>CM068829.1:142033078-142633078 GCA_028554795.2 Sinohyriopsis cumingii
ATTCATTCAAAGCTATGTGTATATTGGACGTAGTAACGGAGTTAGTTTGCAAAAACTTCAAAATATGATCTAATCAACGAAAAAAGTTTACTCTCTAAGGAACGTCTTAAGAAACTTGTGAGAGTCGTCCTGAACAAACTTTGTTATTGGCATTTTTCAGTCAAATTACAAAATTAAAGGTTATCACGGAAACAAATGTGCAAAAAGTATTTTGATATTTTTCTTTGTCATTTTTTTAAAGAAAAGTGCATTGCAAAAGATAGAGTGCTATACATGAATCAAAGAACAAACTTCAAAAGGGTGTGAATACCAACATAGCATCTTTTGAGTCCGAAATTGTAATTTGGACACAGTTGTGGTCGTTGCAGGATCACGACTAAATGATTATCTTGAATGTGACGTTTTTACGCATTGCGGTGGGGTTCTTCCAATATAATTTAATTAAATTATGATGAAAGTTCCACCCTGGCTCGTGAGGTTAGAAAGTTAAATTAGTGACGAGGTAGATTTACAGCTCTCAGCCCCCAGTCAGTATGCCGACGGTTAAATTATAGAGAACACGAAGATGAAATTCAATCAATAACAATTTAATAAATTTGATAATTTAAAACGATAACTTCCAATCACTCATCTTTCCCTCGACCAAGTGACAGCCTAATTCATCCCGTGATTTACAGTGTGAGTTAGATTTTCCCCCTGTCCTTGAATCTACTCATCTCTTTCTTTCCCGCTAATTCCTTCCTTCTTTCTGTTCCTCTAACTCCTCCTTCGACTCTGTTTCCCTCTCTACTATCTCCTCCTCCAATTTCGCTCCCAGACTCCAACTTCTCCTGACTTCTCTCCTTTCTTCTCCTTTCCTCCGTCTCTCTATCTGAGACTACGGGACCAGACAGTAACTGGTCTGTCCCTCAAAGCTTCCTGTGAAAAACCACAAGGCGTTGACATATGTTTTATCGAATCTCACCTCACACTATATCGACAATTAATCATCAGATAAGCTATCACGGTTTCGGTCACGCATACATACACATCGAAACTCCCACACACTTCTTGCAGGGTAAACAATGGCATAATAACACGGTATAGGCGAATTGTTATGTAGACATCAATATATTGCGCCACGTCAGTATATACACATATATATTTAATCTCATCGCACTACAATCTGACAACAATCAGACGCATGTCTGTACATTACAAATATTCAACAATGGCAAAATCTATAATCATATGAACACATGTGTTAGTCTACTATAAAATACCCACATAGCGAATTACAATATTAACTTTTACGACGGCTAGCAAGCTATATAATTCGTTACAAATATCAACTCATTTCTTCAAAATATGCAAACATATTAACAAACAAAGTCATTCATCGTAATACGATTCTAGTAATAATAAAGTCTACATACGACCTACAATTAAAATGCAGTCGCATTCCACAAAGACCGAACAAATATCCCACTAACCTTATTTGAAGCTCTCTACTTAGAATTTCCTGCTCTAAGATTTTCCCGCCAATAACGAATGGCTATTCGGAGTTACGCTAACCTCCACTCAGCGAACTAATTCTGGCCGGAAGACGCGGAGATATCATTCTACCCAAATCAAGGTCTCTCCCCTATCTCGATTCTGATTGGATGGCGCTGTGACCCTGTCCAATCGTCTTAGCGGTCAGTTCAACCTGTCTGTCTGTCTGCAGGGAAAAGAAGTTAAGACACTTTCACTTCTTCAGGCAACTTCTTTTGATCTTGGAAAACATTTCCACACCTAGGTGATAATTGGCTATCTGTGACTTCGCAACTCCGAGGTCCGGCTTTCCACTTCTAGCCACAACAATCTTACGTAATGGATTAGTGGTAGCCTGCGGCAATGTTTAACATCAAACAATGGCTTGTCAGAATTACCTTGATTATACATGTTTCAACTGGGGCTACTCTGGGTCGGGGTAACCATGACATTGAAATACAGGAATTTGTGTCAATTTGTTGCACGAAGCAATTAAAATGGATAAAGATATTATGTGCATGCAACACAATGGAAAATGTTTTCCAATTTTCTGGCTTCGAAATAGCCACTCCAAGGTAAACTAAATTTGCATATAGACTTTTCTTGCAAATAACAGTAAAGTGACTTACGCTTTCGTAACGTAAAATGGAAACATCATCATCTTTGTTTGGAAAGATGTAACACGATTATTCCAGAACAAGTTTTTACGCTTCATGTCTTTTCAAAAAAGAAACAATGACCAGATTTGAGATGTTTAACGTGAACATTAGAACTATTCTATTTCCTATGAACTATTTGCTTTACTAATCAAAGCTGTTATCTGTGAAGACGGGTTCATTAGGAAAAGTTACATTAAGCCAAGCATCGTGATTTACTCGCCTCCCCATTACACACCCCAAAGAGTAGATGTGATTTTCACGCACTACTAACAGGGCTGAATATATCAACGGTTTGTTCATCTGAAATATTCAAACCACGAGGAGGCTGATATTTTAAGACGCTGATTGATATGTAATAAAATATAACATATTTATAACATAATATTATTCGATAATGAAATTAAGACGACACAATATCAATCAATAATGTAGTTAAATATTAAACGACGACACCTAAAATCGTCGAGTAACTTGGTTTGTATTGAACTGAAGCAGCAAGCAAGGGTTAGGCAATAACTTGCTACCGTAGAAGGGCTTTAAGAATACCAAAAATAGCATGGCTGAATGCTTAGCATCTTCTAGTAACTAAATTATAAGGAAATAAAAATCTTCTGTGTTGAGTACAGGGCATTTAATATGTAAAATCATCCTCGTCGATCTTGTTGATACGCATTTTACAAATAGATAATTAAATGATTTCAGTTACTTGATCGGTGTCAAACATGATATAAGATGCTGTGACCTTTAATTTCTCTTTGATCTCTATAATAGGTCTAGTTTTCATCGGATACACTTAACTCTAACTAGGAGCGTTGATCCAAACATAATCAACTGAGGTCTTCGATTTTCATTTAACTGATAAAACAGTAGCATAAATCTTACAAGTAGAGTATCTTACGACATACTATACATTATAAACACCAGCGATAGACGGCGAAAATATTTGTTTGTCCTTGCATAAAAAGGCAGGGATTGTGTGAACCAGTCCAAAGAGACGTGATTGAGTAAGTAAGTAATGTGGTTCAACTCATTCCATACATTTCGAGACAGACACTTCAAAACTGCTGATGTGACTGCAGGGAATATATAGATTTTAACAGCTCTTTTAAAGTGTTGTTGCATCCCATGTGGGCGGGAACATGGGGTGGGATTGTTTTGTAAAATAATTGAGAATTGATGTGTTTCCTTTCTGACCCTAGTAATAGATTGGGGTATGAATAAGACCAATATGTGGTGATCCTAGAACACACAGTTGGGTTACCTGTGCTTGTACATACCCCAGTAACATGACCCAAGGGCCGCGGATTTTAGCGATGGGTGGAGTTAATCTGGTTAGACCTGATATGTGCGTTTTATAATTCAATAATTAATTATACCTCTAATGCTTACACACACGCACACACACACATGCACACACACATACTCCAGAGAACACAAATACTTACAAATGCAAACATTAAACTTCTTGAATTATTTAAATGCAAAGTAAATATTAAATGACATGAATAAAAATATGTTCTTAAACATTAAATATTATAGCAGCCAAATAAACTATCTATTATTCACCAAAAATATAACGTTTAAAAATAGCATGTCATAATAATGGAAATGGTGTTACTATGCAGTATATCAATAAATATAAGATTCAGATATGGGCAAAATGGTCGTTTTAAAATTTAATTGCGAGAAATGTTTACAAGTATTTTTTTATAATGCCAGTTTTGCTTGACAAAGTTCAGCGGGTCTTCGTAATACGCGATTCGCACCGAGCACGTGAAATTCCCTCGTTTCCTGCTTGGAACAAATCGTAACTATAACCATTAACATACAATTGTTGTCATGACATATAAACTCGGCCTAATTCGTACACTGTTAGGGCCAAAACGCTTGGCCAATTTGCTCAGAAACTTTCCGATAAAGTTCACAAATTGCCCAAAGGTCTTTGTGCTACGGTACATTATGAAATCTGATTAATACATTAATGAATGTATAACACCAATCTGCATCAGAAAAATCGAATAGACAATAAAATCGCACCAGTTTCGAGTAGCATATTTCTACGGGTAAATATTGACAGTAAGCCAGGGAAGTGAGCTGTGGAGGATGTCCATTAACACATTCCACGGAAAAATTGGCCAATCAGCACTATAGGTGGAAGCCATAGGCACACATGATCAAGCATCCGTAGGTATGTGTCGAATGACATTTGTCTACTTTAAATACCTGTAAATGTCGAATATTCTCTTCCTGTAATCCTCTTGACGTTGACATATATGTATTCATTGTGTGTTAAGTTGTTTTCATATTCATAAGTCTACTTTACATTAGAGCCAATACGGGTTGAAATATTAACTCTAAACATTACTAATCCAACAGGTAAATGATTGTACGTAATTTATTCCATCATCATTCTCATTCTGTGTTTTATACTATATTCAGATGGAAGTGCTTCAGATCCTACTCGCATGTTAGGAAGGGTGTTATATTAGGAAGGGTGTTATATCAGGAAGGATGTTATATCAGGAAGGGTGTTATATATCAGAAAGGGTGTTATATCAGGAAGGGCGTTACATATCAGGAAGTGTGTTATTTCAGGAAGGGTGTTATATCAGAAAGGGTGTTATATCAAGAAGGGTGTTATATATCAGGAAGGGTGTTATATATCACGAAGGGTCTTATAACAGGAAGGGTGTTATATCAGGAAGGGTGTTATATCAGGAAGGGTGTTATATATCAGGAAGGGTGTCAGGAAGGGTGCTATATCAGGAAGGGTGTTATATCAGGAAGGATGTTATATATAATGAAGGGTGTTATATATCAGGAAGGGTGTTATATATCAGGAAGCAGAATGTTAAGAAGCAGGATAGACTACTGCGCAATGGCGAAAAGTGACCCACAACTCACTACATATCAGATAGGATACGTGATGCATAGGTGAATGACGAACCTTCAAATCTTCATTATACACAACATTTTTTTCATAAAAACAAAATGTTATTCTAAACACTTGGTTCAACAGAAACGTCATCTTATTTGGATATAAAACCTAAACTGATCAACAACGACAATAAGGTTACTTCCCCTGTTTGACTGTTCATTGATGTTTTGGCAAACGATTGGGGTTCTTCAGGTGCAAGGTTCTCCTCCCCGCCCCTTCAAAATGAGCGCTAAACAACGGAACGTTTCATAGATTACGTTGTATTTTATTCTTAGCTGGTTATATGCTATGGAAACACTTCAAACGAATGGGATTTCAGGGCTGCGTCCCTTGGACCTCCTCTGGTGGAGTCCGTCCCATAGACCTCACCCCTTCTATACATAAACAATATACGAAAATTCTGGATTAGTCACTGGGCTCAGATACACAAGCCATGATTCATAATCGTCACTTGGGTTTTAACAAACGATAATGAAATATGCAGTTTTCGAAAGCCTACATTTATGAAAACATCAGTTCCCGAGTGTCAAATATTGATTCATCTTCGCGAACAGTCTCCAGATATTTTGAACCACTCCATTTAATGTTTTATTATTTATTGGATTTTAGATGCTAACATAAATGAAAAAAATTATCGACCGCAAATGCCATCAAGTTAATTCAGACAAACAATTCTATTGGCAATCTCTTCCGTGCACTCCAAACATTACGATTTTTACTGTCAGATGCTAGAAACTAATAGCCGTCAATGACATTAAGATAATGGCCTCTATAAAGCATTTAACGCATCCGATTGTTGAATCAATAGGAAAATATTAATATTTTGATAACATTTGCCACAAAAATTGTACAATTGTTCCTGATTCCAACGTTTTTTGGCGCTACATTCATTTCATAAAGGAAAGTGACTGGATATGACTACAGTGGTTAGCTTGAATAAAAAAAGTCCAAAGGTACTTCTCGACATGATAGCGAGTGAGAGCTTAAAAATTTGTCGTATCTAACTATAAAGCAATATTCATTCTTGCTAAAACTAATTTCCTTACAATTTTGTATACCTCAAACAAATAAAATCGAAAACCGCCATTTTGCTAAGTACTAATCTAAACATCTTACTGCTCCGCGTAAGGCGAGGAGTATATTATTTTCGAAAGGTATTTCAGCGATTTTGAGATCAATATATCCGAAATCTATATAAGAAAGCACACCTGATTGATCGCAGTGACAAACTAACATACTGGTGCAATACTTAAAAACTGTCACCATGTTGAATTATGCAAGTTAGTTTTTTTTATATTTCTTTCAACAGTTTCAGTCGCATACAAAGCGTGAATCGCATGCCATTACAGAAGTAAACAGTAACATACAGGGGCGCCAGAGTTATTTTCAGGGGCAGCATCAAACACGTAGTGGTCAGTTATTACGTTTTACGGACGTAGGCCAAAACATGTTAAGAGGTTAAATCGAGGAGGTGGTTGGGCAAGTGCTAAGCTGCATTCAAAAGTTTCAAAAGGTTGCAGGTATCGTGGTTTTTTCTATACATTAAATTCATGGAGGAATTGTGTCATTAACGTCAATTAATTGCGAGGCATCATGCCTGCAAGATATACTTCTATATTCAATAGACGTGTGCAGGAAACAGTTTGCAAAAGAATAAAGCTGTTCATCTTGTGTATGCAAATGAGTGCGATAGACGTACCTATGTCATGAAAAGGTGTTCACAGTCTCCTCCTCTCGACTGTAATAAGTAGTCCTTCTTTTTATAGTAAAATTCTATACCTGCTGAACAATACAAAATGTCTGCTTTAAAAGAATTTCTATAGAAACTTTTCCTCTCTACCAATCATATTTTAGAAGATAAAAAGTTTCTTTCTATTAAAGCTAAATAATAATTTTAAATGTTGCGATGTATTCAAACCTTTTTGAAAAGATAGAAGTACTTTTAGTGTTATTTTCACTCATTATCCATATATACATTTTGGAAAAGGTAACATAATGGTCACCTTCAACTTGAGCGTTGGCGGAAATGTCTTCATGATCCGGAAGTCACTTCTCCAGAAACTCCCTGGCATCCGTCTCGCAGAAATTTCTCCCAATAATGAAGAACACAACTTGGAACAAGGCTGGTACTTTTTTGAATCCATTTAAGTCTCACTCAAAGTTTCTATCAAATATAATGTTACTCCTTTTAAATCTCACTCAAAGTATCTATCAATTATAATGTTACCCCATTTAGTCTCACTCAAAGTATCTATCAATGATAATGTTACCCCATTTAAGTCTCACTCAAAGTATCTATCAATTATAATATTACCCCATTTAAGTCTCCCTCAATGTATCTATCAATTATAACGTTACCCCATTTAAGTCTCACTCAAAGTATCTATCAATTATAACGTTACCCCATTTAAGTCTCACACAAAGTATCTATCAATTATAATGTTACCCCATTTAAGTCTCACTCAAAGTATCTATTAATTATGTTACCAAATTTATGTCTCACTCAAAGTATCCATCAATTATCTTGTTTGCTTATTCAAGTCTCACTCAAAGTATCGGTCAATTATGTTTCCCGATTTATGTCTCATGCAATTATAATATTACCCCATTTATGTCTCGCACAAAGTACCCATTAATGACTCTGCTGAGGCATTTGAGTTGAATATGTAGTACCCATTACAGATAATGTACAGTTTTTAATCTATTTACTTATTACTTTGCTAGTCACACATACATACATACATACATACATAGCTCGGACTAGGCTCAAACTTCTGAACTCTGTTTATTGGTCATAAATTAGGCAATCGAACGTCAAAACGTTTGAGTTAAATATGTTCTAAGCATGAAATTGTTGTATAACTTCCAGGCCAGGATATTTTTGTTTGTCACAAGCACATGCACAGACACAGACACACAAATCATGCAACTGATTATTGTGGGAACAGAATAGTTCTTTGGTGTTTGATAGCAAAACATCACATGTAAGTTATTTACTGCCTTGGCAATTGAAGTAAAGTGCAATACGGTGGGCGACACTGTGCTGATTTGATATCTGGACTTGAACACAGATCCATTCGTTTGCACATCCTGCACGTTTGCTACTTAGCTACCACGACTCCTAACGATAGTAGAATATGTATAGATTGAAATATTCAAGGTCACATATGTTGTCTTTTTTCCTGTATAAATACTTATTATCACATTTTCATAACATAACAATTGTAGGCATTTCTTTTGTATTATTTTCCACGTGTTAAATATGCTTTGAATAATGCTTCGAAAGCATAAAGTATTTTCCTGTGCAATGTATCGCATTACTGTTCCTTGTATTACTGAAGAACAATTTTGATGCTTGTGTGCGCACCAGTAGTCATGCGAAAGATATGTAATATTGTAAATGCATTTGCCAAAATAAATAAACGTTCCTTTATTATACGACTTGTTTCATTAGCTCTCTACATTTTTGTACAGCCACATACCATTAACATATGGAACTCTTCCTGATAAAGTGGATGTTGACGATCTTTAGCCCGGTTTTTTGTGTGATGCAACATGATTTGCATCTCTCACAATAAATACAAATCTTATTATTTTCTTTACCGCTCATGCAAAGGAAAACAAGATCTTTTTTTGAATTTGAATGGAACAAACATAAAAGTCCATTTTATGCTGAAGCGTATCTAATTTAGATATATTTAAGTTAACAAAACTATTTTATCATTTTCAAATCGTATTTAAAGTTCAAATCGTCTGAAAGTTTACAAATGTATTGTTTTATTGATTGTAACTCATACAGCCACTGGATCTATTCAGTTAGACTGGGACTTAACAATGTAGACATAGACACGAACCAGTGTAACACGACTTGTACAACAGAACTGCTCCGGTGGTCTAGTGGTTTGGGCGTTTTTCTCGGATGCGGGAGGTCGTGGGTTCGATCCCCGGCTTAGTCATACCAAAGACTTACAAAAATATTACTAACAGCTGTCTCGCTTGGCGCTCAGCATTAAGAGGTTAGTGTTAGGTCTGGTCGTCCTGGTGTCAGGATAATGTGACTGGGTGGGACATCATGCTATATGTCTGCGGCATGATGCCCCAATACTAGGCATCACTATAAACTGCCACACTGCAGACATCGTAGCAATATGACTATGTAAAAGATCCAAATCACACACACATTCACACTCTTGTACAGCAACTTGAGTGAGAGATGGATGAAAGTTTTAATAGTGCGTTGATATGTGCAACGAGCATAACAAACTTAGCCTGGGTGCATTAAGTTTATGTGATTAAAACACCATTCTATAACGTCTCAGTAAATTGACACTAATGGATGGTGATGAATGATATCAGCAGCAACCCTAATAAAATCGCCATTGCAATAATGTCTATCCATGTGTTAGAAGAATCATACACCCTTAGCTGACTTCTTGAGAGCATAATGGTGGGGTGCATATGTATGTATCTCTGTGTGTGTGTGTGTGTGTGTGTGTGTGTGTGTGTGTGTGTGTGTGTGATACTCTTTGCAATTGCCCATTAACCTACCTTCTCGACGAAGTCTTATTCTGGTGAATGTTCGCTGTAGGAAATTTTTTATCTCAACGATTTGAAAGTCAGAAGAGAGTTTTTAAACAAAATGTATTCAATATGCTCGAAAAACGGAAGGCCTTACATCGTATAATTTTAGCAGCTGTACCTGTTCTACAGCGAACTGTATTTTGTATATAAATCATTAACAGAACGATTGTGGGTATAAGTGTTTCTTGTCGTTTTCTTTTCACACAATACAGTTATCAGATTTTTATCATCAAGGATGATATTAGCGATATTTACATTGTTTCTTGTAGAGTGGTCTGAAAGTAAGAGCTTTGTCTTTCAAAAAGGACATTTCAGATGAAAAATAAACACTGTTCCTTTGTTCAGAAGAGGCCGCCTACTTTGATATCTAATACAGACATAAAGTAATATCATATTAGGGTATAGCAAATGAAGAAAATTGTGAGCAGCTACTTGCAACTTCCAAAAACATTAGGTGTTTGTAATGACTCGTGAAACATTGACGGTTTTTGAGACGGAAGGTAAGCCGCAAGGCATCTATTTTCACTGGTCTCTGAGAATAGTTTTGAATCTGAATAAATTATAACACTGAGACATGATTATCATTAGAACTACTGGTGCAATGTTTAGGTTTTGTTAAGATAATGTCCTATCATATGAGAATACAAGGTATCCATTAATGAAAACGTTATTTCATTTAAGTCTCGTACAAAAAATGTATGTAAGTACAATATTCTATTATGCATTTCTGAACCCATTAACGATACAGTTGTATCATTTAATTCCAGTACAACTTACTTATTACTTATGACGTTCTATTACTTAAGTCTGGTTCAAAGTACGAATTAATGCAAAGGTTTCATTAATTAGGCTTCATACAAAGTACCAAATAACAATAATAATTATAATGGTAATGGTATATGACGCAGGTTCTATACAAATACCATTAATGATATTTTTTCATCATTTCAGTTTCATACAAAATACTCTTAAATATTTATGTTCTGAAATTTAGGTTTCATACAACGTACCCATTAACGAAGCTGTTGAACCAATTAAATACCAATATAATGTATCCATTAATAACAATATGTCATCATTTAAGTCTATACAAAAATAACAATGACTGATAAATGTTTCTTCATTTAAATCTAAGCGAATAATCTATCCATATAATATATTGTCATTTAAGTCTCACACAAAGTATCTATCATTTATAATGTTACCCCATTGAAGTCTCACTCAAAGAATCTATCAATTATAATGTTACCCGATTTACGTCTCATGCAAAGTATATATCAGTTATAATTTTACCCCATTTATGACTTACAAAAGGTACCCATTAATGACACTACTGAGTCATCCGAGTTGAACATGTAGTACCCATTGAAGATAGTGTACTGTTTTAAATCTATGTTTCATTCATTACTTATAATATTTCATCATTTAAGTCTCTAAATAATAACGATCTCTCTTTAACATCTCACACAAAGTACCAATTAATAAAAAGTTGTCACTACTGAGTTTCATACAATTTACACATTGACCACAACCTTCAATCAAGCAAATTTCATACAAAGCACCCATTAATAAATAATATGTCATTTAGGTTTCATATAAGGTACATAGTAATTTAAGCAGCATACCAAGTATGGATTTATTAAAATTTCCGATCATTAGTTTTGATAATTTTCTGTCATTGAAATTTCATGTTACGTACCTATTAATAGTAACGTTCCATCACAGAGGCCCCATACAACGCACCCATTATCGGCAATGTTTCATTATTTAATTCCCATACAACAGACACATTATTAACAGTGTTTCATCATTTAAGTCCCATGCAAAACACCCATTAATGGCAATAGTTCATCACATACTTTCTATACAAAGCACCCCTTCATGGTAACATTTCATCATGTAAGTCACATACAACCAACCAATTAATGAAAATGTAACATCATTTAAGAATAATACAAAGTACAAGTTAACAATGATGTTCTGTGGTGGAAGTAGTATACGCACATCCATTACAGATAATGTGCTTGCAAACCAAAACCCTGCTAATGATAATCTTTCAACTTATAAAGCCGGCACTCATTAATAATTACGGTGTATTATCTAAGTGTCATGAAACATACACATTTATGTTAATATTTCATTGCTGGGTATTATACAAAGTAAACAATAATGAAAGTATTCTCTCATGTAAAATATTCATTAATGATAACACTTTATTAACGTCTAATGCAACGTATGCATCAATGACAACACTTCATCATTTAAGTTTCAAGCCAAATATGCATTAATGACAAAATTTTTTCATTTAAAATTCACAGTATAAATTAATGACAACACTTCATCATTTACGTTTCATGAAAAGTATGCATTAATGACAAAATTGCATCATGTAAATCTATACAAAGTATGAATTAATGACAAAATTGCATCATTTAAAACTCATACAAAGTATGAATTAATGACAATACTTTATCAGTTTCGTTTCATGCAAAGTGTGCATTAATGACAACACATCATCATTTAAGACTCATGCAAAGTATGCATTAATGACAATACATCATCATTTAAGACTCGTGCAAAATATGCATTAATGACAATACATCATCATTTAAGACTCATGCAAAGTATGCATTAATGACAAAATATCATCATTTAAGACTCATGCAAAGTATGCATTAATGACAATACATCATCATTTAAGACTCATGCAAAATATGCATTAATGACAAAATATCATCATTTAAAATTCATACAAAGTGTGAATTAATGACAACACTTAATCAATTACGTTTCATACATTATAGCCATTAATTACAACATTATATGGTTCAAGTCCGATCCAAAGTACCCATTAATTATAATTTTCAATTATTTACGTCTCGTACAAGGAACCTATTAATTATAATTTTCAATCTTTAAGTCTGATACAATGTATGTATTAATGACATAACCTTTTATTTCAGACTCATGCAAATTATGCATCAAATGAATACTTATTATCATTTAAGACTCATGCAAAGAAAGTATGCATTAATGACAACACATCATCATTTAAGTCCATGCAAAGTATGCATTAATGACAATACATCATCATTTAAGTCTCATGCAATGTGTGCATTACTGACAACACATCATCATATAAGACTCGTGCAAAGTGTGCATTAATGACAACACGTCGTCATTTAATTCTCATGCAATGTGTGCATTAATGATAATACGTCATCATTTAATTATCATTCAAAGTATGCATTAATGACAACACATCATCATATAAGACTCGTGCAAAGTGTAGTGTGCATTAATGACAACACGTCGTCATTTAAGTCTCATACAAAGTGTGCATTAATGATAATACGCCATCATTTAATTATCATTCAAAGTATGCATTAATGACAACACATCGTCATTTAAGTCTTATGCAAAGTGTGCATTAATGACAACACATCATCATATAGACTCGTGCAAAGTGTGCATTAATGACAACACATCGTCATTTAAGTCTCATGCAAAGTGTGCATTAATGACAACACATCATCATATAAGACTCGTGCAAAGTATTCAATAATAGTAACATCATAATTTAAGACTCAGACAATAAACCAATTAACGTTCTATCATTTAAGACTCATCTAAAGAACCAATGAATAATAACGTCTTATTTTTATAATCCGATCCAAGGAACCCCCTTATTAATAGTATTTTATCATTTCAGTCTTGTGCACATTTAGGATAACTCCCTATTATTTAGTTTGTAAACAAATGACTATTCATGATGATGTTTATCATTTGAGTCTCATTGGAAGTATCCATTCATAATAATAGTTTTCATTTGAGTCTCATTGGAAGTGCCAATTAATGATAATAGTTTTCATTTGAGTCTCATTGGAAGTATCCATTAATAATAATAGTTTTCATTTGAGTCTCATTGGAATTGCCCATTAACGATAAAATGTTTAATTTGAATCTCACTGAAAGTATCTTTTGATCATGTTTCATCATTTAATTTTCAGATAAATACGTTTAATTTTCCTTGTTATTCTTTAGAAAGAAAGCTCACCTCTTGCAAGCATTTTACATTTCACTTTCGTTTAAAAGTACACAAAAATATTCAAAGACAGAGTTTAATTATCATAATAATACAGAACACTTGTTTCAGGTATATATAATTATGTAAATGAGGTGGAATTATAAAATTGTTATAATATACATTCAAGCAGTCTGGATATCTTTAAGTGTACATACAAGTCTGTTTACAAGATGGAACACGATTGTGTTTTCTAGGCCGACATCGCCATCAGGTGTACATACAGATCTGTTTACATGACGGAATACGATTGAGTTTTCTAGGGAGACATGGCCATCAAGTGTACATGCAGGTCAGTTTACATGATGGAACACGATTGTGTTTTCTAAGCCAACATGGCCATCAGATCTTTGGAACAAAATATACTTCAATCCACAAAAATTACTATTTTTGTTCCGCCACCACCGAATTTTCACCAAAATTCGATAAGGATATTTAAAGTCATTTTAATGATCAACAAGGATGATCTTTTTAGTGCAAATTAAAATAGTCTGCTCATATATGGATCGGGAAATCCTGTGTATCGATTGGTGGCACTGGCTTAAATTGTGTATATCAATATACAGCTACGCATTCTGATGATGCCGCATGTTAGAATTATATGGAAATCTTGGTGTCGACGATGCATGCCATAGTAATACAGCAATTATTGTCTGCCATAACATAATCAATAAATTGCGTGAAAAATGATAAATGTCAAAATAGTACGCTTTTGAGGAATTTCCAGTGTTATTTCAAAAATAATAAAATAAATTAGAGACAAACAGTCATACATATATTATATTGTTATAAAGGATATACAATATATCGATTTAAATTATACAATTTTATATAGTGCATTAGCATTAAGTCCATTAGGATACAGAGTATCTAACTTATAAATCCAATAAGTTTCTTTTATGAGTCTATTCATGTCACCATGCACAATATCTATTGGCATGAAAGAAAAATCAAGTAGAGAGTGATTATTGGTGTTAAAGTGTGTCGAAACATTAGAGGAAAACTGAGGATCTCTATGAATTTTTATATGAAAGCGATGATTATTCATTCTCTTAGAAACTTGTTGTAGTGTTTGTCCAACATATCGCATGCTACATTTTTTACAGGTTATTAAATAAATCACATCAGTTGATATGCAGTTAGTTTTATCGCGTAGAGAAAATGCCTCTTTTGTATTAGCACTACTGAAAGAAGTACTTTCTCTTATGTTTGCACACTGACAGCACCGGTGTCTGTTACACTTAGATGACGAAAAGTACTTTTTTATTTTCTGTCTGCTTGGTTCTGATTAAAAAATCTTGCAAATTCTTGGGTCTTCTATAAGCGAGAATTGGTTTAATTTTGAAAAGTGATTTGATGCTAGTTTTATTGGATAAATTTAGGAGACTATAATATTTATTAAGTATACGACCTATATTAAGTAATGAAGGATTATATTATATTGTGAAAGGAATAACGTCTCTCTCTATTTTTTTTTTAAATATAACAATACCTTGTCCGATTTACAATATTCTTTTATCAAATGGTTACGAATTCCATGGCTAGAGAGCAGTATGTAAAAGACCAGACTTGTTTCAGTTTCACAGAACATCAAAAATGCTCCTCATCAAATTCAGATTTTTGAATATATTTTGCTACCGAGTGCCAATCATGAATTTTTCACAGAATAAGGCACCAAAGATTAATAATCAGTCACAGTACCTCATATTCATTTGAAAAGTGTCTTGTTTCATCTCATTGAAAACTTAGAGGAAATTTTAGAATTTCTCAATTTCTTTAAGAATAAAACTGAGTCATAGGTGAGCAAACTTAAAACTCCAAAAATACTTTTCATTCTATCTGCATAATTTTACTACAAGAAGTTATGACATACTTTCAAGTCATAATATCCACTGTACAGACACTTTTATAGATCATGTACATTCAAGATAAGGCTTTGTGTCATAAATCAAATTACGTTTGGCTGAAACATGTCTAACGTTTAACAGGACACATAAAAGTGCTTGGTAGCCAATTGAACACAAGTAAATAACAAGCAATGCGTGCTCTGTACAACGTGTATAGGATAGCATTACAGTCCTGTGTGGCTGTTGTTGTTTAATGAACTTTTAACATATTACTGACAGTATCATGCCGGGGAAATTGAAGCTTTGAGCTTTGAGCTCCTCCTTCTTTGATATTATTCAATAATGTCAAGGAAACTGTTACATAGTTTAATTTTAATACGCAACCCACCCACCCCCACCCCCAATAAAACAACATGTTATGCTTATACTTCCAGTTAATACATTTTTTCTTGGAAACAACTTTATTTGTATTTTTGTTTTTGTTAATTCAATTGTTTCAAAGTCCATGCATGCCACTTTTCGATAATGAATGCAAGTATTTGAACTTTCTTTTAGCTGATTGCTATCTCTCCTCTACGAAGTAGATAGCATATTATTACCCTGCATCGGGATCGGCGACATCTTCCGCAGAGTAAAAGTATATACATGTTTACAACCGAATCTCAAGCAGTTTTTCTTCCTGGGCTCTACCTGAAGTTTTCAATGGGTTCATAGCAACACACTGGGGAAATGGGTATAAGCATGGCACATGCATGCACGTTAGCTGTACGTTCCTGGTGCGTTTGTTTTCTTCGGTTAGCCATATATTTAAGTTGGATTGTTTGTTTTGTTTTTTCCTTCATCATTATATGTTATTTTAAATGTATTTTGGTGTTAACTTTGTCCAAAATCAAGCCCACTGTGTTCCTGACTAAAGACACTGGTGTTGTGTTTGGTAAACAAGTAATACATGACTAATATTTTTTAAGCGTGTGGGTTAAATATTATGATCATTATCTTGTTATGAGTCAAGGACATTATGTTTACCATGTTCTCTATTATAATTTTAGTAACAGAATGTTCTAGATTGGAAAATTCTATTATTCAGTCATAATTTTTACAAAATGCTAATTGTGACCTAAATCAAGTAAAGGGCTTAATAGTTTTGTTCATCTAAAAATTATCCATGTAAGCTCTTAAAGCAGGATCATTGGTATTGTTGTTTTCAGTATTTGATTTGGCTGGAATTATTTATTTCAACTATTATTATTCTCTGATAATGCACAATACTCTTGAATAATATTCTTGGGCAGAAACATTATTTGGGAATTATAGTGAATTCAAACAAGGACATGTTGGATTTTATTATTCGTGATTCATCGAAAGACTGTTGTGACATCACCACGTCACATGCTAAAAGAGGGTGACCAACACATTCACATTAGAACTATATTCATTAGGACTGGTAATATATATTTTTTAAAAACAATTTTAGGATTTAATTCGCAATACAACACTGTAAGTCCTTTTTAAGTTTTCCCTGTGTATTCTAGGGTAATAAAATTTTTGTTGAATTTAACAAAACTTGTTGGTTTTCACTCTTTTCTATTATCTAGTCGTAATAGTTACCTAGAAACATGAAGGAGAGCACGGGGATAAATCTTGACCAGTACTATAGCCTTGTCACAAAATCGATTCACTCTCTCGTATATTGCAAGCTTCAATGACTTTGGTTACAATTTATCTTTTAAGTTTATTTCTCAAGCTCTGAACTGGCTAAAACCGTCAGAGTAGATGAAAGTTTGTATCTATATTAGTATCACGTCCTTACAAGAAAAGAAGGTCAGTGTGACCTACAATTCACATTTTTCTGGCTTAGGTTAAAGTTTTTGCTCCTACATAATTTTTTGGGAAGCCTATGTAATACTGTTTACCTGGAATCGTGAAACTTGCTAAGAATGTGCATCTTGAGGAGTAGCACACCCTCATGTTAAAGGTAGATCACTGTGACTCATATTTCACGTTTCGCTAATTTTTTCCTCATTTTTGTAGCTTTACTATTTGTTCATGCAACAATAATATAGATTATTATGAAATACATCTTAGTACCACACACACACACACATATTAACCTATTTAGAATAATGCCATCTGGTGGAAGGGTGCATCTTCGTGAGCTCTGCTCCTTCATTTCAGTAATATGTCGTTATGGTATATAGTTTACGTTACACAGATTTGGCTTAAATTTTGTGTTTCAAGTTCGTCTCTCACGTACCTTTCGTGTTAGAATCGTGAAAGTGATGGCAATAAGCATCTTTGTTGCTATAATGTTCTTTAAACAAAAGAAGGTCATTGTTACCCGTATTTCATCTGTTACTAGCTTTGGTTCAGTTTTTGCGTTTAGGTCATGACCACACGAACTTTTGGCATGTTGTATGCATATCATCCTACCTAGAATCACGAAACTTGGTGACTGGACGTAGTTTTAGAAGTACTACCACAAGAATGCATCGTGCTATATACATCCTACCCGCTCAAAAGACAATTTCTAACCAGTGCAAGTAGAAGTACGAATACATAGGTGATTCGATGTTAAACTTTCCATATTAATGACTACACTGAATTTTGTGACATGCTACTGTCAGCATGTTCACTGTATATTGTTCATATGAGAATGTATAGGAATTAGATGTGCAGTGAATTCTGCGTGATTTTTCTCTCGTGGCTAATCAAGGTAATTATTGAAGCATGAACTATCCTTGTTTACCGCTTGGCACTCAAAGGTTACTCAGAACCCAGGAAAAATTAGGTTTATAGTAGTGGACAATGATAATAGCTTCTGGATCAGATTTTATGAACAGTGGTTTCAAAATATTACAATAGCAACGTTTTTTTTTTTAATAAGCTCATTATTGTTCCTGTACTTTGATATAACCAAAAATATGCTCTTTTTATTGTTTTTCATCGTTTATTCCACATCACACAATGTACGTATGCATGCGGTTTAAAAAGTATGTCTGCACAATAATGCCTGTATAGTTTAAATTAGAAAATTAAATAGTTACGTTAACATTAAAAGTTCAAGCGTAAAGAGAAAACTCTTCAATATTTATTAAGTATACGACCTATATTAGGTAATGAAGGATTATATTATATTGTGAAAGGAATAACGTCTCTCTCTATTTTACATTCTGCTTTGTTTAAAGCTTCATGTTAAGTAAGATTACGGTGTTTGTTCAGTGCAGAATCAATTATGTATGTAGGATAATTTCTATTTTGGAAATAAGTTCATAATTTATTCAAACAATTTTGTAATTGACAATCATCAGAAATAATGCGTCGATATCTTTTGGCCTGGCTATATGGTATACCGTTCTTACATGACATAAGATGACATGAAGAATATTATACATATTGGTGGATATTAGTTTCCTTGATATGAATATTTGTAGAGATAGTGTTATCAATATTTTTTTAATTACATTTACATCTAAAAATGAAACATGCGTACCTGATGCAGTATAAGTAAATTTAATTGTCGGATGAAAAAGATTCAGGCGATCAATAATTTTTTTCAGTTCTTCATTTGAATGGTTCCAGATCATAAATATGTCATCTAAAAATCTGAACCAAACAGTTGGATTATACTTTTCGTTTTGAAGAAAATCTTTTACTAATTTACCCATGAAACGGGAAGCGTATGAAGGAGCCATAGGACTACCCATTGCTGTACCCATTATTTGTATGTAATTCATATTATTAAATTGAAAATAATTGTTTTCCAAGATAAGTTTTATTATTTTACAAATATCTTCACTAGATAGTGTGCTATTATTAAGATTGTTATCAATAAAATATTTACATGCTTCAATACCATCTGCATGCGGAATGTTGGTATATAGTGATGTTACATCTAATGATACAAGGATTGAGTTATCAGATAGCTGTGGAATAGACTTCAACTTTTTAATGAAATCAGTGGTATCTTTAATGTGTGAAGGAAGTGATTTCATTAAAGGTTGTAAAACACTATCAATACATTTGGATAGGTTTTCAGTATATCAATCCAGTGTTATTTCACAGATTCTATCTTTTTTTCTAATCTGACCCTATTACTACAACACAGTTTATAAATCGGAAGTTTGTCTGATGAGACTTTTGTCAGTTGTTCATGTTTAAAGTGCAGCTTGCTCTCAGTGTAGTACTGAGTGAAGTTGGTGGAAATGATGGCTATAGGCATAGCTAAAAGCAACAACCCAGAAACAGCACACATCGCACCAACTATGTAACCAGGAAGAGTGGTTGGGTAGAAGTCTCCATAACCAACTGTTGTCATGGTAATGATCGACCACCACAAAGCCAATGGGATATTCTGAAACGTTTTAGGCTCGAAAAATTCTGCGTAATACATCAGCCCAGCAAAAAGTGTCACGGCTATTCCGAACGATATGCCCATCAGCCCCAATTCAATCGAACTCGATTTTATTGAGATGTATAAAACCTGTAATCCTTTGAAGTGTTTTGAAAATCTCAGAAGGCGTAGTAGTCGAAGAATTCCAGGCGCTTTACACAAAATATAAAGCCACATGTCCCCATCACCGAGTACGGCACTGAAAAATAGAATCTTTTCATAAATCATGGCAATAAGCATTGATGACACAACCATTATGTCAACAATGTTATGAAAATCACAAATAAAACGAGTTTTAATGGGACAGCTGATTATTCGACACACAAGGTCAACTGTAAAGTAAAACGTTGCAAAATCTTCTAAATATGACAGCACTTTGTGTTTTTTCGTTCCGTGTAATAGGGCGATCTTTGGGTTCTTGTAACGGACCATGAATAATTCGTCGCGGCCCATCATGGTTGTTTGGTTCTCGATTGTGTAAGGCTCAACGTCATATTGCTCTCTGAACAGGGGATAGGTCGATAGGATGAACGATATGCATGTCAGGACAACCATCAGCAGGAATGTCCAGCTGTAGACCTTTTCAAAAACAAAAATCGCTAAATAAGAAAGAGAAAAAGTGTACGCAGAATATGTAACATCCCCCCACACTTCCCCTCTCTCTCTCTCTCACACACACACACACACACACACACACACACACACAAGAGCATAATGTAAATGCAATGTGTTTTATTGTTCGACTTTTGTACATACTATTACGTTTGTTTTTGATGTATGCCGTCTTGTTATTGCTTCATTACCTCCCAATTCCCAAACCTGACGTCAATGAAGCTATTTGCTAACTTACTTTACTTGAAGTATTCAGTCTGTTATTGCTATATAATTATGCATATCAGTTTATGACAGCAACATTATGTCATTGTTTGATGCAATATTAGTATAATTAAATCCGGACATAACAGACTATGCTACTTACAGATTTCCATAAATACTTCATTTTGAATCTGACATGAGCCAGTGGGATAGATAATAATGTATGTACCACTAATTGAATTAATAACTAGCACTTATAAAATATTGGCAGGAGGAAGCTTGTACAATGAAAGTGTGGGTGGTTAGTTTAAACCCGTATAAATATTACTTATGCATTTCGATTTTACCGTTATATTCACCATGAAAAATCACCAAATTAAGGCATAAAATGTACAATGGTTAGAAATATTTCACACATTTTTAAAAAGAAATATTTGCTCTGTTCATTCTGGTGTAAAGTGTGAAAGAATATTCACCGCAGATGAAATTAATCGAATCTTCAAGATAACAATTAATACTGTTTTATTAAGAAAAACAAATCGCTCGATAATCTGATGTAGGTAACTATGTGTAAAGAGCTTGGGTAGATCAACTTCCTTTTAAAATTATCATGTGTTGTTGAAATATTTTTCATCTAATTCGTAAGAGCATTTATTGAATTAGTGTTTAACTTTATCTATTACAAACAAGTTTTCTTCTTTATTAAATATCGAATTTGTTTAGTTCCCAGAAGACATCTAGTCCACCCAATGAAGTTTGGAAAATGAAGTAAACGAGAACAACGATATTTAAATGAAGGTACATTTGTTTTAGAACATGTCTATTACAGTGAGCTTACCAAAGCGCCAAACGAAGAGTGTGTCCTACTTGTAAATGTCCAGATTTTGTTCTTGACCCGATTCCATCGATTAGATGCTAGGCGCTCATCTGTATAGACGTATCCTGTAGAAAGTTCGAAATTGAGATAGCGAGAAAAAGGAAATGCAATGAGATCGAAGCAAACTGGAACAATATAGCCTCTATGCATATCCACTAAGAATGATGTCCAAAAATACGCTATCGTTTAAGACTGATCGTTACAGCGTCCACATTTACTGAACACAATATATAAAGCTTTCGGCAACTTTCGTCGCGCAGATATTAAGGTGTTTCAGTGGAAACGCAATTCGTAATGCCTACGATATATTGTAACAGTTCTTATTATCTAAATATCCTCGTGGATGAGGAAACGATTGAAAGAGGTCTTAATGTTCGCAAGATCGTTAATGTCCACAGACCTAAATCTGGGGAGTCGAAAAAAAATTAAACATAAAGAAAACATCCATTCATTGAATGATAAAACCGTATCATTTTCTCAAATAAATATTGCACTCATTCATTGATTATCTGATAGATTTAAAAAATAAACAAATATAATAACTTAATCAATTATATCATTAGTCGCGGATTATAAAGATATGCGGATATTGTTGCTCTATTGATTTAATTTTCGCCGAGAATAACTACAATTTAGACAATAAATATACACTCCTCGAAGATTACTTAAGATTTTATTATATTAGTTTTAGCATTATATCCTTATTTATCTTTTGGGGATGTCTGTGGAATCTAGTACAATAAACAAGCTAATGCAGCATGTAAACTTATACAATCTTTTGTTGTTGTGGGGGGGTAACTTTTTTCTTTAGGAATCGTTGCTGTCATTTTTAGTTTCTCAACCAGTGCACCAAAGAAGTTGTTTTCAATAAAACGAAGATATAAAAGATTGAAAACTCCAAAACTTAAGAATATACATGAACTATCTGATTGTTATTGCGCGTGTGTGTGTGTGTCTGTGTGTGTATATATGTGTGTATATATGTGTGATTTGGATTTTTAACATTGCTTTAACAATTTTTCAGTCATATCGCTACGATGTCTGCCGTGTGGCAGTTAACAGTGATGCATGCCGCAGACATTTAACATGATGTCCCACCCAGTCACATTATCCTGACAACAGGCATACCAGTCCTAACACCAACTTCTTAATGCTGAGCGCCTAGCCAGGCAGCTGCTAGTACCATTTTAATCAGTCTTTGGTATGACTCGGCCGGGGTTCTAACTCGCGACCTCCCGCATCTGAGGCGGACTCTCTAACTACTAGGCCACCGGAGCGGTCACTTTAAAGATGAAAAACATACTAAGTGCAAATCCTTTGAAGTTATTTAAAGTTGAAAACGTAATCAGAACTGTATAATAAATCTTTACCAAGGAACCTTATAACTCATAAGTCTTGATAATAGAAAATGAGTAGATTGTAATTGGACAGATTTATTCTTGTATTGTTATCAGTAGACTACGATGATACCATATTAGAAGTAGAAAATGTCAATATTTTACCCATTTAATAATCTAAAAATGAGTGCAGAAACTGTGACAGTCTCAGGGCGGCCAAACCTAGATGGAATATATTACATAATTCCAAGCGAGACTTTAAATCTTTGCCCCATTCGGCCATCTGATGATATCATTTGGAAAGAGAAAATATCAACACTGCTAGAATGTATGAATTTTATTTTAAGATGTGTGTATGATGTACGAAATGAGCTCATTAGCAGATATACCAATTAGTAAGCATGATTCGTTGCATGTTGTACACATTGTAGGGTGCTTGAGTTAATGACAGAAAGACATTTTGTGGGATGCGAACCATTATTACCAATTTATTTTAGGTTTTTTAAAAGACAAATTTAAAATGAAAAACTTTCCTCGGGTTTGCCAGCAGGCAAAACTTATTTTATCTTTCCAATGAACGCAAATGCTGTTTGACTACAGGTACCAATCGATAGTCCATGCATCATGCACTACGGGTTCCTGAAAGCTTTGATAGGATTCCAGGTATGAGGCGTATACAGATGATTTAAACAGAAATATTGAGAGGTCTGTAAGAAAAAGTCAGAGTTCATACTAATTAAGAGGAAAGCAAAGAGGTTTTTTTCATTTAAAAAGAGGAAAAACATAAGATTGGAACAACATGGAATAGTGAATTGTGTAGGGTCTGCTGTTTATTTTCGTATGACTGAATCTTATATATGAAGTTTATAACAATTATTGTTAAATGCTACCTTAAGAATCCATCCATGCAGTGTAGTACTGTTATTGGCAATAGAAAGATGCAGTTCGCATCTCTTTGTAGGTACTTCCCCTTAATCATTAACAACACTGACAAATCAGCTGAAAATGTATTACTGAATCGAACCTGCATTGTTTTCAGATAGGGTCAAAAAGCTTGCAAAATAACAAAAATGTAATTTACTGCGACGGATTACGTCACCCCAATCCTACCGCTTTCTTAAGTTATGTATATTTATATCAGACAATGAATATAGGTGAATCTACCAAAAGTGGTCGGGGTGACCGCGTTGTACAGAAGAGTTAGCTTGATTTTCTAAATTTAGTTTCAGGAGTACGCTTGGTATATAATTAAAGAAAATTTTCTTTTCCTGCGTTAATACCGGATATAGTTCGTCTTGTTACCAAAAACTATATTTAACTCGTGAGTTTGTACCAAACGATGAAATATATCGGGTATTTACGTAGGAATAGAAAATATCCTCCTTATACATATGTTTGGAAAAACCAATAGTCCGTTATTTTTTAATATTGGCAAATAAATGATGGCGAATACAAACCTGTCCAAAGAGGCCTAGTAGATCCTTAATTACATTTGATAAGAGACGAATATGTGAGTATCTGTGAATATCACCGATTGTCTGTACTTACACGGAGAACATATATTAGTTTGGCAGAAAATATATTTATAATATTTTGTTTTCCACTAAGCAATTTTTGTGCATCCTGGTATATTATTAAATGATGTTCTCTACCTTGAACTTCACCCTGTTTATTTTCAACATATATACTGGAACTATTCTCTCCAGGAAATGAACAATATGGCATAATTTAAATTAACTGATGAAGTAACTGAGATGATTTACATAAACATATCTCCCATGTTTGATATTTTACACGTGCGAAATAAGAAGACTTTACACCTGCACTTAAAATGCAAATCAAATCAACGCAGTAACTGCATTCGCGGTTAATGACAGCGATATTTGTAATTTTGTGAATAAAATATTAGTGTTTTGTCCAGTTCAGCTTTGAAACATGTAAAATGATGACACTGTTTCCTTCGCAATGCAAATCGTGCCATGAAACAATGACTTCTTTATCTGGTTTAAAGTTGTCAAAATCTTCAATATATTGTATTTACTTATTTATCATCATCATGATGTATCAAATGTCGGATTGTATGTATAATTGGGCAGGTGGTTTCAATGAGAAAATTATTATTATTATTATTATTATTATTATTCAGACATATTTAACGTACAATATATATATATATATATATATATATATATATATATATATATATATATATATATATATATATATATATATATATATATATATATATCTTTTATAAAGAGGACATCCAAAGTGACAATTCTAAATTAAACGAAATGGTTCTATTTGTTATGAAGATAAAGGTCAATTATAAACGTCCTGTATACGGGTTCAAATTATACGAACCTGTATCCTCAAAACTTCTCTTCAGTGTCTGAATGACGTCCTGCCTGTCCTCATGTTGAGAAATGACAGAGAAACAACAATCAGCTATCCTGTCAAGAGGGATTTTCCAGAACTTCAGTTCGTCTTGGACCGTGGCTCCGCACAGATGATTGGGTAGGTGTAGCTGACTTCCTGTCCGGTACAAATCCAAGATAGAGTTGAAAAGCTCTGGGTTCCTGTCGAAAAAGTACCAGTCTTTATCCAAATCGTATTCCTCGTTGGTAGGAGAAATCTCTGACAGGCGGGATCCAGGAAGGTTCTGGAGAAACATTTTCTGGGTCATGAAAAGACTTCCTCGGATATTCAAGGTCACAGTAGCCATTTGTTTAGGCTAAATAGTCGTTTATATAACGTACTTTATCTGAAATTGTAACACCTGCTGTATATGCAAATTGGTATAAAATCTATAGCTACAAAATTCTTTCTAAATCAACATTTAAATAAAGGCATTTACTGAAAACACGTTTACTGTCATGTAATTAATTATGATTTGATAGGAAAACATGTCATGTAATTAATTATCATTTGATAGGAAAACATGTCATGTAATTAATTATCATTTGATAGGAAAACATGTCATGTAATTAATTATCATTTGATAGGAAAACATGTCTCAAGTCTTATACTTCATTTGTTTCATACGATATTTTAGTTCTCAGATGCAGAGAAAATGTATATCAGTTCATTATATTTAAGTGAAACAGATGTATGAAAAATAATATCAGATATTCATACCTGGATTAACGAGTTAAAACTTGTCCCATGTGTCACAGTAAAGGTTACTTCCCAATATTGAATTATAAAATCACAATGGTTCTAATAACAAGGTTTTGTTTTTCTCATCCACATACAGGAATATGCAAGTACTGTTAGACCTTACCACCTTTTATGCAACTACTTGTGTGTACATAGTAGATAGTCAGTCTGTTAGTACATTTTGGAAACATCTAGCGCCAATTCATGCACTGTAAATGCGGCAATAACATATGTTACAGCCTTAAACCGTTTCGCCTTTCATCTGGCGGCAATTGTGTGCTAATGAATAATTACTGCATTCCATTAGGCTTCATTTTTGCGGAAACCTAATCGTGTTCATGAAATATTTAATATTTTCGTAAACTGCAAATGTATATTGTGTTTGTGTTCCTATTATAACTCAAGTTTCAGCCATATAGTCTAACAAAATTTGAATAGCACCATGATCGATATGACAAGTGTACATGAACACAAAAGATATTTTTCATTTATTTTTATGCATTTAATGACATTATTTGTTCTTTGTCATCTGTATATAAAATGTTCTAAAATGCTCCTTCAATCCATTAAATGAATTCACTTTCTAATGTAGTTAAGCTCACTTTTGCAGAAGATGTGTTTTTCATTAAGAAGATAAAAAGTATATTCTTCTACAGAATTTTATTTTGGATGAAATGAACTGTGTGGGAATCTTTAAGGCCAACATAAAAAGAAAAACCAGTGGACAAAATAATCAAAGGAACTATTGTTGTTGTCGTTGTGAGGTTTAACGCCATTTTTCAGCGCACGATAGGCTATGCATGGCGGCCAGTATTAATGGTGGATTAAGAACCCGGGAAAACCCAGGGAATAACAACCGACCCACGTGAAGCTACTGGCAAGTGGTCTCACATACCCACATTGGCCCCGAGTGGCCGAGTGGTCTAAAGCGCTCTCCGTTACGGATCACTGCCATCTCACCTCTGTCTGCGTGGGTTCGAGTCCAGGATTCAACTTCTTAGGATGATGGATGTTGTGGTCTTCAAACTGATTCACGATGTCTGATTTAAATTTCTGATATGTTGCAAAATTATATGATTTGTTACTTTAACGTTATTTTAGTGTCATAATTTACATATTCTGTACATATTTTCAGCTTTTAAAACACCAACTTCCATTGCAGATGAATACGAGAGGGAGAGAAACAGGGATAGCGAGAGAGTTAGAACACAATTTATCCTAATCTTATGCTGAAGATTGATTCAGCCAGTTGGTTGGAACCGACTACAAGCTCTTAATTTTCATATAATTCTACAACTATTGACGAATCCACCTGCGTGCCCGGTTTTGTTGAAAACTCCGATGCCTCCTTGCTGCCTGTCGGACTGGGTGGAAGCAACATGTTAAATGGGGGATTCGACACGTGTCGAGGGAGGAAAGGACCCGGGTAATTGAGTAAACAGGAGACCCCAATGCAAATACACTACTTTGGCCTTACTTCTTATCAGACGGGTGGTCTAGATAAGCCCAGTCTCGACAGAAAAAAACCATGCTTTTCTCGCCGAGCCCTTGGAGGCCTTCTTAATTGACTCTCATGACCCTTCCTTTACGTTGTTCTCTGTATAGTTCTTGCTAGCACTTTTGCTCCTACAGTTTCCTTTTATTTCCCCTTTCGTTTCCTTCATCAATACACATGATATAAGGCGGTGGCTTAACGGGTCGATCGGAAGTATCTTTACCTGCTGAGCATATCACCTGTCCATTCCTGGCACTTGATAAGGATCAAAAGGATCGTTATCAAGTGCCAGGAATGAACATGTGATATGCTCCGTGGTCGATGGGTGGAATGAGTGACGTATATGCAACAAATCATAATTTAAAAGATAAACAATAATCAGCTTAAAGTGAAACAACTTTGTCAGAATAAGACCACTGACCACGCGGAGTAGATTCATTCACGCGCTTATTGGTTATCCATTTACAAGAGGCGTCAAAATCGTTTGCCGCACTAATGCATTGATTGTCGAAAAACACCATGTTTGGTCTAGACGGCATCCTAAAATCGTGAAAAATTAAAATCGGGTAGCTTGCTTGAGACTGAGAGTGAAAATGACAAACATAAAATACCTGAAAAATTAAGACGTTTCGTGATATGCCAGTAAACTCTTTTGCTCACTCGTCACTATATCCTTCCAAAGGCGTGATTCTCTGTCGTGATATGCTGGTAGCCAATGACACCAACAATATCATGCATACAAGTACTACCCAAGGTAGTGACTGTCGGATTTTATATATAAGGACAATTTCGACCTTTCATGTTTCAGACGTTGTTTATGGTCCCTCGTGTACCTGAGTGTGTAAAGGTACCCAACAATGTATAAACTGTCGAACAGATCATTACTCCAACTCTCATGACAGTGAAACCTCAGAACTAGAGAAGGAAATTCAAACGGTGGAATACAGAGGCCAGGAAGATCATAGAATCTGGAACATTTCGTCATAGCCCAAAGTTCTCAACTATCGCAAAGATAGGTCCAAGAATACAAAGGATGCACATAGACAAACAAATCTGTCTGATGCCGAAACACATAAAAATATTTCTCGTTATAATCTTGAAAACACAGACAACATTCAGTAATGCCCAAGCACCAAAATCACCCAACCACATAAAGAAACGGAACCCTAAAAAGGCAGCACAATGGGTTTGATGGTCGTATGAAGCTGCATAATAGGCGAGACAACTGAGGACACAGATGCAGTAGAAACTGCCTCGTTTCTCAGTGCTGCTGCAAACCTACAAACAAAAATATGTAAAGTCGCACTTCATCCTAAAATATAAGCATATCGAAGTGTTCCCGCGTGACAGGTCTAGGCTGGTTACTTCATCATCTCTACTTTTAATTTGCAATGCAGAATACCATCGTACAGTGGAATTGATCCTTATTCCTGTGTTTTCGAGAAACCTTTTCAAAAGATACGGACAACATCACTCCTTTTGTAACAACTACTCTGAAAATGTTGACAGGGCCTCAGGAGGAACTTCCGATGTTGTGAATAATAGGGCTCCTAAATGAATTAGACATCTTTTTTCAACAGCTGAAAACCCCTATTTTTTCACTCTGGGATTTAAATACAAATACCATTTTTGTGATCAAAGAACATAACTGGCAAAAAACACAAAGGTAGATGATTTCAATTCCAGACACGATTTGTGTTCATATAACATCAAGTCGCCCACATATTTGTACCCAGTAACGAATACACATACGTGCATAGATCTGACAATTTATCCTTCCACGTGTTTGGATTATGATTGGAAGGTCACTGATAGCCTTTACAGTAGTGACCACTTCTCAATCGTTGTAATGAATATTAACCCCTCCATCTATGAGTTACTTTCACACTGGAATTTAAGGAAGGCTGACTGTACCAAGTTCCAAACATTTCGCAAAAGTAGACATAAAAGAGATATCGTTATAAATGTAAATAAACCAGTTCAACATTTTACTCTAGATTACAGCAGAATCCATCTCCAAGTCCTCATATAATTTTAACTGAACGAAAAAAGGCATGGTTCACTAAAGCTTTTAAAGAGGCCATTATACAACACTTATATGCATTGAGACAATTTAACAATCGTTCGACGCCGTAAAGTTTAAGTAGGTACCGCATATTCCGAATTAAATAGTTAAAGAATGTTAGAGATCATGATGGAAATGGAAATAGTATGTTCTTATTTTAAACTCTCTTTCGTAAACCAAGTAAGGATAGTACAGATCCTACCAACTACCGTCACAAACGTTTTAACTAGCTGAGTAGAAAATAGAATGAATAATTCATGTAAGACGTGTTTGGTATTTGGATAATAACGATGTAATATCTCCATTCTTTTGATATGCTCTTAGTACCGTCTATCTACCTTTATATCGAACTTTATTTCAGATATGGAATTCAAGGTACGAGTAGGCTCCACCCTCCCTTATTTGTTCGAACAAGAGGTGTGTCTGCTCCAGGACAGTATTTTATCTGTTGCGCTTTTAAGATCAAAATTGATAACATTATCAGGGTTTTATGTCCTGATGTTAATTGCCCCTATACGTCGATCATTTCATGATATGTTATTAATAGAAACACATGCATACAACTGAAAGACAATTGCAACAAAATAAAAACAAGATTCTAAGTTGGTCCACTGTCAGTTGTTGTAAATTCTTAAGATCAAAGTCCTTGTGCATTCAAACAAACTAATGATCATAAACTCGCGCCTATACAGGTTGTTGAGGAAAGAAATATTTTAGATAGGTATTGTCTTTAAAAGACCTTCATTCCATCAATTAAGATATTGAAATTAGCTTGAAATTAGTCCTTGATTTACTGAAAGTAATAGCGCACATTGACTTGGGTACTGATAAAACAGTTGTCTTAAACTATATGCCTAAATAGACATTTATTATATCAAAACTAGACAGTAGTTGTATTGTTTATGGATTAGCGAGAAACTCATTGAAAGGTGCTTAACGCAGCTCACCACCAAGCAATATCACTTGCTTTATAAGCGTTTAAGACAAGTCCACATTTGAAAACCTTTTGGCTGAAGCGAATGTGCAAACTCTATCACATCGTATAGAAACATTATCTTTCCAATTGGTTCTAAAATTAAGATGAAACACTTAAAACCTTGCCTTTGCGTCTATTTTCCAGCCCAAATGCAAAACATTATAAAATGCCATTCATACCTTTGGCACTCGAACCTATTTTATGCTTTGATAATGCAAAGATTGACTTTCAAAACTCAATCGTTTCTTTCTGTAGCACCTCCTTAGCTTCTAAAACAACCCAAAGTACTTTTTACGCTGCCTGAAGGACCAACATACTAGATAAATTCTTCAATTTTTCGTAACACTTATCGGGAATTTCATTCAAAATTTTAGAACTAAACAAAAATTAATACTGACGGCTTAAAAGAATGGCGAAAAGGCTACATCGGCTTTCGTTAGTGGAAATCACTCTACAAAATTTCACTTGCCAGATGGTGCGTGATAGCGTTCAAAACAAAATAGGGGCATTGGACCTTGCCTTGAAATATATCGGAACCAGACACAGTTTAAACTCTGTCTCCACTATTAGTACTTCAATCACCATAAGCATCTGATTTTAAAATACATCGATGTTAAACCTGGTATAAATAGCTCCTTTATATATGGCTGACATCATGGAATGATGCTGTCAATAACAAGTCCCATGTGATCAAACCCACCTTTGACGATTGACCAAACTTCCTACTGAAACATACATAAGGAGGAGGTATAACTCACTACAAATATTAAAGTGCGATGACACACCTGAGTACGTTCCCTGCAATGAACATTTAACTATAAAGCACATTCGGATTGATTGTTTCTCTCTCCATCCTACACGCGACCGTTCCTAAAATGTTGAGCACATGAAGGAATTTTTTTGATACGGTAAATGCGTCTTGTTTTTAAAATTACCTGAAGGAAGTTAGTATTTATTCTACAATATAGCTTGTGTGCAATGCTAGTTCCTTTGAGTATTTTGCCCAACATTTGCACTGTTAATACCTTTGTTTATCTTTGTTTTTAACTAAGTACCCTTTATTTACACCATTTATATCCATTGATCATGAAACTTATTATTTTATCCTCATGTCTCGTCGCTGCGTTTATGTACTGGTAATACCCACAAAATCAAACAACCAAACAAGCAATGTGAAAGAACGTCATCATGAGTTATAGATAAAAATTCTTACATCAGATCTTTTTCTTTCAAATCAAGGATCACGAGAAAAAGAAATATCACTCTACCAATTTTAAAACAGAGGCTGCTAAACGATACGAATATTTTGGATTACACATGAACTGTATAATAAAAGCGGAGGAAAAAATCTACAAAAATGGCCAATAACAAAGAATTAAATATATTTAAAAGGCTGTCGCTTGCATACAAATTACTCAATGAAACATCACATACACATATATAGAGAATATAAAAAGAGCCCAATTTCACTGTAAATCCACGTCTCCGTTTCCAGTAATGTTTTCCAGACAAGAATAACTTGTCCCAAATGAAATACTGGACACAACAATAATACAACTGTTTCTGCTCATATCTTACAGCACGAATGAATCACATCTAGATAAACAAGCTTATATAGTCTTCTACTTGACCTATGGTCACAATTAGTATTTCTAAAACAAACTTAATGTCTAATACAAAATTTCATTATAGAAGGTTCCAACTGTTTACAAGATAAAATAGTTATAAAATTAGAATGTCTTTTGCTAAACGTGTAACATCTTCTTCTTGGCATCCGTCCGTCTAAGGGAGACGATGATGGATTAACCACAATGTTAGGTTCAGCTAGGTCATGGCCTTCTAATAAATGAATATTTTATATAGGTAAAGAAGTGAAGAGACTGTTCCGAATCTGAAGGATCTTGAGACAAAATAGGATGCCAAATTGACAAAAGGAAAAAAACATAGACATAGCCGCACTCTACTCCCTGAATAAGAACACTTTCAATAGAAGAAGACTTCTCAGACAAAGGCAAAGTACCTAATAATAAAGGACTCTTAGAAACCCATGTGTCCCTTAATATTTTAATAGAGATATGCTTGGCAGTTTCACCAGTAATTGATATAGAACCTTTGGACATAAACGGTACAATAATTATCCCACAATAAAATCAGACTTGGGCTTGTTTGACCGATAGGATGTATTGCTTTCAATACATTACCGTGCCCTTGACCACTTAGAAATAAGAGCATTTGGAATAGCTTGCTCTTAATTATGTTGCTTATTTTTCAACCCGTATTAATCAGTAATAACGTGTCCTGTCTGTTTACAATAAGTACAATTAAAAAGAGAAAACCTCTCTCTCTCTCTCTCTCTCTCTCGCTCTGGCTCTGGCCACAGAAGCAAAGACTTCATTTTAATATACACACTATCAATAATGTCGGTAATGCCTTTCTTGCACTGCTGGGACAAATGTGAAATATATATATATATATATCAAAGGTCATGCAAACTGAGATTTGTTCTAAGCTTCATTAGTGCGAGCATGAACTTTTCAAACTTACTTAGACCACTTTTAGAAGTCTTGGAAATACTTGGAGACAATAATTAAAATTAGAATAGAAGGTTGGCTTGACTTGATTTTATCTTTCATAACTTGCCTGTTCGTATTTTGGGGCAAAGATAATAATATTTGTATAATTAATCGACTCTGTGACCAAATAGTTTAGCTTTAACACTTAAAAATATAAGCATTATACCTCATTTTAATTATTTGAACATATTGTTTTCACATAAGTTAGTACAATGAAAGAAACGTGTGAATTGTCTACATTTTACTAAAAATGACATCAAAAGTGTTGTCTTGAAAAGAAAAAGATACATAAATATATTGTGCGTTTCCTAGCTTTTATTGTCATTGTCGATCAGACCAGTAGTCATAATTATATGGATATAACGTTTCTGCTTGAAATGTACTGAAAAACGGTAAGTGTAATTATCAGAGTTAATCATCATACCTGTAGAAGATCCTTAACTGTTCTATGCCAATATACCTAGATTAGCAATTTGGAAAATTTTAAAGAAAGCGGACTAGGATCATATATTTTGAGACAATAAGGCACATTTTCCAGTAGGGTTGACTTTATCCGATGGAAAAGGTGAAATTTCTATATGCTGCATCTCAGTCAAATATTCAGTGCGAGTGAACTTGTGCTTCTGTTAAAAAGGTTCTGATATCTGTTCAGTGTCTTCTAACGGCCGAGTGGTGTAAAGCTCTCTCCATTACGGATCGCTGCCATCTCACCTCTGTCTGCGCCTGTTCGAGTCTCGGATTCAGCCAATGTGGGTATGTTAGAAAGCTTGCCAGTAGCTTCTCGTGGGTAGGTGGTTCTTTCTGGGGTTTTCCCGGGTTCTTCCTCCACCATTAATACTGGCCGCCATGTATAGCCTATCGGGTGCTGAAAAATGGCGTTAATCCCCCACAATAACAACAACAAGTATCTTCAAACAGTTTTCTGTACAAAGATGTGAAAGTATCATTATTAGGGAAGAGATTTGTTGCAAACCTATCAATCTTTTACGGAAGGTGTAAACGCAAAATTAATAAAAATCTACGTCGCTATTTAAATAAAATTTATTGCTGAAAATGCTACTCACAAATGATATTTTGCACGTCCACCTGCAAAAGCTGGATGACACTTTAAATATCTTCAGGAACAAAAATCCCACTAAATAAAGTTGAAATCTACTAAACACTTGTCTGAAAATGTACGAATTATGTGACGGTTTTCTTTCCACTTTCAAGAAAAGGAGTTTATTTCGCGAATCTAATGTAAAATATAAATATATCAGATCTCAACATTCCGAGATTTCTTCACAATGATAAAAACTTTTTCTGCCTTTGGTAATATACTACATTACAAGTGTGCAGCATAAAATTGCTTGATTATAGCGTTTCTTCTGATTCATTGGGGGGGAAAAAATATATGCAAAATCCCTGTTTTGCGAGCCCTAGGTGAACATTACAACAACCTATTTTTCACAATGTTAAGTTTCACACTTATTTCTCCTTGCATATATAAATAAAGCAATAACATCCGTTTTGTTTAATATTTTAATATTCTGGTGGTGGTAATTGATGGAAAAGATTTAAAGACTCAAGATCCACGTGCCTGTAAATTTCTGGAATTATGGAAATTTAATTTTTAAAGAATTTTCAAAAGATCCATGTGCGTGTAAATTTCTGGTATTATGGAAACTTACAGGTTTAAAGAATTTCCGAAACTTAAGACCGTTTTATTATACTGTAAACAAATAATGCGTAGCTAAAATATTCTCTGTGTGTATTGGTTTAATATCAGTATCATTATTAATAAAAGTACACATGTTTAGTTGGGTCTGGGTCTAGGTTGTTGGAATTCCCTTACAATTTACCTAGTGTACCTAACAAAATCAAGGTTCTTTATTATACTTTTATTAACAGATTTCTATTTATAACTAAGATATTTTTCTAGTAAACATTATTAACCTTCCATAATTTTTTTTCTTCCGTCTGGTAATTTGTTTGGAAAATTATAATTGTCACCTGAGAACAAGTAGAGAACTACATAAATTTTAAATATATACAAAAGTTATTAATTCTTACTAAAGATCTAACAGAATCAAATTGTATTATTATTGTGTCCAGAATTTCATTGGGGCTCGAATTCATTTCTTCAAATTATTTAATTCAGTGATATATTTTCCTCTGCACATACAGAGTGAAAAAAAAACTAATATTCTTGGATAGACATTCACTGGGATTATCCACTTTAGACCACCAGTGCAAGATTGCTTAATCATTCTTCACACATGAATTTTACCATGACATCTGAATATTTTGACAATTTAATGGGAGCATAGTGCACACAAAATATCAAACACGCCTTGTTTGCATCATCACATGAGGTTTGTTTTCTCCAATAATCAAGTTAAACATTAAATGCATCATATTTACATACTAAATCGAGCAGTGGTTTAAGTTATGTGTCCCACAAACAAGTTTACTAATCGATATAGCTACAAGAACAGCTTCCATAGTCCAATTTTGAGTTGACAAAGCTGTTGTAATTGTTTTTTGTTTTAAAAATATATAATCTCTGAGTTTTTCTAACGTTGAAAATAATTCTACCTCAAAATTGAACCGAGAACTATGATATTATCATTTGTCTGTCTTGATTAATCTTATCAATAAAAATGGACTTCATCTTGTGATTGTTCGTATCTGTATCACTATGCAATCTACATTCAGTACACAATTCAGAGATTATGTGTTGCGATTAATGTAGCCATTTTAACTACCGGTATTTCTCTTTGAAATATATTTAAATGTCACTGAAAGTTTACACTGAATATTTTCAGTGTAAATTTAACTTTTATGGTCTATCTTTAACTAAGGAAATGTTCAGTGGTTGATTTGCAACTTGAAAGTTACAACAGTATTCACAGTATGCCTTTTTTACTTAGACTCCCCGTTTTAGCTCAGAAATATGATAACAAGAATCCATTATTAGGATTGAAAATTCCATCTATGGGATTACACATTTGCATCAAACACTCATCACATCCTTGTTCATAATTTAAAATTCTAAGCTTCAAATGGAATTTACCTATTCTACTCAAGGTCTTATGATGGGTTATATCATTGCTACGTTAAGCGTGGCGATCGGCAATGTCGACTTGGGAAGGTAGTCATGGTTGATAATCATTGGAGTAATATTATTATATCTGTGTGATTCGGATTTTTAATGTAGATTTAACACTTTTTCAGTCATATCGCTACGATGTCTGCAGTGTGACAGTTTAGAGTGATGTCTAACACTGGGGCAGCATGATACAAACATGTAGCTTCATGTGTCACCCAATCATATTATCCTGCCACCAGGTCGACCAGTCCTAACATTAGTCTCGTAATGCGAGGCAACTGTTAGCACCATTTTTATAAATCTCTGGTATGACTCATCCAGAGTTCGAACCTGTGACCTCATGCATATGAGGCGGACTTTCTAACTTATTAACCCCCACCCCCCAAGGTAATAGTACTGTGAAGAAGGCATTTGCATGATGTAATTATATTTAATATTAAATATAAGTTTAAGTCCTAGAAGAAAGACAACACTGAATTTTCCTTTAGATTCTGTAGACATTATGAGGCATAGCTGTACTAAACTTACTACATCATAATTTTTAAATTACAAAAGGAATGTTAGACTGTTACCATGGAGACTGATGATGCAGAATTATTAATACATCAGGGTTCGCACATCCAAAGAATCGGCATTACACTCTCACCTGGAAGTAGAGTAATGTTACTTCATGTGTTTTGTGATAAATGCTATTATATTATTACTTCATCAGGTTTTGGAGATCGCAGAATAAATGCCCAGAAACCACACATTTTTTCAACCACAATATCTACATTTAATTAATATTACGACTAAAATTACGACCAAAGGTTCAGGCAGTATCGTAAAATCAAAATACATCGATCCAGTAAATATTGCTGCACATGGATACAATCAAACAGAAAAATATGCGAAACCTGAATATGTTGATTCTTGGGAAGAAGTTGATTGGGTTAAAGATGTATATTCCATATTTACCAATAAACTTGCTGAAGATGATGACACGCATTTTAATAAGTTTAAAGATGATGCAAAACGAGAAAAAGAAAAAGAAGAATATCCTCCTGGTTTTGTTGGAAATGATTTTTCTAATCAAGAAATTGGTCTTGTTAATTTTCTTAACAATGTTCTTTCTGAAGTTGAACGATTAGAAGATCTGATTGGAGGAAAACGTGCTGGAAACTTTTCTCCAGAAACTATTAATGAAATATTTGATATTTGTCGAAGATTATTTACAGGCGGTATCATGGATATTAATGTTTCTAAGTCTCTCATTAATGACATTGCTGATGATTATTACAGTGATTGAGAATAATTATATCAGTGGGCTGATTATTAATAAAATGATCGTCCATAATACTCAGCGGTGACCTGTAATCGTTAGAATAATAAATTCGCGAGTACCAACGTACAAAGTGATCTACGGAGATGCACTCGGTGATGTTGTTCAAGGTGTATTTAAGAAAATAGGTCCAACACCATTAACGATTGCAAAACAATATATATATATATATATATATATATATATATATATATATATATATATATATATATATATATATATATATATATATAATGCAGAAAGTAATTATCTACACGCAAAGGAATCACAAATATTCAAGGAGTAATAATTTACGAATTCTGCATATTGAAAGAAAATGTACTCGTGCCGACCTGTAAAAGAATAAATATAAACGCTTCTGCTCTATGCAAGAAATTAAAGACTAATTAGCTTAATTAGCACTTTGTTATTCCAGTGAATAATTTATAAAATCAAATCCACCAGTATTAAAAACTGAACACAACAACAAGACTGATTTCGCTTCGATGTAAAGGCCGCAATTAGTAATTTCTAAGCAAACAACATTAATATCAAAAGCTAAGACACAATAATAGAGTCGGGATGTCGGTCAGTCTCCTCCCTAAAACACTCAAAATTCTCAACACGTTTCGGAATTTCCAAGTGAAAAACTAAAAGCCTACATTCAGATAGAAGTATACATGTTTACCTTCATTAATAATGGTCTGAATATTTAACCTATAATCATAGATATTTATTATGGATGTTACAAAATAAACGAATCTGGTCAGGTAGACATGAGTTTGGACTAAGATTATTCACAAAATACAAATATACATAGCCTATAATCACTCCAGAAAAGACTAAAACAATACAATATAATAATTTATTACACTAAAAACAGCCAACCGCTCGAAGATGCACATTTTCTAAATCAAGTGTGTTACTCATTGACTATACTTCAGATGTAAACGTTAGGCGAATATCTTTAGATAGCGCGAATGAAATAATCAAAACGATTCAATAAAGGTACTAAAGCAATAAAAGGTCCATAACTATCTAATGTAACAAATCAAATTTCTCTCTAGATAATTTAAAGCTAGATCAATATCTCAGCTTCTAGTGAGTAAATAAGACACCTTCTGATTGAAGGGATTAAAACTGATTTGCTTTAGATAGCCCAGTTTGAAAATTTCTGACGATCATTACTTTAGACGCTTTGAACGAATAAGAGGTTCACATCGCTAAACGGAAATATGTGGATAGCTACAGTCGTTACACCAACATTTGAAAATAATTTCCAGCTAGAGTTCTCTAAATTCTACGTACAATGTTGTCTTCTATCTATTCTAAACAGAGTTTCCTCATTCCCATAACTTTCAAAGTTTAACAATAAACCATTATTATAAACTCTATAAAAACAATAAACAGGGCCCAGACATGAAGATCAACGTTACATACTGACTTACAAATATATATTTGTTTAAAAGGATTAGAATAACCTGGTATAAAATCATATTGATTTCTATAAGTGAGGTCATTTTCTTTAACACACTTTGCTGACATTTTCCTAGGAGTGACGAGTATCTATAGTTAGACAACTGATTTGTCCTCCTTCGTTTGGAAGCCAGGTTCTTTAAAAATAGCTTCCATTTGTACCGGGCAGCTTTTAGAATTTCGTAACATATCAAACAGAAGAACCGATTGCTTGCAAATATATATATATATATATATATATATATATATATATATATATATATATATATATATATATATATATATATATATATATATATATATATATATATATATATATATATATATATATATATATATATATATATATGTATATGTATATATATATATATATATATATATATATATATATATATATATATATATATATATATATATAATATATATATATATATATATATTAGATACTGGTGATATTTTCTTATTAATTTGTAGTGATGATATATACAATCTCACTTAATTACAATATAATCATATTTTCTCTGTGTTATATATTCGACAACAGGTATTTCCTAAATGGATTCATCCACAGATGAAACTGCACCAAAATAATTATTCAGTGAGTTTGCCTTCTTATAACTCATAACTTGAATATGCTACTTTCAGTGCATCTGTTTCAGTGGATGAATCACACATGGCCTCTTGTATAATTTAGCTGTATATTTCATCCTTGTCAAGCAAAATTATGAGTTTGATCTGAAGCTTTCAGATAAGTAAGTTTCTAACTAATTAGTCTAACTATTACACGAACTTTTTAAGACATTGTTTATTATAATTCTCTGTACGTTAGTAAATAATATTTCTTGCTATTATTTTGGGCCTTATCCTAATTACATGTATCTGATTCTAATTTTTTTATATAAAAAACAAGTTGTGCAACAGGGTTAGATACTAGCTGCTCAAGAGAGAATACACTACTTAAACAATAGATTCATTATATAATTGAAAACATCACAAGCATCTTTCATATGATTTCGAGAATTAAATGTCTCACGACAGTTGTGAATTTCTGTCAGTTGATTAAATAATTCGTGTGAATGCGTTGTGTTAATCAATCTTTATCCTCCAAAACGTGGTTTTATGATTGCTACAACAACTACAATATCGACTTTGATTTTGAAATCAAGTCGGTGTTAGGATCAACTGTGATAAGAATATACTATGTATTGTCACTGCCAATATAGTAAAATGGTTTTTGCTTACAATAAATATTTCTAGCCATAATCTTTAAATTCATGTCGATATCTTCCCCTGCATATGTGCATTTGCCCAAACAGTCACAGCACAGTAAGACTGATTTCTATAATGAAGGGGAAAGGGAGCAGCAGAGGAGGCGATCAGACCTTTTGCTGAAACATAACTTTGAAAACTAAAACCTCATACGACAAAAATAAAACATATCTTGAACTAATTCGAGAAATTCTCCCACTTTTCTCTAATTAAGTCACTTTAGTTTTATCATACTTTAATGTTTTTTTGTTTACCCGTCGGGACATTTATTTGAGGTCGTGCCTCCTCTGCTGCTATAATTAGGTCATTATTATATATCAATAATATGGCATCTGGTGCTGAATCTTATACAGCTAGATTAGCCAGAGAATAATTAGAAGCAATTAAAACGTTTTCCCTGTTCGTGATTCTCTTTGACAAAAACTTCAAGAGCGTCAAGAAGCACAAGTTGAATGCGCGGATGGTACAGAAAAATTGTTCAAGCCTGTTACAAAAGTTACTGAAAAAGTTGTAGAAGTTACTGAAGGTCTTCTTCCAACGTTAAAACAGACTGAAAAAGATACTAACAAAATAGCAGAAAGAACTAAACAAACAAGAGATATTTTAAAAGATATTTCAGGTGAAGCAGATGCTGCTCGGCCTGCTGACGTAGACGATGATACTCAGTCTGCTGAAATAGATGAAGTACTTGAAGATATTGAACAAGCTCGTATTAAAGATGATACACCAGGACAAGGAAAAGTTAATGCAGTTGATAAATGTAACGATAATATTATTTCCCACATAATAAATATTACAACGGTAGATTTACCTATATTTGCGGTGGATAGTTATCATAACAAGAAAGCGTTTTTGAAGCCAGTCCGCGTACTCTGATAAATATGTAAAAGATTGGGTTTATAAAGTACATTATAAACTTGATAGGATCGATAAAAAAAATGCAAGATATAACTATTTTACTGATGAAGTAAGTAAATACATCAAAACATTCCAACGACTAGAATCACAAAAAATATTAGAATTACAGGAGCAACTATCTCCAACAATAAGTAGTAAAGGAGCTGAAAAAGAAGGAAAACAAAAGGAAAAAGTTAAACGAGAGAGAGAAAAAGAAAAATACCCGGGATTTAAGAGAACTAGACAAATGTGGGAATTACGTTCATCGACAGGTAAGAAAGATGCAGCTGAAACAACTGGAAGTGGTTTTTTTACTCAAGGAATCTGTCCTGAAAGTATTCTTTCTAATTTTGATAGATTGGAAGTTCTGATTGGAAGAAAACGTGCAAGAAATACTTCGCCGGAAATTATTAATGAAATATCTGATATTTGTCGAAGATCATTCACTGGCGGTATTATGGATCGCAACATTTATCGCTCCCTTATTGATGAAATTGCTGATGATTATAACAGCGACTAAACAATTTATTAATCAGTATATAAAAAAATGATTATACACACTGCTCAACGTGGACATGTAATGGTCTTTGTAGTAAATTCACGACTGCCAGCTTACAAAGCAATTAACGGAGATGGACTTGGTGATGTTGGTCAAGGTCTCTTTAGAATGATGGCTCCAAAATCAATACCGATTGCAAAACAATTAGGGATAAAGGCTATTGAGACTGATCGTGATAAAGGCATCTGCACTATTGGTAATCTTGCTGGTAAAGCGTTCTCGACAATCAAGGATAGACTAGCACGGTTAATTAGACGAAACTACAGCAAGTAAAATTACCCAGTACTGAAGTTATGCCTGCAAATCTCAGTAAAATAATAAATCAAGCCGCAAATCAAAAACTATCAGAGTTGGCTGGTGAAGCAGAAAAAAAATATAGCTTCAAGTTTAATAGCAGGAAGTGGTCTTGTTAGACGTTAATACATATAATAAAAATGTTTAAACGTGTGTCTGATCCTGTATTTGATAAAGACGCTCAAGTTCTCAAAGATAATTCAGTACGTAATCATCAATTTTATTCCTACGACGCACGACAACCAAATCAGCGTGGTCGAATCGAATTACAAGTTCAAGAGACAAGCAGATATATCTTACCTGCCGAAGCGTTTATTGAAATAGAAGGTGAAATTATAAAAACAGACGATACTGAATACGCAGGCGATGTTAGAATTGGTTTTGTCAACAACGGTATCATGGCGTTGTTTGACAGTGCCACATATATGAGTGTTGGAAGAAATATTGAATCAGTTTAAAAAGATGTTGATGTTGCTACAACGGTAATAGGTTTAGCAAGATATTCAGATGATTATACAAGATCGGCTGGCCCGACAATGATGATCACCAAAGATAATTCTGACCACCCAGACGCCAGACAGTATGATGTAAGGCGACCAAAAAAACACTCTGCCTCTGCTGATGACGCTGATGTGGTGGCGTTGGTTCATGGTTCTAATCAAAATTACAACTTAGGATTTTTAGCACGACGATCAATGCTAGAAGGTGATCGTAGAAGATTTTCATGCGCGATTCCATTATCACACATCTTTGGATTTTGTAGAAATGTTAGAAAAGTTAATTTTGGGGCTAAACATACAATTGCACTAGTAAGAAAATCTACCAATGATGATGCAATTTGGAGACCTGCTGGTGATGCTGGTAAAGTAACACTGACAAAACATTCATTGTGGATGACAGTGATGACTCCATCTCTTGCTGAAGAACAAAAAGTACTTTCTTTTATAATTCAGGTGGTAAATCATTGTTATTATGGTTGACAGTGACTACAGACAGTAACCAAAGTTCTGTTAGTGGTTTATTCACATGGCATGTCGCTTCACAACAGGGTGTTTCCGCACAACGGCATATATTTGTTGCTTTTCAAGAATGTGCGCGAATAAATTCACAAACACGTAGTCATGTGATATTTGACTAACTTGGAGTTAATGAAGTTTCTTTGCGGATAAATGAACATCAAGAACCAGCAGATGATATATTGTTAAAATTTGATCAAAATCACGTAGCGCGTGCATATCATCGTCATATCATTTATGGGACGTGATCAAAATATAGATACTGGTCTACAAATATCACAACTAGATTTTACATCATTATATCCAATCTATTACTTTTCGTTAGAACATCTTGATTTATCTAGACACTCTGTCGTTGATATTCACTTTTGAGCTCAAGTAACATAGCCTCCTGTTGCTGCGGCTGGTCCACCAGTCGTTTATGGTAACTAGAGAGCAATTGCAGTTATTCTTTCGAATAAATCAATGTCACTTAAAGGTGTTGGTGGAAGAATGAGGGTTATTGACGCTTCAGTAGAAAACAAGTAATTAAATTACTTATCATATTATAAAAATGTCGTATAGTCACTTTGGAGTTACTATGACTTCCGGTCAGGTGAAATATTACAATCAAAACTCGCGAGTAAATGCGGAACAAAAAAATCACTAAAAAAAAGATCAGATTTCTAATGGCGGTCCAAACAAATTATCATTAAACAAGACTCAACTTAACCTTTAAAGTAAAGCCTTGGAATCAAGGACGGGGGTTCAACTTCATCTTTCTCCGAGTGCTATTAAAGGTATGATTAAAGTTGGTGGTATATTTCCACTTCTTGCAGCTATACCGGCGTTTATAGCCGCAGCCGCCCCAGCCGTAGCAAAAGCAGCCGCGTTAGGTGCTATTGGAACCGCCGCTGGAATGGCATTAAAGAAAGCAACAGGACAATGATATAAAAAAAGGGAAGAGATCAAAGATTACCGAGAATTCCTGATCTATACGGGAAAGGTCTGTAACTTCCAGGAACACTTCGATGATCTTTCCAATGTCTAATTTTGATTTACTTCATGCTTGTAAAAAAAAAAAAAATATAAAAAATTTAGAGGCGATTTTATGCGTGACCAATTACAAAAACAACCAAACAATTTTGAAACAGGAATCATAAATCTGGATGATAATTCACGGCCTGGTACTCATTGGGTGGCATACGTAATTGAGCCACGAGGAATCGTTTATTTCGATTCGTATGGGCTTCCTCCACCAGTTGAGTTTTTAAAATACATAAACACAATAAAAACTCCTCACAAAGTGAGGGTCTGGTATTCAACATTACCGACCTAAGTACTGACTGATCCACCGATATGTGTTCGTGAAGTAATTTATGTACTTATATCAAAGTCTTCCAATGCACCTCATAAAGTCGTGCATGATTTTACAAGTAGCCACGTGGTCTTAAACAGATCTTAAAGTTTAATGGTTGATATTTACGGAAGATTTTCTTCTGTCAAGGGCAAGAAGAAAAAAAAATGATACTCATTTGTCAAATTACGCGACTAAAGATGAACTTGCTGATACTATGAACCTTACTCGAGTTGACCGAGATGTAGTTGTTATTTTTCAAGATAAATGCGGTGTTTTAAGAACGAGTAACATCAAATGGAATGACATTGTTCGTAGAGTTCTTGGTGCTACTACTGATAACATTCCAGTATTTACTGACGGTGGTAGAATCAGAGACTCAAATATATCATTCGCAACTATTAGAAATGAAATTGCAAGAAGCCTTGCTAATCGTTTGCGGAACACCAGTGATACAATGACGGGCGAACTCAGCATGAACGGAAATAGGATAGTTGTTTTAAGAGATCCAACATCTGATGAAGATGCCGCAACAAAAAATTATGAGGACGTTAACTACAATACCGTAGATGGTAAATTATCCAAGCTGCGGGCCGAGTATGGCGTTCACGTGAATATGTTTTTAAATACTCGCAGAAATTTTCAAAAGCTCAATAAAATCGCAGATGATTTCTTTGGCACCCCGTTTAATGTTGACGTGAAACTCATCGATATTAAAAGAGCTATATCAGAAATTGGAACGATTAAAAAACACTACAAGATGTCGTAAGTGGAATTTCTAATATCGTTAACAAAATGAATCTGATTAAAATCCCCCACGGGCAAATTACCAACATAGTACACACAATGTCATCTGGATTCTCAACATGGTCACAGCAAAGTAACATCATCAAACAAACTGCAGAAGTCACTGGTGATTACAGGCTGTCTGTGTTCAGCGCTGCAAAATTTAAGATATTTACTACGTATCCCTGGCCGTATTCAACCGATAATTGTTCTGGAGTTGTGTCTATCATATCAAATAAAAGAAACGAAGAAATATTTGTTCTGTAAGCAGCTGATAAAAAATTAACCGCAACATCTTACTGGTGGTGTCTGGAATCATTTGTGGCTGAAACAACTCAATTGTTTACTTATAAAATATAATGAACACTTCAATCAACGTTCAAATATGTACAATGATGATATAAAACAACAGATTATTATAACGATACAACATCTGAATAAGGTTATATCAGATTTCGAATATATGAATGAAATTATCATTTATAATATGAATCGCCTTGATTATCATGGAAAACCGCGTACAATAACCCTTAAACAACTGTTTTTAAGACATTATGCGATCAGTGAAGAACAATTACCAACGTTTGTAATACCAGAGTTTAAATATGACGAACTAAAAAAATCACTCAATGATCTTATTAACGAAAACGTTCCCAAATTACTCGAGTCATGTGAAAAAAATGGCCCACCAGCATCTTTTCTCAAACACAATAATAATCCGTATGGTGAATGTCGTCATATTTCACCAGGAATCGTTAATATAGCTTCAAAAATCGCAGTCAATCTTGTTTGTGATGTAATCGATGGCGGCTTTCAAATAGATCTTGAAAAATCAAATCAGGCTCTACAAGGATATATCTTATACACATTCATACCGCAAGCACCTCCTGGATCGTACAAGAACCGACAAAACCTGTTTATCTTCGATGTCATAATCCGTTATTATCAAGAATAAATTTCAAACTTACTGACCAATACGGACATTTGATTGGCCTACGTGGAGAATTTCTGAATTTAAATTTATACGTTTACGTAAGATCGTAGATCTTTGATCTTAACAATTTTCAATCTCAGCGTGAAATCAGATTTATTTTATTCTGATGACAAAATTAATTTCTTTTGTATAAAATTGTCAAGGAAAATGCTTCAGATTTCTTAAATTTTGAGAACAATAAGCCCAGCTACCTTTTCTCTAATTGATTTTATGATTTTTGGTTAAAATATAATACAAACTGAGTAATTTAGGGCTTTTTTCAGCAAAATTAAGACAAAACAATCACACAAAAACCCAAAATCAATTAGAGAAACGCTGGGGGTTTGACCCTCACGATTTTGGAAATATGGCGATTTTTCTTGATAAAAAGCAACTAAAATAGGTTTTTCTAAAAACGTTAAATTTTGACTAATTTATATGGAAAAAAACAACGAAATTTCAGAATATTTTTTTAAAAAATCTTAAAAAATAAAATATTTCAGAAAAAATAAAATATGTCAGCAAAAATGTCAGAAAAAATAAAATATTACAGAGATTATCCAAAATCAAGCCTTCTAAAGATAACTTTAATCTTGATTGAATATCCCCTGACTTACCAATACAAACTCTGGTTGATCCGAAGAATAAAAGTTTGATTAATAAAATTCATGACGCCAAGAAGGAATTTCGCAAAGATGGCACATCTCACGTATGGTCAACATTTAAAATTACCGATGGTGTCGATGCTACGATGAACGACAAACGAGTGGCAACTATCATTAATTATCTCGACAATCGAAAATATATTTTTAAAGTAAAATTTGTTTTATTATCAGAAACAGATAATTGAACTATCCGTGACAAATATGATCAAGTCCTTCATAACGAAAATGACAAACCGTATTATAAAAGAGCGTATCCTGTAACCGCGGTTATTTATGGAATTTATCAGATAAATGACAAGCCAAGTGATAATCTGAAACCGATGAAGTTTTCAAGACTAAACTGTGTAGCCGAACGAGTAACTCGTGGAAACGGTCTAACGGACAAAAGACGTAAAATAATAAACGAGTGGGGAGAAATAGTTAAAGACAGTGGGGCGTCTATCCATGATGTCGCTGAGCTAGGAAAAAAATTAAATTCCCAAAATGAATAAAAACGATAACCGAAGAGATTTTGTACGAATCAAAATATAAATCAAAAGGAGCTTTGATCGAAACTATTGATCACAATGCGAATGCGTGGACTAGCGCAGTAAAATATTTTCACGAAATCGGACTGCTAAATTTTATCAAGAAGATATTTGTGATTTTATTACCGAAATAAGTAAAAAAACGATCCTGTATCAGTATGGTTATTTCAGAGTTCTGAAAACGACGAATAATTGATAAGATCAGATGCAAGTATTTATAGTGAGGAAAGAAGTTAGTTTGATCAGTTTGTATGACCTAATGGCGTTATTTATCGAACAGATTTTCTTCACACAAAAATGAAAACTCTTGCACGGCGATCTACTAATGATACTGACGAGTTGCTGAGCAACTGTTTCACAATTCCGTCAGTTGCGGCTCATTTGACTAGAGAGAAAATTTCGTGGAAACCAACTCGGTTTGATTTTATTAATGATATAATATCGAGTTGTGTCGAATACGGACACGGTGATTGTGGAATACTAAATACGCTCACAGATTTGTTATTTCGGTTGATATGGTCGCATATTATCTGGGAAGTTTTCTTGGTATGGGAGAATGTTCTGTATATTTTAAAAGATTTGGTCATCCCACACACGAAATGACCAGAGTATCGATAAATGGACCATTACCGGATTTTGACTTGAATGGATTCGGTTGTATCGAGTCATTCGAGTTTGCTAAAGGTCTTCATCCAATTTGTTATGCTTGGTTTGGCAAACATTTTTCAGAAAAAATGTGAGCACCAACAGGATTATTACGACATATGCCCGATGTAAAATTACTGATATTTCTGACAATAAGCGAAACAATTATATCATATCGTCCGCAGAAAGAAGTTTGATTACCAGAACAAAAGAAATATTCTGATGATGAAAATCCTAATACAACCGATTATGAAAATAAAATTGCAAAAGATCTCGGCACAAAAATAATCGGTAAATTCACCCAAGGAGGATTATATGATCATAAACGACATTGTACAAGATTGATTATAGACGATGCTGAGTTAGATTTTATAATCGCTGATACGATGAAGAAAAATACGTTTATAAGTGAAGAAATAGCTTTCTTGCCAAATGGAACCTAATTAGGTACAATTGTGAGTTATATGGACGGTGAGTTTTCTCAATTTACTCATTTAAGATTGTCAATGTTCGCATACGTTTCGATAAATCTATTATCGATGATAAATAGAATTTCTGTGTTTGCTGTCAGAGTCGATACAGATTCATTTTATATCAATAAAATATATTCAGGATTGTTGGCAAAGTTAAATATCGACTCTTATGCATCATGGAGCGAATAGAGAATAAAACAAGAAAATATACTCGATTATCTGAATCCGCTCCTGTTGAAATCAGATATTTTTATTGCAAAAAATATCAGACATTAAAGTTATCATCTGCACCGTCAGTGTATGATCCCGTAGCTAGACATAAAACAGTTTATCTTAATGGACCAGGTAGGTCCGGTAAAACAACTCACGTGATTCAACTACTTCGGAATTCTGATATGATCGTTTTAACTCCTACACACAGACTTGCAAGAGAAATGAGACAAAGAAATATTAAATCATGTACTTATCATGGTTTTTTCGATGGAAGGGAGAAGCATGGACTTCTGATTGAATGGGCGAGAAATACATTCCAAAGATTATCGTTTGGGATGAAATATGTATAGTATCGTTAGAAACATTAAAAACATTTATTGATTGGTTACGAACAAAAAATACTGCTGTAATAATGTGCGGCGATCATGGTCAACCACCACCTATTGTTGGTTTTTTTCTACATAAATGGCTGAGGAATTTTGTTGACCATTATCAAGAAATAAATAATGATCATAAAACACTTGATCCAGAATTAAGAGAAGTTAAAAGTTAATGAGACTACAACCGAATAAAGATTAGTGTGAAATAATGCGTGAAGTAATTTCAGAAACCCCTATTAACAATATTTGGAATTTGTGGAGACCAAATGATTTGATAGTTACAAGTAGAAAGATTGTTCATGATACACTTCAACAACAATTATTTATGTTACATAAAGAAAAGTTTCCAAAATTACCAGTGCCGCTGTCTTATCGACCAGTGGATACGCGACGGCAGAATATCGACGTTGTTATACCAGGATCGTCAGAGAAACAAAATCTTGTATTAAATGATATTGTTTTTGCTCCTGTCAATGTTGTTGAAGATGCCTGAAAATATACAAATCTCCGTGGAGGCTGGGATACGCGATGACGATTCATTCATCTCAGGGGTTAACTCTTTCTGATACGCGAATTTGGATCGTCGATGATCGTATCGAAAGGCCAAATTTAATTTATCTGGCAGTGTCTAGAGTTAGTCTAGAGTTAGAAAAATATCTCAGTTGCGGAGGGTTATTATAGACGTTATAGAAACCACTGTCGATGTTATTGACGATGATATAATAAGAAAAAAATTAGTTATAAACAGTATGACAAAAAAATAAACGCAACTTTGACCTTGATGCTGAATTTATAATGATACTGAAATAACAACAGAATAATCATTGTGCGAGCTGTAATACAGTAATGTTGTGGCGATACTCGAGTAATGATTCAAGACAATTTACTGTAGACAGAATTAATAGTAAGTTTGGTCACACACGCGAAAATGTGATACTGACCTGTTTTTAATGTAACCGACGTAGACGGGCTCGTTAAGTGAATGTGGTGGTAATTGTGTGTCTTCGGGAATTACTTGTAATTGCTCGCGTACAAATCCGCGCTGAGGACCAGTTGATTCTAGTCTTTATTTTGCAGGTCTACCCGTGGATCTTACCACGCTAGATATTGTATGTGTCGTTATACTCCAGATAGGATCAGTCGCTCTTTTTTAGCGCCTTCAAGTTAACCGGGTTCATATAAATATCATACAGTAGCATTACCTAATACTGATTGTTTAGTAAAAATCATTCCGGTTTATTGGTATGTGCGTTTTTGTGATCGCGTTAATATGTTTCATGGAAGTTGCACGAGTAACTTTATTATTTAATGCAGCTATCACACTTGGTAATCTTGCATCCCATTCGTGAGATCCCCTAACCTGAATTATTTCCTTCGCACACTGATATCCAAATAGCCGTTCAGCAAGTATTCGATTAAATCGCTAAACAAATGCCTGATGTTAGATAAACAATCAAATCCCGCCAGAATATTTTCCAGAGGCAGACATAAAAGTAATGATATAATATATGTAACACAACGATATACAGAAATATTTAAAGTGATCAGAGACAACTGTAATATTTTAGTTGTATTTAACGGAGTTGATACACATACTCTGATAAATATTCATCAAACTTGGTGCAGCGGAGATATAGACATAATTAGATTTTAAGATTTCTTTTCAAAAGCACAAGCTACCCCACACGGATTTATAACAATAAATTTACACGATCCCAGAACAAGATATCGTGTGGGTCCTGATAAAATGTTTGGTTAAAATTATAGCAGCAGAGAAGGCGCAACCTCAAATAAATATCACGACGGGTAAACAAAAACATTAAAGTTTGATAAAAGTAAAATGACTTAATTAGAGAAAAGTGGAAGAATTTCTCTAATTAGTTCAAGATTTTTTTATTTTACTTTTTGTATAAGGTTTTAGTTTTCAAAGTTATGTTTCAGCAAAAGGTCTGTTCGCCTCCTCTGTTGCTAAGGGTTTCATAGACTCTCTATTCTCGTACATTAAATATAATACGATTACAAATACATATACATTTTTAATAAAATTCATGTAACCCGTTAACACTATATTTTATAATTAATATTTTATTATATTGTATAATACTAAATGTTCTGAGAGAAAGTTGAGTCAATGCCAATACTGTCTGTGAACAATATATTGAGGCACTAGGAAAAGACTTTAAGCTGTAATGACTAGGCTCTGTGAAGCTGCATATGTATGTTTTGTTAGGAATGCAATGTACACCTTCGCCCCAAAAAAGGATACACGTTATGGCACATAGTCTCAACCTTGTGCTGCTGAGCGTCAGAAAGGTTATTCGTAATCACGAAAATTTGCGAAGGATGTTGATTTCGCTTTCTGATGCCAAAAATGGTTTGCCCATCAAATGTTGATCAGGCCTCCCGAATTCAGGCTTCGTGACTTTCATAACATAAATATTTATGTGACTGATGTAAGTATCGAAGAATTTTCTAACATATTCACTTCCCTTGTATATGCCATGTATCTTGTTATTTTACTCACCAGTAAAAAAATGTACGAGGAAACACTAATATGTTTGTGAAATGTAAGTGTATTGCGACGCTAAACCAGCAATCATACTCTTTATTCAAATCATACAAATCTAAATTAGAAAACTCCATCAAAACGACATAATTTTGAGTTGCAACAATTCAAATTGAATTACATGAAAATTCACACACACACCCACAATAAAAAGAAATTAAATCGTAATATTTTACATACATTGCATATCGATATTGTAAGTATAGAAGTAACACACTAAGGTTATTAATAAAATGGTTTTAAAATAAATGTTAAAAGGATATTTTACCCTATATATATTTGCACCTGTTCATAACAATTCGTTACAATGAAAGTAATAACAGAGAATAAGTTGGTAATATAGCTTGAATATTTTTTTTGCAATCTTAGGCACTTAGTGCAACATATTCAATTACAAGAAAAACGTGCAAGAAAGTATCCACACAAAATTCTAGTTAGACTGCAAATACAGAAAGTGAAAGAATAGGAAACAAATGCATACTGCTCAAATAATTAAGGTGTATTTTCATGCTAATTATGTAACACATTGGCTTCCACCTAAATATTGTAATATGAGCATGATTGACTAAGTGCAAGAAGAAAAAACAAAATCCTAAGCAAAGAAAAAAGAACCTAAACTGCTGGCCTAAGCACGTATTACACGAATTAAACCATCAATGTGCACGGTACCTGCATATTTATTCCACAAGTGCAAAAGTGGAGCAACAAATGGACCGATAGTTGTAAACTGTTTATAAGATATCCTCTTTATTATCATTTGGAATAGTTGGATAGTTTTGAATATATGCCTATACACTGATGATACATATGCCACATTTGTATTAAGAAAATTGGTATTTGAAATTAGTAATTTACTAGACAGCGACATTAAGATACAATCGGTAAAATTTTAACGCTTAATTTTTAAACAAAAATGACGATTGGAAGAATTTTAACAAATCCTCTCTCCTTTCAATACTAACAATCACAAAAAGGAAATTGTATGTACAACTGGACAGTCATCCAGAGAGATGATTATGGAACCAATACAACTGCAACGGTAAGATATATGTATTGGTTTAGAAATATGCTTGATTTGTGGTGAAATAATCGAGAGGAGAGTTATGCAATGTTAGAAAATAGTAGACAATGAAAGTACTTTAATGCATCTATTTTATGCAAGACATTTTAAATTTTATTCATAGACCATACATACATATTTATTCGTGTACTTGTGTATTTTTGTGTTGTGTGTATACAAACAAAGATTTGTTAACTGACTGTATACTATCATCGTGCCGAGACTATTGTGTAAAGAAAGATTAGATGGATTGTGAGTTCCTTATAAATAATAAGGGGAAAGCCATCATATGTGACACATTTACTGTTAATGTCAATTTCACATCTAATCTTATGGCCAATACAAAGATTTTCGTAACTTGATACATACACTTTTTGTAAGTATGTTTGTGTTTTCCTGTTTACTTGTATATTTTTAAGGTGTTTAAAGAAAATCCTACCCACAATAAGATGGTTGCGAATCAGGTACACAAACCGTCCGTATGTATGTATGTATGTATGTATGTATGCAATTTAACTTTCACAAATGACGGCAATATTTTCATTTTAATTTCAATCCGTTCAGAGAAAGTATGTTTTAAAGGGAAATTGGATTAAATCGATCCATTTACACAACATAATTAAGTTGTATCTATAAATAAGCAAGACAAAAGAAGTTATTTTAGGAATACCTACTGAACTGACTCTCATTCAGCTTATGTAGTATCAGTATATACACATTTTAAGATGAATTCGTCTGACACATCTGTTGTATCTTTATGTAATAATTTTGTATTTTATTTTTAAAACGTTTTCAGTTTTAAATATCGACCATATCAAAAAGAATTTTCAAATTACGAATCCGCCGTCTACCCAAGGAAACTGACCTCAACTGTCACAGATTTTCCCGTTTTTTGTTCAGTTGCCGTCACTTTGATTTCGGTTCCACCAAATTCCATGTTCACAAGGACATTTCTATCTTTCAACGGTACACTCCTATCAAGAATAGGAACGCTCACGTAACCAAGCTTCACACATCTGTCATCTGTAACGTACAATGGTGACTTTTTAGATGAGGCATAAATATTAATTGCAATATCAGTGTCATTCTCAGACGTCGGATTATAAGATTGTGGCTCTGTACTCTTGTCCAGTGCAACAAGTTCGCCCATTTCTACGTGCTTGGAAAAAACTTCTGCACAGTATGGCACATCGTCATATTCCTTTCGCCTCTTGATATCGTGTACTTTCTCGTTGAATGGTGTATGGGTCTCGATGCCATATGTATATTTGCAAACTCGTTGTACAATCGATGACGGGTTGTGACCGAAAATCACCGCACCCTTTAGGACAACTAGACCTGCATCTCGGGGTACCACGACTTTGAGGTTTGGGAAGTTTGACTTGATGGCGTGGTAGAGCATCTTGGACTCGGAGAATCCTCCCACCATCAGAATGCTGGATATTTCTCGAACCCGACTGTCGTTTAACAGCTCTTTTACATGTGATGTGATGCTATTAATGGCGTCGGAGAAGAAGCTTTTCATCACTGAGGCTTTCATTCGAAGCTTGTCACCCACCAGGGTTACTTCCGAAGCATCTCTGGTTTCCTTGATAGCCTCACAAAGATCTTCGCCAGTTACATCCTCAAAAAATATTTTCATTGCAGATGGCAGGCGAATGGCAACATCTTCATCCTTATCCGGATCAATCTCTCTTTTCTTTATCTCGAAATCCCTGAACATATCTACTCGATCCTCCATGCTGTCCTTACAAAAGCGCTGGAAGACAGGGTTACCAACGAGGCTGATGATAAATTGCTTGTAAGCTTCGTCAACTTTAGTTCCTCCCCAGGCTCCACCAGTTGCCTTGTGGAGTTCCTTAAGTTTTCCTCCCGACATCACCTCGTGGACGGTTATATCAACAGTCCCACCTAAAATAAAACAAATACTGATACTTATTATCTTGAAATCTAAAATGCAAAATGTTCTTGCTACAAGTAATGGGTTTCAAAAATAGCGCACACATTATTACAGCGATTGTAAATCAATATACATACCATTTTGAATAATATATTATCAATCTATATACCATTCCATAAATCTAGTGATATATATATATATTAAAACTGACTATATCCTGCATTTGTTTTGTAACGTATGAGCTAGGAGGATATTATCACTGTTTCCATCAGGCATTAGAAGCACTTGTAGTCCAGTAATATTTAAGAAATATTACTCATTGCAAACGTACAAAGTTGTAACCTCGAACTTGAGAGCCCATTAAGATTACGGCTATCAAGTCGGATGTTAATGATTATATGCAAAGAATCAATGTTAAAGTCTGAAGAAACGTCATAACTATCACTATGTATGATCGAATATTCATGACATAAACGTTCAACGTTGATATATTTACCTCCTGCATCTAATATCATGTACTTTGAACCACCTTGAAAGCACTTAATATCTGACCCTTCCACCATTTGTTCAACAGGAAGAAGACGACAAAAGATGGATACCGCTTCCGGTTCCAATGCTATCTGCAAGTTCTCATTTTTGATACCAGCCTGTTCGAGAAAAAACGCAGCAATATCTTAAATTCGTCCAACTTCGATGCTATGAGGCTATAATATATTTAAATAATGACGGAAACATACAAACTCTCAGTAACTGAAATATTACCCTGTTCATTGTGGCACATTTTATACTTCCCTGTCTTGCATTTTCAAGTACACACCATTATCAACAGGATATGGGACTTGCAGGCCCAGTTCCAGGCATCTTTTCATGAATAAAACTCAATATTTGCCATGCGAACAATATTTGCACAGGAGAGCAGTTGTTATTCTTCTGCTTGCGTCTTCTAACACAGTACAACTTATTTCTGATTGGAGTGTAAAATATTGTCTTAATCAGATTCCACTAAATCCCAAAGTGTTGGACATGTTCTTTGTATGCAGATGGTGCATTAACGATCTTTCAGACAAAGTTCTTCTGGTGCTTATCAAAGCCTTATCGCCTGAAACTGATGGGTTCAAGAAATCGTTATCACAAATTTCTCCTTTTAATTAAGAAAATGTATTATTTATTCGACTTCTTGGTTCTTTATCTCACCCAAACCAAAACCCAATCAAGAGTATTATCCAGAATGAGTTGTCATACAGTTTAAATTGTTAAAGCAATTTTGGGAAGATCAATGGACAAAACGACAAAGATAAGCATACCGGATGTGACATATTGCCATGAAATTGAGAGAGTATTTATATTAGAGAACGTGTTTCATAAGAATAGTCATAAGGACATATGAGTTATAAATAAAATGATTATTGAAAGTAGTTTTTGTACAGCAGATGAATGAGCGAATAAATAAATTAATTAATGGATGAATGAAAAAGCTAATGCAACATGATACATTTGGTATGGTTATAAACACCAATAAACGAATCAATGTATATGTTATTTTCCAAAGGAAGAGAGAAAATTCATTTCCGTTATTTTCTGCAGTTCTGAATGAAATAGATTTCATTCCTAAAAGTAAGTAGAAATACGAAATTTAACTGATTTAAAATAAATTAATATCTTTTTGATTTAATGGTATGCTCTTGTATCAAACATTAACTGATTATTAATCTAATATGATTGCAAGTATTCTCCTGTTATTGCATGTTTCCATAGCTTCTGTAAACGACTAAGCACTCGCATACTCCAGTGATACTGTAGACCAAGTTGCCATTATTATATTTTCAAGTTCGTACAACGACGCCTCTCTTGATTTCTGATGTTTTAGTCCTTTCTCAGTGATGTATTTGATAAATTGTAACGAAATAGTCGCTACTTTCCTTTGTCATAATTTCATATCTCTGTGAACATGATTTTGGTTAGTACTTAAGTTTTAATAATCCAGTAGCTTCGCTCTTACTTATTAGTTTGCTGATCTGTAAAGTAAGTCTTACTACCTGAGACTCTTAAATATTTAATCCAACTTAATGTTTTTGCATGATTCCTTTTCATCTCTAGTAACTAGTATACTAAACCCCTATTTCAACTAATATTACTAAGTATCAACTTATGCTCCCATCAATGGGTGTAGTGCCGTGGGAACGAGTGGGAAAAGCGTTCCTTTTTATTTTGCACGTTCCCTTATTTTTTCAGCTCGCCATTGCCGCCCCTCCTTCCTCATCTTAGTAATCTGTGTTACCTCACTTCTTTATTGCGTTCTCTCACTTCTTTATTTAGCTCTACAACACGGCACCTAAATATTGCAACGTATGCAATGTTCTGAAGCTCAAACCCCTGAATTAATATGTGTTTAGCTTTAACTGCATATAAGTAAACGTACCTTTCAATTTACTGATGTACAAATCATAACATAATTCTCCTCGGTTAGTTGTAAAACAACTATCACAGACTCCTGCTATATATATTAATTTTACCAACCTCAACAGCTGCCTCCCTCATGAATTGCTTGGCAGAGTCATTCCAGATGGCAGGAACTGTCAAGACCCACGAGATTTCGTCCTCTTTGAGATGTTGTTTTGTTAATCGTTCCCCACTTGTCTTCCACATCTCGTCTTTTAGATAACGGATTGCAAGGGAAAAGACTGTCTTTGCAGATAACTGTTTATGTGTCTCGTCTTCTAGCTTTGTGTCCCGTGTTAGGCCCTGTAAGAACACGCTGCTCACTACGAAACACATATCACCACTAAATTATCTGACTAGGATGAACATTTTGTAAAAGAATGTATAGCTTATAATTATTTTCTTTGTTCTTTTCTTCCATGAGAAACAGACGATATCATATAGAAATCAGACCTTTAAACCAATGTTGTATTTTTCATTATAGTCTAAGATGTGAAGGTCTGATACTATTATTATATGTACGTTTATTATAGGTACGTTTATTATATGTACGTTTATTATATGTACGTTTCATGTTAGTGAATATAAGAACTACAATAATGAGTAATATGTCCTTATTAAACAAATTATCTTTCATATCAAAACCAAATTATGTTTCTTAGTTAATTTTAACATTTATTTATTTCCTCCCAAAGAAGTTTTATCGATATGAATTTTCCAAAAAATAAATAAACTTTGCAGCTCGTTATAAAAACTTGTTTACAAATTTGTTTAAATTAAATTATTACCCCTAACGCTGGTGATATATAAACAGATACCAACGTGTTGTATATGATACAACTGTGCGTGTTATGTTAATGTTTGTTTTGTTGATTGATCATCTGTGACAATATAATATTTGTAACCTTTCTGGAATAAATACATTAGACAGACTTCACCAGTATTATCATACACACCGAAGATATGTTTGTGTTCTGAATGGATAATACAAGATTTAATTCGTGAACTGAAACTAGTTGGTATTTTATTAAACGTTTCTTCTACACTGGAGAACGTTTGTTTTATATCCACTAAGAACAAGTTAGTTCTATTTTTATTATATATTAAGTGATGAATTCAAAGATATAAAATTAAATGAACAAGAATATACGAATATATTTCATTTCCTAGTACATTAATCGATCAGCTGTATGAAGACCGTGTTATAAGCATTGAGATAATAGTTCTATGAACATGGAGACATTGTACGCTTCAAGTAAGAATTGAATTTTCTGTACATGAAAGAAGAATTATTGTATATGTCTGTTCAAACTTTCAGTCCAATAAATTTTATAAACGTTGGAATGCGTTTTATCAATAAAACACCTCCGTCTCGAAAATCGAATGGTCTGCCCTCATTCCTTTCGAATGTATCGGTTTATGGTTGAATCTTCTTCATTCAATTTTACTGTGAATAGTAATCATTCTGATGCCTGTCAAACGCTTTGATCCTGTAGATGAAAGTCATCTAGGTCGACCGTGGACATGTAGTAGCAGTTGCCTGATTGCCTCGTCATCCACAAAACGATGAATTTTCGATTGCGGGGACATTTGTGTAGATTTTCATGGTGCATAATATATATCGCTTATTTAGAAAATAAGCGTGGATTAATTGGTATATGTGTTCTTGCTGAACATATGAATTCGGCCAAATATTTTCTTTTCTTCTGCAGATGGGCGTAGGAGTTTATGCCTACAGCTACATATTTTGATACAGTGCATGTCCAGAACCTGCGTCATACGCCGGAGAGGAATTGTAATATGCATCATTATTGTTAATTTAGTTTACTGTAGTTATTTATGCCTTGGAGTGCTGCCCAGAAATGTGAATTTTTTCATTAACAGGCATATATTCATCTATTAGTTTTCTAATTTTATACAGAGAGGACACCACACTTTCGAAGTAGTGAAACAATATTGATCGAAGCGCATTTACTTTTTTATTTTAACTTTTTAATTGTTTATTTAACTCTATTGTGAACTTTTCAAAAATTTCGTTACTTTTGATTACTGTTTTCGGAATCTTTGATTATCCAAGAATGCATGCAAGAGGTTGAATGATTGTTAGTATTAAATTCAGTTTGCTGTGTCAAATCATTCATATTTGCGACGATTTTATGTGAACTGTTCTTCGAAACTGTCGTTTTCCTTTGGTATGAATGGTTAGTCGTTATAAAAATGGTTTGATTGGGGCGAATATTTCATGTTGTCTTTTCTACTTTGGGAATTGATAGATTATAGCGTGGGTTTTATCATTCGGCAGCATAACCTCATTGGGATGTGTGTGTGTGTGTGTGTGTGTGTGTGTGTTGTCCCTTGCATTTGCTACATATATCAGTTTCGAAGGAGATAGTACCATTCATGCATATCTTGATTTATCCACATGTCAAAGTAAAGAACACGCCAGCAACATGTATCTTTCAAGACATGAGAGAAAGTATGTTGACCAAGAAACCCTGTTTTGTCATATTGTCCAACTCAGCTTCCGATGTTGAGTCTGCTACACTTGCTGTTTTGCTTTATCTGATTGATTTCAAATGCTTGTGTTTAATGATTGAATTTTGGTAACTCATTCTCTGACTGTGTCCTCAAATGAAGCATGAAATGATTTTAAATATGTAGATATATGCAGAAATATTTTGGTTACGTTTAATGGAAAAGTGGCAATATAATTTTATAGTTGTAGTCACACGCAGTTTGGAAGTCCAAGCTTACAGACTCATTCTACAAGATTGTTAAAAAGATTAACATCCCCCTATGTTTTCCTATTGTTTTTAGATAGATAGATAGGTAGGTGGGTAGATAGATAAATATATAGATAGATAGACAGATAGATGGATATATAGATAGATAGATAGATAGATAGATTGTTTACACAGTATAGATTTTAGTTACTGATATACAATAGTTTTAAAAGTTATCTCGTCCCTGTTACGACGCGCATCGTAGCCGTAACAATATTTGTTTTTTCCTCATTGATACTTTTGAACATTATATCACGAAGTCTTTAATAAATTGTATATGTAGGTTACGTGTTCACCTTGAAATCAGGCTGAGAAAAATTAATAAACCTTCTTTTTCATAAAGTTTCAAGAAAGAGTAATGACAATTGTTACACTTTTACATTCTGTACGTGTGCTACTGTATAATACTGTACTGTGTGCTACGGTACGGGGTTTGTTGAGAACAGATCGGATTGAAAAGCAAGAAAGATTTCAAATGGAACCAAAAATGAAAAGGAAAATTTTGACAATGTTCTAATCCGACTGTTATGTATATTTAATTTGCATTGTTTCTATGTGAGGTTTTTAATTTTTTTATTTTATATTATTGTACAGAAAGTTGTTTATATACTATAGAAAGTTATATGTTGGACTTGACCATGTCCAAAATCAAGTTCATTTTCTACTAGACCTGAATCGTTCATTTTTTTTAATTCTCTAAACAACTGATGCATAGCTTGTATTTTCTCTTTTAGTATGGGTTTAATATTAGGATCATTATTAATAGAAGTAAACATATTTATTTGGGTCTTGGGCTAGGTTATGGGACTCACCCTATACCTGACATACCTGATATATTCCCACATTCTATATTATAATTTTAGTAACAGACTTTCTAATTATAATTAAGATTTTGTCTTGTAAACATCTGGAACCTTCTAGATTGAAATTTTCCATCAGGAAATAGTTTTTGTCGTTAGAAAATGCTAACTGTGACCTGCGGTAAAGTAGAGAACTATATAATCTTGTTACGGGAAAAATTATTTATTCACTCTTTAAGATCTGATCAAAATCAATTGTATAATTGTTGTGTCCAGTAGTTCATTCGGGCTGGAATTTTTTAATTCAAAATATTTATTCACTAGAAAGTCCTATTCAAAAATTACATTCTTGCAAATTTGATTTGAATTTATAGTGACATTTTAAATAGGGTTATATTCTTGGCTTGTATTATCAGAACTACACGGGCCATCACAGACACAGCAAGACTTCCAGCGATGGATTTAACATGGATATCAAGTAAATTTTGTTCAGAACTTTAATCATTAGGACATTTGTCTGTAATTCTATTATTAATTTTGATTCAGTTTGCAATGCCGTAAGTTCTTTTTACATTTTTTCACTTTGCACTCTAGGGAAATAAATCATTTGTTAATTGTATAAAGCTTGTTGCTTCTCATTCTTTTCTACTGCTTATTTTAAGACCATATTCGTAACACTGCCTTACAACCTGATTTGGTTTTTTGATCTCCCAAATCGTAATATCAAATCTTCCAATTCATTATCTTACTTTTTGTTCATGCAGCATCATCTTAAATCGTCTGAAGTAGTACCACTGTTCATGTTCTTCTTTACCAGCCAGGAATATATATTTGTTTTCAGCCTCATAACCGAACGAGTCAAAAGTCCTTCCGTCCGGTTTTATCAATACTGTCGTCGGAGCCTTCATTGATACAAGCGGCCCTCCATAATAGTGCTTGCCACTGATTTTTGTCGGATCTGAATCATATTCGTGTTTAAAGGAAAAGGCCCATCCGGAATAAGTGTTTCCAAAGTCTATGGCTGCTACCAGAAGTCTTGTATTTTACGCCTATGAAACGAAATTGTGAATCTTCAATATAGGGTGCATATAAGGGAGAGTTTAATATCGATCGCAACTTAAGAAGCAATTTAATTTAACAGCGGAGAAAAGGAGAATCTAGTCTTTTTAACAGGAAATATAATCTTCTGAAATAAACAACACAGAGTTAGGTCTTAAGAAAAATCGTTTTCGCAAGTAAATTTTTTAAAAAATGGTTCTTGTTTAGACATTATTAACATGAGACCAAACCTATCGATGCCTTGATATCATTTAAATATACTAGAGTAAATAGGACTTGTCATTTTTATTACGACTCAAATATCTTAAAATGTCATGTTCTATTAGTTCTAAACTTTTGATACGCAAAGTTAACGTAAGATGTGCCTACCATGACGCTGTTGCAGAACAAAGACGTTGCCTGGCCGATTACCTGAAGCATAAAGAAGTATACAAATTACAGCAAAACAAATATGCATTTAATCAAATCCTTATCTGAGTCATTTAATGCCGTCATATCTCTTTAATTACAATACATGAAGACGTATTAAAAATGAATAAGCAATCTTAGATCAGAATGTATTTCGCATTTTATTTCTTACATAGTAAATAGTAGCATTTCAGAATTACATGTTTATGATTTTTTTTTCAAGAACAGACTTATTTTTTCTCGGTTAACATAGTGTGTACACGTTCCTACAGTAAATTATGGTCTCACATATGATTAGTCTGTTTTGGATTCTACCTTTTAAAAGCTAAGCACAAAAAAACAGCCTCTGTCAAAATTTAAATACCAGAATAGTTGATATAATTATCGAGATAACTTAACAATAGGGCCCCAGGTGGCCGACTTGTCTACAGCGCTTGAGATTAAAGATCACTGGCATCTCACATCTGTCCGCGTGGGTATGTGAGAAAGCTTGCCAGTTATACAGGCGGCCATGTATCGTCTGCTGAAAAATGGCCCTTAAACCCACAAAACAACAACATCTAAACAGTATATGTAGCATTAATTTTTAACGTAACTGTTTTTACTTTGTTAAAGCGGCATTCCTTCATAACAATCTCGAAAACTTAAATAATCATCTGAGATTATTTATGCCTCTCCCAATTTATAGTGGTGAAAGTGCTTTGAAGAGCATACCAGGGTAAAATAAATAACGAGAATCCAAGCGAAGACTTTCAATAAACTTACAGACAGATAATAGCATATGCTTAGAAAGTATAGAAACAATTCTATATTTGCAGTTTTGATGACTATAAAAATGAAATGTAACATTTCTTTGTCATCGACACGATTTTTTTCAAAAATTGGTGTCATAGATTAAATAGACATGAAGAGCACACACACACACACACACGTGTGTGTGTGTGTGTGTGTGTGTGTGTGTGTGTGTGTGTGTGTGTGTGTGTGTGTGTGTGTGTGTGTGTGTGTGTGTGTGTGTGTGTGATTGTGTGTGTAAGAAGTACAAGAACAAAAGACTATGTTACAATGTAGATAACTCCATAAACGCCGAAGAAAGTTAACACGTGAAATTTAAAATATATCGTCTAAACATTACATATATTATGTATTTTTAGTTTGAACTCATGATCCCTCCATATTCAAAGTTTGAAAGCAGTACTGTCACACCCGTGCAATAGTTTTAAACTGATGCTAAATGGATGGTATAAGAAGGCGAATTCTCGACAAAGACTCATCTTCGCTAGCCAAGGTTCCGATAAACCTATCAACACCTTGGCATATCTAGCAAATATTTCTCAGCTTCGGGTCTGTAAATTTAATTGGATGCGGCGGCAAGCAACCGCATCCAATCAAAATTAAGTTGCTCAAATTTGAACACTGTGATCTAGACAAAGGGAGCAAATAACTTGAATTGACTGATAAATAAGCACTTTTTCCAGTGACCGCTCCGTGTTTTTACAAATACCTTTCACTCAAATAGACCTGTAATGGCTTCCTTCTGGTACACAGTCATACTTTTGATGTTAAAATTACAAAGTATCCTATTTAGGTCAAATGCAACCACCGTTTTCGGCCAATGTACAATGCACCACGTTATTGGTTAGTTGGCATTATATCCTAAGGGAGGCAACACATGAAATCCAGCAGATGTCGCTAGTTCAAAGCACCGATATAGCTATTCGATCAGCCAGGGTGTAGATAGGGTTATCGGAACCTTGGCTAGCAAAGATGACAAAGACTAGGACAGACCCAAAACTCTATAATCTTCTCGATGGCTCATATGTAAATAATGTGGCTCAGAATTACATTTTTATCTTTGGAGAGTGCAGAAGGAAAAAAATCTTTTCAAAATCTAAGATTAGAAGTTCATGAGCGCATTTACTGAGACTTTGTACCGACTGACGTGAGACGCAAATAATAATGGGATCCGAAATGTCATATACTTTGCAATCACTGGTATCTGAATGCTTTAGAAAGGTAGATTACTTTGAAAATATTCAAATCGTTTGACACTGAAAACTCCAAATGTTTTATAACTGTATTCCATGACCTAAAACGTCAGTGCGACTCCAAATTCCATGGAAAGAAGTCAACGACAGCATTCAAAGCGAATTATCAAATACTTGTAAAAGAACTGATTAAACAAACCGATACGAACCCTTTGAATTTCGGACGTGTGTGTATGTCTGTCTGTGTCTGTGCGTGTGTGTGTGTGACTACATTTATTGGATTTCTTTTATCAGCATATCCGTTGTTGTAACTTAATGAACAGTAGATGCAAAGATACGTCACCCAAAAGTTTATCAGTGCACGAAAAACTCATTTTGTTAAAAGTGATACAAATATTAAAGAACACACCAGTGATGTGCCCCAGTATTAAGAAGACATATTCGACGCACTTTATCCACTCTTTCGCGTCCGGCGTATGTATAGTTAATTAGATACAGCTTCAGATTACAATTGGAAAGATGTGTTTGACAGGTATGTGACGGGGGTGTGACGGGTGTGTGACTGGAAATGGTTCGATTCGGAATCAAAAGGTACCAAATATGTGTGACTACTGACAAAGAGAAAATGTGTTGTACCATGACAGCAAACATAACATGAATCTGTGTTTTCCTTTCATGTGATTTTCCCCCAATGGAAAAAAAATACCCATGATATTGTGTTGTTTTTATATGTAAATATGTTGTACCACGAGAGAGAGAGAGAGAGAGAGAGAGCGTTGTACCTAGGAGATTTCACTCATCTAGTTTCAGTCTGTGAGGATGAAACAGCCACAATAGATGGTACATCTGGTCAGAGACTGCAAGAGAGTCATTCTCAAATACACTTTCAAAGAGCCTTCTGGAGAAATTCCAGACTTCTTCTCTCGGCATGAAAATTAAATCATTGTTATGTATGCCAAAAGAATGGACTGTGGTTTCCTGAATGTACACAACGACGTGAAAGTCGTTGTTGTTTTGTTGTTGTTGTTGTAGGGTTTAACGCCATTTTCCTGCACACGATAGGATATGCATGGCAGCCAGTATTAATGGTGGAGCAAGAACACGGGAAAATCCCAGAAAGAACCACCGACCCACGACAAGCTACTGGCAAGCTTTCTCAGATACCCACATTGGCCGAACCCGAGACTCGAACCCACGCAGACAGAGGTGTTATGGCAATCATCCATAACGGTGAGCGCTTTAGACCACTTGGTCACTCGGGGCTCCCAATGTGAAAGTAAATTAACCTTTAATGCAACAGACAATATCGACAAACGTAAAAATACCTATTATTAATGTCAAGTAAAGAGGAACTGGGCTACAGAGAGTCCGAAGAAAATCAGAAAAAGAAGAGGGAATGGAAGAGATTTTTAGATGAAGAAAAAGAAGAACCAATTGCAGCGAAGAACTGTAAAGCAAGTAAGCAGAACAATCGCAGAAGAACCCATTCTAGTAAAGAAATTAAAACACGGAAGGAAAAAAAAAAGAAGCAAATTTTTAAATTTGATTGTGATTTGTATTCACGAGAATATACTAAAACAATAAGTTTATCCGTGATTTGATTTGTTTTTAATATATAAGATATTCAAACACACACACACACACACACACACACACAAGAACAAATTTTATAATGTGGATAGTAAAAATCTTGGTGTTGACTGGGTGATTATCACTCCAACTGGCGTGCTGAATTGTAAATGTGAGTATTGGAGAGTAGGTAACAATGTGTTGAGTGATAACTGAGTGTTGAATAATAGTTCTGTTTTAACAGTGCATGTTTGACCGTAACAGACCCGCAATAGGCCTACACGTCTAAAACCATTGGACTAATGGAGCAAATTGCATAAGTTCCCATGCCGACACACACATATAAAACATATACACTAAAAGTGTAATGTTTAATTCCCGTTAGACGCGATACAGGTTCACACATGTCAAAAATATGGATTACGAGCATAAAATTACATCTTTGTTAAATCCTAACCAGGCCCACATATCTTCGAACCTTTTCCAATGTTTTCATTTTCTTTTTCCACGAAATTCCATATTAGTTTCAAACTTTTAGTGCTACATTTAGTCTCCGCAATATTTGTAAATGTTTTACACGACTTTTTCAGCCTTCTTTAAATTCCGATTCAGTTTCGAATTTTAGTACAACTTTTAGCTTCAGCCATATTTTTTTTACATAATTCTGAGCTTTTTCGATTTCCGCTACAGTCCATATTTTTTTGTCGCATATAGTCTCAGACAATTTATTGTTAATATTAACTGGCCATCTTGATGACATCTATTTTATCTATTCAAATGGAAGAAATTTCAGATGGAGAAAAAGAAAAACCAATTACAGCAAAGAACTGTAAAGCAAGTAAGCAGAACAATAGCAGAAGAACCCATTCTAGCAAAGAAATTAAACCACGAAAGAAAAAGAAACAAGTAAATTTTGAAATTTCATTGTGATTTTTATTCACGAGAATATACTACATTAATAAGTTTATCCATCTTTTGATTTGTTTTGTATATATATATAATATATAATATATATATATATATATATATATATATATATATATATATATATATATATATATATATATATATATATATATATATATATATATATATATATATATATATATATATATATATATATATATATATAAAAACCCACTGAAGTGAGGTAAGACCTTAGGGATAAAGTCAAAAATAACTAGCCACTTTTCTCATTTATGTATGGCGCCAAAATAGCTCAGTAGACAGGGTGTTGGAATTGTAATGCAATGGGCGCTGGTTCCGTACCAGCCCAGGTTGGATGCCGCGGTGTGTCCTATGGGAATGGCACTTAGCTTCGATTTCCAATGTCTCATAATGTGTTATAAATGCCCTTAAAACCCACAAACCAAATCATTAATTTTTCTACTTTCGATTTCTTTGGTTCTTATTTCTCAGTGTAGTCCAGTACAATATTTTGTGAGGTAGTTGTCACCATTTGGGTTATTTATTGACATATTTTACGAAAGCTAAGGAATGTGTCAAAAATTAATCTGAAAATTCCCGGTATAAGACAATCAAAATATCAGAAATGTATTATTTATTAATATTTCTTAAAAGCCTCGCTAGGGATAGAAACAATATATAAATGTTACCGGACTGTATTGGATTTATAGTCTTCTGATTCCACTCGATTCATGATTTCTGGTTGACAATATTCAGGTTTTATTAAGTAACACACTCAGAATTGCACCGAGAACGGAATTGTGGGAACTTCTGACGTGTAGTTAAGACAAATGTACTTAGGTAACAAGCAACGAGGAAGTAGATCATGTACAGCAGATACGTCACCGAGTTTGTCCTTTCAATTTGCGCAGTAAAATTCGTCCTCACTGTACCTTTATACCTGTAATGCAAATAAAATGGATGGTCTTATCAAATAAAATTCGTGTGAAAAGATAAAGGGAATTAAAGGAAAAGAGACATAAAGACGAAAACACGAGTCGTCTACCTTGAGATTTATGTTTAATTATCAATATATCTACAACTTGTGTTTTAGAACGGCCATAGAGTAATCGTTGAAACATAAAATATATATGTGAATAGTATTGTACTCATGTTTTCTCATATATAAACAAATTAATTAAAAAAGCGAAATTCAGTTCTTAAATATGCTTCATGCATTTTAAATAATATACTGCCTATCCACCATTTACTTTGTATTTCATTCAATGAATATATAGCATAGAGAGTTTTTTTCTGAATCTTTTCGGTTGTTGTCTTCATACTGCGGTACAAAATGAAACATAAACCAGTAATCTCAGATGTAGATAACAGAAACAATACAATAAAGTAAAGGGGAAAAAAACTATAAAATAAAGACTAATTGGACACTACGTAGATTTGTGTATCACCTAATTGTAATCAGTCCCTGGTTCCAGTATTCCATTGCACATGCACGTAACAATATCACACTGGTAAACCTGTAAATTATTCAGTAACTAAATTAAGCCTTCAAGAAGCCTAAGCTTTTCGTATAAGGAGCATAAAAGACAAGTATATTTTGTGGGTCATTACTTAAGATACGACATTTAATTTTAAATACAACTTTTATCATTAATGTGATAGAAATGAGTTTAAAAACAATTTTTTCAGAAATAAGCTAAGAATGGAGGGGTATAAATATTTATAACACCGTTCATGACGATGGTCTTCTTTTAATATTTCGAGATGGCTGGAGGGTAGTTTTCTCTCTCTGGATGAACAGATCTTAAAATGTATTAGGACTGTTCTTTATAATTAGTTTTACACGTTAATCATGCAAAGTGTCAGTGCCTGAACTTACATGCCCTGTTGCTATTCGATATTATGTCAAATACGGTATCATATACCTGTTACACGCAACGAAAAAAACGGTACACCTCTTGATTAAATATAGCAATACAATTGATTAAGTAGCGATTGTAACTGTCATCTCAATCATAATCATGTCTGAAAAAGATGGAGAAATTAGGCATTGCAGGCTTTCATACACACAACCAAACAAGATTGAAAGCAGAAATAAGCAAAACTTGAAACCGAAAATCCTTAAAATTGTACTAATAATATTTAAAATAGCAGCAAAGAGGAAGAACAAACCTTTTGCTGGAATGTCATTTTTGAAAAAATAAGGCTTCTTACGAAAACGAACAAAATCAGGTCAATAACACCAAACTGAAGCCTCTGACTTACCGAGAGTTTCTCTAAATGGGTTAGTTTATTTTGTTACTTTATCTATGTCGTTCGTGTTTTTCTAAATTTGTATGTGTGTTTTGTATACCAGCCGGACGTAACATTGAAGTCGCAACCTCTCTGCTGCTAGCAATATATGAGTAATTATTATATCAATCTCTCAACCAAATATTTTATCAAGACCGATATCGTGATCGAGGATCATGTAAATTTATTGTTATAAATCTGTGTGGAGTAGATCGTGTTTTTAAAAAGAGGTTTTCGAACTTAATCATGTCCATATCCCCACTACACCAAGTCTGATGAATATTTCGCAGAGTATGTGTATCAACTCCGTTAAACACAACTAAAACATTGCAGTTATCTGTGATCACTTTAGGTATTTGTGTATATCGCTGAGTAACATAAATCACATTGTTTGTCATATACTGCTACATTATTAATAAATCCATCGAGGTCGTCTACAGATGAGGCTTCATCAATATCGGTGATAAAATTAATAATATCATTACCATCTTCGTCAACAATTTTGCGTTTTCATTAAAATCTTTAAGTACATCGTAACATCTCTGATCTTCAACTTACGGAGCCACTAAATCCATTTGAGCCATCTCATTATCAAATTAAGTAATAATTGCGTTCTACCGAACCCAGATGGACCTATTATCATCATTCTGATAGAATTTGATAGTGCTGAAATATGTTTGACTGGTTCTTGTTTTCGTGTCGCTGAGAAATCACTGACATCTGTGTTGTACAAATATAATAAAAAAATATGGATTATATTGTGTTGGATGTAGAGCATCCACCCCCACGAGTGGATTAACAACAATAATGACAAAAAATAAAATGCGTGCACTTACAGGTAAATGTGTAAATGGTGGTATAAAAAATATATATTTATTTCTAATAATAAAATCGGTGGTGATATCGCTACTTCATTAGGAAAATTTCCAGGAACTCCATGGGCTAAATACCCAGGAGAAAAACATCTTCCTGGATATAATTATTGTGGTCCTGGAACCCGACTTGATATTCGACTTGACAAGCTAGATCAGCCAAGAGCTGGAGTGTATCCAATAAATGCTATTGATCAAGCATCACATGTTCATTATGTAGCTTACAAAAGTAATGATCTGCAACAACAACATATTGCAGATGTGAAGTTGATTCACTCGTTAAATTCCATATATATAAAAATCTTTTGGAAAATCATTAGCTAATTGGTCGATAAGATCTGCGATAAAAGGTAAATTATTATACGGAGCCGTTCATTAATCAACCGATTATTATAAAATAATGGAATCGATTTACTATAGCCCAAGAGGATATTGGAAAGGTAAAGCAGCGATTAGTAAACTCACTGATGCAGTTAATGTTACACGTTATGTTGCTGCAAATCGGTTAGCATGACAGGCAATATGGCAAATTTAACTACCACCACGGAAAAAAATCCACATGCACATTTTGATGTCAGCACTCCTAATGATGTTCATCATTCAGATATTTTGTTTTTACCACGCGACCACTGTTAAAATTGGCAGACGTTAATTAACATACAACTACGCATTAACTGTCGTTGTCGTTGCAGGTAGCTATAAGGAAGCAGGGCGTTATCAACTAAAACAGCAACTGAAGTTTCTTCTGGTTTTGAACGAATTTATCAACGAGGACCTTTACGATGGCCACAACTATTACAGGCTGATCCTGGCAAGGAATTTTTTGGTACAGTATCATCTCTGGTGTAAACACATAGCGTCAAAATCAGACGAGGACATATTGCAATTCATTGTGATCAGGCAATTGTTGAACGATTTTAATCGAACACTTGCTGAACGTTTATTTGAATATCAATATCCGATGCAAATAATTCAGAAAGATACGAGATCTCGAGAGTGGGTTACAAGATTACCAAAAGTGATAAATGCATTAAATAATGAAATTACTCGAACAACTGCCATGAAACCTATTAATGCGATTACACAAAAAAAAAACATATACCAATACAACAACATGAATTTTCAAAACAACCAGTATTAGGTAATGTGACTGTAAGATATTTATATGAACCTGGTGAACTTGAAGGTGGTAAAAAAAGAGCGACTGATCCTATTTGGAGTATTACAACACATAAAATTTCCAAATTGGTAAGATCCAAGGGTAGATCTGCAATCTACAAATTAGATTCAACTGCTCCTCAACGTGGATTTGTACGCGAGCAGTTACAAGTAATTCCTGAAGACACAATTACCACAGCATTCACTTTTGTAAACTAGCACCTCCACGTCGATTACAGTTTCGCTGTGTGACCAAAATTACTATTAATTCTGTGTACGGTAAATTGTCTTGTATTATTATTTGAATACGGCCACGACATTATTGTATTACAGCTCGCACATTCTGTCGTTGTTTTAATGTCATGATAAATTCGGCATCGAGATCAATGTCGCGCTTATTTTTTGTCACACTGTTTATAACTAAGTAATTTATAATTAACTTTTTAAAAAAAATCTTACTTTATCATTATCAATAACTTCGCTATTGCCAGCAGTTTTATGTGAAGTCTATAAAAATCCTCTGCAGATATAATTAAATATTCATCTTCAATTTTATTAGCCAGTGATCGGAAATCTTTTTTCATAAACAGTAGCTATATTGGTTTCTAGATTATAATCATGTACAGTAGGAGGGAAATAACTAAGTACAGGATTCCATGACCACGTATTTCGATACTGTGTTTCATTTTAAAAAATTCGCTAATAGAAAAATCATTTCGTTGAGGTTCTGGTGGTCCTTGATAAACAGGTGCTATCTCAGGCCATCCTAACACGTTTCGGATTGATGATTGATAAATATCTACAACATAATCTTGCGAATATATCTATTTTTTATTCTCTTCTTGTTATAGATTCGCTCTGCGCTGAAATTCATCTTTGATTTGTTCGATTTGATGACTACCCGTATGAATTCCGATAACTTGCCAATCGGGATTTCCATCATCTTTATTTTTATTTGCAAATACAAGCGAATTATTCGCTTGTAATCCACCGAATGATTTTGATCTGATATTTGACCACCCATGATATACTCCCAATTGTGCTAGCGCTATTTCTTTCGCTGGAATTGCAGTTGCAAAGTTAATTCTGGATTAGTTGAGCTCACTGATATCATCGTAGTTTTTGACGGAGTTGTATTAACGACAATTTGTTGAAGTAGCTCGTTCGGAGTTGGCATTCTTATTTAAATCCTGATTTTCTAAATCAGGCGTGGATTCTTTCAAACTCATTACTTCCTTGTAGATTTTAATCATCTCCGTGAACTCAAAATCTGATATTTTTTACCATTACTAAGACTTCTTGATAATAACGAGGATAATTTGGAGTATGCTAGCGTCGCTGTGTGTAATTTTATTATATAATAATGTAATTTTGTGTTTGTACACGTGCATACATTTTTTTGCGATGATATTAAGAACAACGGCAATTGTTGTTGCAGCTGAAACACAAATTGTTACTAATGCTGGTGCTATCACTAGTGATGGTGTTATTGTTGATAATAATACGTCGGTTAAAGCAATAACAGCACACACTGACTAAATAATCATGTCAACGACAACCACGCGTCTGAGATATTTTTTTTACTTTTACTGTATATTCGTCAACGATATTTTTTTTAGTTTGGTTTGCCATTCACGTGCTTGATTGTCTCTAAAACGTTGATTGGGGAGCTCATTATATTTTAAGTAGGTGGTAGTTTAGCAACTAATTCAAGACACCAATAATAAATCAAGCCGAGTTGGGGTTTTTTCGGGTTCCACCACAAATGTTTCCTCGTCGTTTTGCACTAATATATATCCAGAGGATCCAGTTAGTGGAAAACGCCGTGAAATTGTTGTTGTTGTTGTTGTAGGGTTTAACGCCATTTTTCAGCACACGATAGGCTATGTATGGTGGCCAGTATTAATGGTGGAGGAAGAACCCGGGAAAACCACGGGAAGAACCACCGACCCACGAGAAGCTACTGGCAAGCTTTCTCACATACCCACATTGGCTGAATCCTAGACTCGAACCCACGCAGACAGAGGTGAGATGGCAGTGATCCGTGACGGAGAGTGCTTTAGACTACTCGGCCACTCGGGGCCCCTCCTTGAAATTGTAGTAGATACTGTATATGTTGTAACACCATGTACTTAGATTCGGTATATATCGGTAACCTCAGCGCTATGTGTAATGGATTTATTGAGTGGTAACCATAATGCTTGTCCAGACGTTACTGTATATACTACACCATCGGTATTTTTTTATGTCAGAGAGTTTAATATCAATAACCGCTGGACTTCCAAAAAATTCGTTAATGGCTCTATTTGTGTTTCTACGAAAAGTTTCAAACTCTTGTACATGATTAGAGTATTCAGATATAAATGTCGCCATTTCATCATCATTTTCATTAACGAGTTCATCATCGGAATGTTGCTATCATCGACATACTTCTTCGTTGCAGCGTCATGGCTTGATTCTGGTTCTCCAAGACTAGTAATTTTAGTATTAATCATATTGAGAGAACCAGTCATTGTATCACCTGCGGTTAATAAACGATCATTGGTCTCACTTATGATCATGTTGTTCTTGCTGTCTAAATATATTTTTTGCTACCACATCATCGTCTGATATTGGTTCTCTCACATTAATAATTGTATTTTTACTCATATTGAGATCGCCGTACATAATATATCCAATTCTTCTTCTTCAGATACGTCCAGCAATTTCTCCCATGATTGATAGAATTGATTCATCTGATTTTTTAATTTTACCGTTTTTAGTAAACACCAGTAAGTTATCTTCTGTTGCATCTGGAACCCGCAGAGTAATATGTGTCAACATGATATTACTCGTCTTTAATCGTCCTTGTTTATCCTGAAAAACAACGACTTCATTTTGGTCCACATTTGCAAAACTCAAAAAATTAATGAGTTCATCTTTGACCTCATCAAGGGTAGCATATTTAGATAAGTCGACTTAATATTTGCGCTGAGTCTTACTCCGAGAAGATCTTCCGTAAATATCTTTCATTATACTTTAAGATCGACACAGCGTCGAGTACAGCAATTACTACACGCCCGCGTATTGGCGGATCGGTTATTGTTTGTGTTGCTAATGTTGAATACCAGACTGGAGTTTTTATTGTGTTTACGTAACTCATAACTTCTTTTCGTGGAGCAAGCCCATATAAATCAAAATAAATAATTCCACGTCGATCAATTGCGTATACCACCCAATGAGTGCCAGGACCAGAACTATTATCAAGATTAATGATACCTGTTTCAATATTGTTTGGTTGTTTTTGGTAATTGATCACGCATAAAACACCTGTAAATGTTTACATATTTAATTTTTAGCAGTATCAAGTAAATCAAAATCTGACATTAACGGATTAACGAAGTGTTCCTGAAAGTCTCAGACCTTTTCCGTGTCGATAAGGAATTCCTAGTAATCTTATACCCCTTCCCCTTTTTAAAAATCCTTGTCCTGTTGCTTTCTTTAATGCCATTCCAGCAGCAGTTCCAACAGCGCCGAGTGCAGCTGCTTTGCTATAGCTGGAGCTTCAGCGGCTATTAATACTGGTATAACTGCAAGAAGTGGAAATATACCACCTGTTTTAACTGAGTCTTTAATCGCACCAGCAGAAAGATTGAGTTTAACGCCTTTTTTATTGTTTGCGCTATTGAAATGCCTGAGTTGACATTCTGACAATGATAGTTTATTTTGACCACCTGTGATCGGATCTTTTTTTAGTGATATTTTTATTCCGCATGTCTTTGCTGAACTTGATTGAAGTTTATAAATCTGATGAGGAGTCAGAGTAGCGCTTACATGATGGTATGACATTATAAATATCGTGAGCGATTTAATTACGTTTTATACTGGAGCATCAATAACTCATTCGTCCGCCAGAACCTTCAAGTAACATTGCTTTATCGCTAGGTATAACTGCAATTGCTCTGTAATTAGCACCAAGGGGGTTTACACGAGCTCGAAAGTGAATATCAACAACAGATTGTTAGAATAAATATATATGCTCCAATGAAAGATAATAGATCGAATACAGTGTTTTAAAATCCCGCTGTAATATTTGTAAACCAGTATCTATGTTTTGATCACGTCCCATAAATGTCATTAAATGATGATATGCGCGTGCTACATAATTTCGGTCAAAATTTAACAATATATCTTTAGATGGTTCTTGATGTCCATTTATCCGTAAAGAGACTTCAGTAACTGCAAGTGTGTCAAATATCATATGACTACGTTCTTGTGAATATAATCGATCAGCATTTTGTAAAGCGATAAATATATGCCTCGATACAGAAACTCCTTGTTGTGATGCTATATGCCATATCAATATCCCAGCAACATTACTTTGAACGCTATCTGTGGTCGCTGTTAGCCATGATAGCAATGATTTTCCACTAAATTCATAAAACTAATTAATCTTTCTTCTTCAACAATTGATAGAGTCATTACTGACATCCACAGTGAAAGTTTTGTTAATCTTACCATACAGTTGTGAGTAGCAGCAGGACTCAATATTGCATCACTGTCAGTAGTGTTTCTTACAAGTACAAGTGTATGTTTAGCTCCAAAAATAACTGTTCTAACATTTCTACAAAATCCAAGGATATGAGATAGTGGAATTGCGCGTGAAAAAGCTTCTTCATCATTTATTGATACAATTGCTGGCCCATCAGCCGCTCCTCTTTAGCAAACATCATTGATGGGCCGGCTGATCTTGTATAATCATCTGAATATCTTGCAAGACCAAGTATTGTTGTAGCAACATCAACATCTTTTTTAATTGTTTCAATATTTCTTCCGTCAATCATGTAAGTAGCGCTGTCACACAACGCCATGATACAGTTGTTAACAAAACCAACTATATTAGCAATTCCAACTCCCGTACCATCATCTTGCAAAGCAAAATTCTACCTTCTACTTCGATAAATGCTTCAGCAGGTAAGAAATATATGCTTGTATCTTGAACTTGTAATTCGATTCGACCACGCTTATTTGGTACACGTGGGGTCTGTTCGGTTTGGTTATCGTTATACAGAATATGATCGACCACAGTTATTGCCCGGATCAAGTAAACAATAGAATAAATTATGGAATAAATTATGAAATTGATAGACTGAATAATAAAGAGCAGAACAGGGATTTAGAATACATTACACGAGCCCCGTATGAAAAATACAACAATTGAATCAATTATATATAAACAAAAACGGTATGTGAATGATTCGCTTTCCGTCAGAAATAGTTTAATTAAACGAATTTCGATTAGCCGTTCACTTGCTGATAGAATCAATTTCAACATATGATCGAGTGACGGATCGAACTCAGGTTGCCTGGCATGACAGCATCACCTTGTGCTTCCGGTTATTCCCAATTCACTGTGGTGATCGGTCGGCGTTTCCGTATTTATTCTTCTACTAGCCTCTTCGGATCATTAAATCTTAGTTCGGACTGCGCTCCCATTCCCACTGTGAAGTCACTTGTGAAACAATTTTTTTTTTTTTTTTTTTTTTTTTTTTTTTGGCCTTCAAATAAAAATAATCAATTCAACCTGACCACATGTCAGGATTTTATTATTCTGACATTAACAAATATTCCTCTTTTTCTTTCTAAATGCAACAGACTAGCTAATAGCATTTGTGCAATACACAAAATCAATGTTAGCGCTGCTACATTCCTAAGTACCATGACATAATTTGCCATCTCTGATTCTCTCATTGTTGTCCCGCTTGGGCCGTAATTTAACAGCTAACCTATCAGTCGACTTTCCTTCTACATCAACGATTCATTTGGAAAGAATTCACGACTTAATTAAACACGTACTAATGGACTCCACTCCTTGACTCCTTGTCATAACTACACTACTTTGCTGATTAGCGATTCCTTGACACAAATTTCAGACACAGACAATTGAATCTTCAACATAAATCATACAATTAATTTATGACGGATAATGTATATAGTAACACAGTTTGCGTCCAAAAAAATATATTAAATCTGATAATACATGATTACTCTTACACACCAAACCTCTAAATCTGGACTAATTCTTATAAAGAAATATGATATGACATTCTTACAAACATGAATCATAAGCATGCACTTATTTTTTCTGAACTCAAAGAAAATTAAAGTATTATATTACAATGAAGAAATTCAACAACAATTACAAACTTGCATCAATGAATATGCATGGCATACAATCGAGACTAACCTCTTGCTTTATCCGAGATTTTCACTTTCTTAAGAAGTTGGATCTGTCCACTGCACCAAACCAACTATTCTTGTCACCCTTAATTTTTAAATGGAACGTAGTTCACTCAAATACGTACATTTTCATTATCTTTAAACGTATACAAGCCCATTTTATGCAAAATGAATGTAATTACATATTTTATTTAGTTGTTTCTTTTTATGTTTTACATTACGTCATTCGTTTCGATTTTTTCAAGTCTAACTATACAAAATAAACATTGCATTGGACCAAAACGGTTAGGATGTCAAGGGTATTAACTCTTAAAACAATAACCAAAACACTAAAAAAAAAGAGTAATCTCTCTTGGCCATTATCAATGTTTGTATATATAAAAAAATAGTGTTCAGTAAATGTGTCTTAGTAGTTTAACTAGCGTAGCATTTTTTTCATTCAGTTTCTATTCCCCACCCCCACAAATACGCCCCTGATTGCTGGCCAGTAAATGTTTACTCGTGATTTTTAATGTTTTTGTAAGATGGTGATACATACGAAATGCTGTCTGTTTTAGTCTGGTTAATCTTGTTTGATTTTCGGAACAGTCTTCTTTTTATGGTACTCTCGCGAGAGTATCAATTTCTGTTTTGTGTATATTGACGATATCGGATCAGGGAGGTCCCATCAGAGAAATAAAGATTCATCGATTAATATTGCAAAGAGATTTATCGATTAATAGTGCAAGGAGATTTATCGATTAATAGTGCAGAGAGATTTATCGATTATAGTGCAAGGAGATTGATTGATAAACATTACAAAGCAAAAACAACTTTTCTTTCAATAGAAATGAACGTGAATTATTAACTGTAGACGTAATTACTATGAGTATCATAGATGACCCCAATACATGATTAGGAACCTAATAATACTGGCATAAGACCTGATTTGAAGGCGAATTATGTGTGATGTGTATTAACTTATTCAAAGCTATGTATATCCTGGACGTAGTTACGGAGTTAGTTTGCAAAAATTTGAAAATATGATCTAATCAACGAAAAAAGTTTACTCTCTGTTGGGGTAAGGAACTTCTTAAGAAATTTGTGAGAGTCGTCCTGAACAAACTTTGTTAGCATTTTTCAGTCAAATTACAAAATTAAAGGTTGTCACGGAAACAAATGTGCAAAAAGTATTTTGATATTTTTCTTTATCGTTTTTTTAAAAAAAAAGTGCATTACAAAAGATAGAGTGCTATACATAAATCAAAGAAGACCAAACTTCAAAAGGGTGTGAATAAAAACATAGCATCTTTTAAATCCGACATTGTAATTTGGACACAGTTGTGGTCGTTGCAGGATCACGACAAAATTATTATCTTGAAATACAGGAATTTGTGTCAACTTGTTGCACGAAGCAATTGAAATGGATAAAGATATTATATGCATGTAACACAATGGAAAATGTTTTCCAATTTTCTGGTTCGAAAAAGCCACTCCAATGTAAACTAAATTTGCATATAGACTTTTCTTGCAAATAACAGTAAAGTGACTTACGCTTTCGTAACGTAAAATGGAAACATCATCAACTTTGTTTGGAAAAATGTAACACGATTATTCCAGAACAAGTTTTTACGCTTCGTGTCTTTTCAAAAAAGAAACAATGACCAGATTTATGATGTTTAACGTGAACATTAGAACAGTTATATTTCCTGTGAACTATTTGCTTTACTAATCAAAGATGGTATCTACGGGTTCATTAGGAAAAGTTACATTAAGCCAAGCATTGTGATTTACTCGCCTCCCCAGTACACACACCCCCCAAAGAGTAGATGTGAGTTTCATGCACTACTAACAGGGCTGAATATATCAACAGTTTGTTCATCTGAAGGAATTCAAATCACGAGGAGGCTGATATTTTAAGACGCTGATTGATATGTAATAAAATATAAGATATTTATAACATAATATTATTCGATAATGAAATTAAGCCGACACAATATCAATCAATAGTGTAGTTAAATATTAAACGACGACACCTAAAATCGTCGAGTAACTTGGTTTGTATTGTATAGAAGCAGCAAGCAAGGGTTAGGCAACCACTTTCTACCGTAGAAGGGCTTTAAGAATACCAAAAATAGCATGGCTGAATGCTTAGCATCTTCTAGTAACTAAATTATAAGGAAATAAAAATTTTCTGTGTTGAGTACAGGGCATTTAATATGTAAAATCATCCTCGTCGATCTTGTTGATACGCATTTTACAAATAGATAATTAAATGAATTCAGTTACTTGATCGGTGTCAAACATGATATAAGATGCTGTGACCTTTAATTTCTCTTTGATCTCTCTAATAGGTCTAGTTTTCTTCGGATACACTTAACTCTAACTAGGAGCGTTGATCCAAACATAATCAACTGACGTCTTCGATTTTCATTTAACTGATAAAACAGGAGCATAAATCTTACAAGTAGACTATCATACGACATAGTATACATCATAAACACCAGCGATAGACGGCGAAAATATTTTTTGTCCTTGTATAAAAAGGCAGGGATTGTGTGAACCAGTCCAAAGAGACGTGTGTGCTTAAGTAAGTAATGTGGTTCAAATCATTCCATACATTTCGAGACAGACACTTCAAAACTTCTGATGTGACTGCAGGGAATATATAGATTTTAACAGCTCTTTTAAAGTGTTGTTGCATCCCATGTGGGCGGGAACATGGGGTGGGATTGTTTTGTAAAATAATTGAGAATTGATGTGTTTCCTTTCTGACCCTAGTAATAGATTGGGGTATGAATAAGACCAATATGTGGTGATCCTAGAACACACAGTTGGGTTACCTGTGCTTGTACATACCCCAGTAACATGACCCAAGGGCCGCGGATTTTAGTGATGGGTGGAGTTAATCTGGTTAGACCTGAGATGTGCGTTTTATAATTCAATAATTAATTATACCTCTAATGAAAACATACACACACACACACGCACGCACACACACATACTCCAGAGAACACAAATACTTACAAATGCAAACATTAAACTTCTTGATTGATTTAAATGCAAAGTAAATATTAAATCAAATGAATAAAAATCTGTTCTTAAACATTAAATATTATAGCAGCCAAATAAACTATCTATTATTCACCAAAAATATAACGTTTAAAAATAACATGTCATAATAATGGAAATGGTGTTACTGTGCAGTATATCAATAAATACGAGATTCAGATATGGACAAAATGGTCGTTTTAAAATTGAATCGCGAGAAATGTTTACAAGTATTTTTTAAAATGCCAGTTTTGCTTGACAAAGTTCAGCGGGTCTTCGTAGTACGCGATTCGCACCTAGGACGTGAAATTCCCTCGTTTCCTGCTTGGAACAAATTATAACTATAACCATTAACATACAATTGTTGTCATGACATATAAACTCCGCCTAATTCGTACATAGTTAGGGCCAAAACGTTTGGCCAATTTGCTCAGAAACTTTTCGATAAAGTTCACAAACTGCCCAAAAGTCTTTGTGCTACGGTACATTATAAAATCTGATTTATACATTAATGAATGTATAACACCAATCTGCATCAGAAAAATCGAATAGACAATAAAATCGCACTAGTTTCCAGTAGCATGTTTCTACGGGTAAATATTGACAGTAAGCCAGGGAAGTGAGCTGTGGACGATGTCCATTAACACATTCCACGGAAGAATTGGCCAATCAGCACTATAGGTGGAAGCCATAGGCACACATGATCAAGCATTTGCGGCAGCTCCATCCGTAGACAGCTAATAAAACTTAAGGTATGTGTCGAATGACATTTATCTACTTTAAATACCTGTAAATGTCGAATATTCTCTTCTTGTAATCCTCTTGACGTTGACATGTATGTATTCATTGTGTGTTAAGTTGTGTTCATATTCATAACTCTACTTTACATTAGAACCAATACGGGTTGAAATATTAACTCTAAACATTACTAATCCAACAGGTACATGATTGTACGTAATTTATTCCATCATCATTCTCATTCTGTGTTTTATATTATCATGACTGTATTCAGAGGGAGGTGCTTCAGATCCTACTCGCATGTTAGCTAGTGTGTTATATATCAGTAAGGGTGTTATATATCAGGAAGGGTGTTATATCAGGAAGGGTGTTATATATCAGAAAGGGTGTTATATCAGGAAGGATGTTATATATCAGGAAGGGTGTTATATATCAAGAAGGGTGTTACATACCAGGAAGCAGAATGTTAAGAAGCAAGATAGACTACTGCGCAATGGCGAAAAGCGACCCACAACTCACTACATATCAGATAGGATACATGATGCATAGGTGAATGATGAACCTTCAAATCTTCATTACACACAACATTTTTTCATAAAAACAAAATGTTATTCTAAACACTTGGTTCAACAGAAACGTGATCTTATTTGGATATAAAACCTAAACTGATCAACAATGACAATAAGGTTACTTCCCCTGTTTGACTGTTCATTGATGGTTTGGCAAACGATTGGGGTTCTTCAGGTACAAGGTTCCCTCCCCCGCCCCTTTAAAATGAGCGCCAAACAACGGAAAGTTTCTTAGATTAAGTTGTCTTTATTGTTAGATGGTTATATGCAATGAAAACACTTAAAACGAACGGGCTTTTAGGGCTGCGTCCTTGGACCTTCGTTTCAGGAGTCCGTCCCTCACCCCTTCTATACATAAACAACATAGGAAAATTTTGGATTAGTCAATGGGCTCAGATACACAAGCCATGATTCAAAATCGGCACTCGGGTTTTAACAAACGATAATGAAATAAGAAGTTTTCGAAAGCCTACATTTATGAAAACATCAGTTCCCGAGTGTCAAATATTGATTCATCTTAGCGAACAGTCTCCAGCTATTTTGAACCACCCCATTTAATGTTTCAAGATTTATTGGATTTTAGATGCAAACATAAATGAAAGAAATTATCGACCGCAAATGCCATCAAGTTAATTCAGAAAAAAATTCTATTGGAAATCTCTTCCGTGGACTCCACACATTGCGATTGTTACTGTCAGATGCTAGAAACTAATAGCCGTTAATGGCATTAAGATAATGGCATTAAGACAATGGCCTCTAGAAAGCATTTGCTTGTTGAATGGATAGGAAAATATTAATATTTTGATAACATTTGCCACAAAAAGTTTACCATTGTTCCTGATTCCAGCGTTTTTCGCGCTACATTAATGTCATAAAGGAAAGTAATTGGATAAGAGTAAAGTGGTTAGCTTGAATAATAAAAAAAGAGTCAAAAGATACTTCTCGACATGATAGTGAGTGAGAGCTTAAAAATGTGTCGTATTTAAACATAAAGCAATATTCATACCTGCTAAAACTAATTTCCTAACAATTTTGTATACCTCAGCAAAAACAAATCGAAAACCGCCATTTTGCTAAGTACTAATCTAAACATCTTACTGCTCTGCGTAAGGCGAGGAGTATATCATTTTCGAAAGGTATTTCAGCGATTTTGAGATAAATATACCCGAAATCTATATAAGAAAACACACCTGACTGACCGCAGTGACAAACTAACATACTGATGCAATACTTAGAGACTGTCACCATGTTGAATTAGGCAAGTTGGTTTTTTTATATTTCTGTCAACAGTTTTAGTCGCATACAAAGCGTGAGTCGCATGCCATTAGAGAATTAAACAGTAACATACAAGGGCGCCAGAGTTATTTTCAGAGGCAGCATTAAATTAAATCGAGAAGGGGTGGGTGGGGGGCAAGTGCTAAGCTGCATTCAGAAGTTTCAAAAGGTTGCAGGTATCATGGTTTTTTGTATACATTAATTTCATGGAGGAATTGTGTCATTAACGTCAATTAAGTACAAGGCATCATGCCTGCAAGATATACTTCTATGTTCAATAGACGTGTACAGGAAAGAGTTTGCAAAAGAATAAAGCTGTTCATCTTGTGTATGCAAATGAGTGCGATAGACGTACCTATGTCATAAAAAGGTGTTCACAGTCTCCTCCTCTCGACTGTAATAAGTAGTCCTTCTTTTTATAGCAAAATTCTATACCTGCTGAACAATAAAAAAATGTCTGCTTTAAATGAATTTCTATAGCTACTTTTCCTCTCAAACAATCATATTTTAGAAGATAAAAAGTTTCTTTCTACTAACGCTAAAAAATAATTTTCAAGCTTTTTTGAAAAGATAGAACTACTTGTCTACGTGTTATTTTCACCCATTATCTATATATACATTTTGGAAAAAGGTAACAAAATGGACACCGTGACCTTGAACGTTGGCGGAAGTGTCTTCATGATCCGGAAGTCACTTCTCCAGAAACTCCCTGGCACCCGTCTCGCAGAAATTTCTCCCAATAATGAAGAATACAACTTGGAACAAGGCTGTTACTTTTTTGACAGAAATCCTGAGATTATGAATTCCATACTAGATTTATACCGGACAGGAGGCCTTCTTCACCTGTCTAAACATCTGTGTGGAGCAACGGTTCAGGAGGAGTTAAGGTTTTGGAAAATTCCGCTAAGTACAGTGGCTGACTGTTGTTTCTCCGGCATCTCGCAGTACGAGGGAGACAAGACAATGATTGAAAGATTAAAATGCAGTATAGAGAAACAAGGTAATTCCAGATGTCATTCACGAGTTCATTCGATTATTCATATCACGTTCTCTCGTGCTAAACAATAGTTTTAATATCCATCCGCTATATTGTATGGAATTCACCAATTATTTTTGTAGCCTGGTAACCTGATGTATTTAATACCTTCGTAAAGGAGTGAAGAAAGTAGGGTACCAGACTACTAATTCTAAGATACATACTGAACGAGCTAGGTCTGCCCATTTGACCGAATACATACTATGAATTCACAAGTAATTATGGGTGCTTTGGGTGTTTTTGGTACAAGTGTCACAATTCGGAAATGTATTTATGAAAGTAAACATTCATTTTCTTGGTTCTTTACGTACTTCGTCCTTTGATATGCAATTAACTTTATTTATAAATCATGCTGGAAAGCTAGTCTTAAGTATATTAATGAGTCTTTAATTTTCATCAAAGATCAGCAACATACACATGATTCCTATATATTATGTTATGACGAGAAACAGAGAGAGCACCTTATTGATAAAAATCAATTATATTTGTTATAGATCACATGCTTTAGATATAAAAGAAGCTCACATGTATCATGAATGTATACAAAGTTGGTACCATTGTGAAATTTAGGAGGACCCATATACACTAAAGAGGAACTTTGCTCCAGCTGGTGGAATCAGTTCAAAAGCCGAATTTGGACATTTCTACACACGCCAAGCTCATCAAATGGTGCGAAGGTAAAACAATTATTAGTCGTGATCAGTTGAGTATTTTAATGCTGTTGTGTAAGTACAAAGCTAGTCTCGTGTTTCATACTTCAGAAAACTTTTAACCACTCATCCAGTTTTATACTCTATTATTTAGCAATCTACAAATGTAACTCACAAACTTTTAACTCTTAATGTATTTTTTCTTGTACATATATTTTTACTGATACATATTTGTTTTTTCTAAAACATTGTGTGTTTAAAGTTTATAGTTCTATCCTTGGCATAGGATATATTTATTATTTCTTTGCACCGCTATCAGTATTTCGAAAAACAGAAAGCCCAATGCAAGTAATATTATGAGGAACTACTTGCAAGTCTAATGAAAATGTTACAGGATGAAACTATCAATTAACAATACCAATGTATGTTCCAGAATGGAAGATTATTTTGCGTCCAGTGCTAACTTTTTCTGTAATTCTTCATTAATTAATACCTAAGAAACATCTGAGTAAAACAGCGCACTAAAACCAAGACAATCGATTTTTTTTTTCTTCAGTGTGTATTTCTACTGAAATGAACATACGTGGTTTTAACGAATAATTTGCACAAGGACTTGCAAAGAAATGGAACCCAGTCCTGTGACCAAATTGTATCTATACTATTTTACTGTTTCTCTCTCTCTTTGCAGGTATTCAGCTGCCTGTATTTAACATTTGTCATACTGACCTGTTTGACCTTTATTCTAATGACCCATCCATGGTTCAGATCGCCTTATAACCCCATCCCCATGGAGACGAATGGGACTACCATTCATATAGACTGGGTGGAATTTATGATGATTAAATTTAACAATCCTAAAGTGGCTTTAATGTTCGGCACGAAAGAACAACCCTTCATATCCTACATCAACTTTTGTGCCATGATATTCTTTGGTCTTGATCTCACGTTTCGCTGCGTTTCATGCCCGAGGAAAACTTACTTCTTTCGGGATATAGTGAATCTATTTGAAATACTGATCCTCGCCTCCACGATGATAGCATTTATATACGAATATGGAATTTTTGAAAAATATGAAGTTCCAGAGTCATGGATGTGGTTCTATGCCTGTTGCAAGGCCGTGGTTATTTTTCGTCTGTTACGCTTATTTAGGCTATCAAAGCACTTCGAGGGACTCAAGATTTTGTATCTGGCTCTAAAGGCAAGCGCCAAAGAACTTGCGCTTATGCTCGTCTCCTTCTTCATATTCACCATACTGTTTGCGGGATTAGCATACTACGCTGAGTTTTACGATCCCGATTCTTTCCAAAATGTACCAATCGCGTTGTGGTGGTCTATTGTTACCATGACAACAGTTGGATATGGGGACGTTGTCCCAACTACTTTGCCAGGTTACATAGTGGGTTCATTCTGCGCTATCAGTGGATTACTTATATTGGCTATGCCAGTCGCAATCATCGCGAATAATTTCGGCGACCACTATCACTGGAATAGAATTAGGAGAAAAAAGGGAGAGTTGATTGGTGCACAAGCAGCCGACACTCTGACCTATTTTTGCTGCACAAGAATGGCACGTGTCAGAGATTCAACTTGCGCCGTCATTACTGGGAGTTCATTTGAAAAGAAGTTGGATAATAAGCCAATTAATGTGGGTTTTTTTAGTGGAAATGTTATGCATGACAAAGATGGGTAAAATGGGAAATTCTCGCATTCAGGGCAATGTCATTTCCGCCTAGTAACCTGATGTGTGAACTTTATTCATTGAAACTTTAATGGTATGACCGTTTGTGGCTTCTCATTTGTTGTCGTATGTGGTAAGCACAAACTGATAAATATTTATCGACAGCAATTTATTTTACATCTTCTGATTGTTATCGATACATGTTTGTGAGCTGACGTTATACCGAGACCAGTGCAAACTGCAAAATCGTGACTGTCGAAACGAAATCCTGCTTTGAGCAAAAACATCCATTAGTTTTCCATCAGGTTCTTTGGATGAATCAGATCAAATTAAATCAATTTTTAGTCAGCCATATAGTAGACAACTACAATGGATCAATCGCTAAACGTAAAATATGACCCTTGTAAATATGTGTTATTTTATCGCTCAATGGTCTTACCTAAAGAACACACAAATATATGACTTAGACGAAATACGTGCTTCGAAGCTTACAATGACACAATACACGTGATAATAGTAATGTGGAAAAAGGACAAAACAATAATATATCACCCGTGAACAACACGGGAAATTAGCATTAAATGCTGCATTTATTGTACAATAACTGGATAATACCACGAACTCAAAGAAAAAATAGTGATTTTATTCCAATCTTTCATCAATAGTTCTAATATCATCATATTTGTAAGACAACGTTTGTTTGTTTACTGTTTTTGAATTTGTGTGTGTGTGTGTGTGTGTGTGTGTGTGTGTGTGTGTGTGTTTGGGTTATTGTTTTCTTCTTCTTTTTAATATTCTTGTTACCAAAAAAAATCAGGTTTTGAAGCATCTGTTATATTTTTGTTTTTATCTGAAACGCACAAATGATTATATTTATCCAATAGTATTTATAGGTTACTGCATTTGTATGGTAAAATAGGAACGAGATTTTTGGATGTAATACTGCACGACCTTGGGAGTGGAGTATATCCATCCGACAAAACGAGTTCATATTTTCCCATACAAATGCAGTAACCTTTTTATTATGTGCTCATTTTCTTCTTCTACCTAAGGCTTAATTATATAAATAAGATACACTACAAGAAACAAAGTAATTGAATGTATCCGTATTCCAAACTAAATACACAAGCGCAGATTCATCATTACACAATAACAATAGTATTAATGAGCACATAACTCTATCCAGATTAATCTGAACTTTGTCGCGCGCTAGACTTAAGTTTCGAGCGGAAAAAATGGTGTTTTTGTCAACTTAAAACTGAAATTTGGCGTCGTATTGTGAATGAATGTCCGTTGCAACAAGTTTTCCATTTGATCTGAAATGAATAGATTTTGGTATTTTTGTCGATTCTACGAAATTTCGTGATTACGGACTGGATTTATGTGTGACAGTTCCACATGAAAAACATCGGATTGAAGAAGCGCGATACAAGCGTGTTGACATCTGCAAATGTTTTTCTGTTTCTGTCATTGAATGTTTGAAATCATAATGTGGGGAAAAATATGAAGCCTTTCAATTGCAAGTATCAAAAAGACGCTCTGGAATTTAATGCTTATTTCCTTTTGAGTGCAGTGAGGAGGATGTAATTGCACGAAATTACAGTACAATTTCGAAATGTGCAAACAAGATTGAGAACCTATGACATGGATCATGTAATTCTTATTTGCATAACTAAGAAAGTACATTCTGAGGAAATTCAGGATGTAAAACTGTAGGTATATTTTTTGCCATTCTTATTACCAGCTAAAGAAGACAGTGTATGCCTTGTCACTTGTATGTTATTTGTAAGGACCTTTTCTGGCGTCTTCTGTATAGCTAACCTAAATCCGATACATTGTATTAAAAAAGTTAACGCGGAATGTGCTAAACCAGCTGGAATGTGGAAGTCCACGAAACATTTGCTTTACTACATTCAAAAATAAATTTCATCAACCAAAGCGTAAAGCACCTACTACGCGAGTGTGCATGATTTGTTTACAAATCAAAAGTGCTGGCGTCTGCGTCCATTGTTTTTTTACAGTAGAAAGTAGTTCTTTTATCCACGTCACGTGGATGCAATATGAAGGTGTGCACTATCGTAAAATAACAAACGATTTTGACACTGTAATGTTAACGGAGAAAAAAAATGAGCATATAAAAAAGTAGATTACTGCTACACTCTAAAGATAAACTACTGACCTGTTTTACCACATGTATATCAAACAGATAATACAAAGTTTACCTCAAACGCACATGCTGCTGCTGAATTTTGTTCAGACTATATATATGGGGGGGGGGGTAAATTTCTCTTTTAGGCATGTGAGCTGTGGACATGTTTAGTGTGAAACCTCTTTCGATACTTATAAATTTTCCACTGTTTTAGAGGAAGTAGTAGTAGCATGGGACAAAACTAACCATGTTCAAATTTCCTCTGTCTTGGAAACTTATTTTTATTTTGTACATTTACTGTTAACTTCCAAGAAAGCGTGATGCACGTCGGGCATGTGCGTAGAACAATAACCTTTCAATGATAGTTGATAACCGGAGTTTTCGAAGATTTGCCTAGATTTAGGAAGCAAAATCTCATATAAGTGGTTAGCATGAACGTCCGTCCTCACTTTCACATATTTATCGTTCTAATCCAATGTGGAAAAAAAGTTCTTCATATAGCCTTTATATAGATTTTAGCACTTACCGGTAAAGTACCGACTTCACCCCACCCCCAGCCCCCGACTTTCCAGTAATAGTCTTACTGCTACTCAAGCTTTATTTTGTTTAATTTCCTTGATCATATCAAGCAAATCATCGTTTTACATCACTTGAATGTTGTTTGGTCATAAGGAAGTTTAATCCTTATTCATATAGTTTCAAAGTTTCAACACCCGTTGTTAAGCAACCGAAATAAAGAAATCATCTTAGATATCAAGAAAGAAAAAATTATCTTAGATATCAAGAAATAAATTAACTTCGATATCAAGAAAGAAATTATCTTAGATATCAAAACAGAAATTATTTGAGACACAAAGAACAAAATTATCTTAGATATCAAAAATGTAATTATTTGAGATATCAAGAGAGAAATTATCTTAATAGCAAGACTGCGTGTGTATGGCAGCTGATGATGTCGATATTGTTTTATTTTCGTAATGGCCCCTCTTGTCCACTTCCAAAAAATGGGTCATAAATTAGCGTGTCAAATAAATTGTTAAAATATTTGCATTTACCTGAGTGTTTTCGGAATGGCAGTAAAGTAGAGATTATCGAGTTTTAGCTCCTAATCTCTTAGCCAATAAACCAAAAATATTCCGGTAGTCTAGGTGCAGTAAACATTTTTCAAAGTAGAGATAGCATATCTGACGTAAGTCTACTTTCGCCCGCCTTTCCAGCACTACCGGATTTTATCTGTAACATCCAAGGGCGGAACAAAATGTTCTAAAACAACAAGAATATTTACTTTCTGTCATATATCTACGCTTTGTGCTATTGTATTAAACAATGCTGGAAGAGTTGCAGATATTACGCACATACGTACAAACTAACATACATACGCATGAACGAAGAGTTTTTCCCTGTGTCCGCTTTTCCCCTCTGAAAATGTTATTACATCGAAGTGGAAACCCTGACTAAGACGGATCTTAGTTCTGTGGTCATTATTACATTGACCATAGAGCAACCGGCAGAGACAAATGAGGACTAACTGACGAGGCCCACGATCAATTAAATGAGGTTACCGTGTCTAATCTAGTGTGCTTCAAATATATTTATTGATTGAAAATGTTTTTTAGCTAACATTGAAAAGATGGAGAAAGAAATACTTCAATATTAATTGTTTCCTCCTTTTCATTCTATTGTCACTTTCCATCTTATATCATAAACCTGGCATAATAGGAACATCAGGGTGAAAACAACCTTTTTCTTGATTCCAGTGTTATATGCAAATTCTTTATCGCAAAAAAGCCGGGAAAAAAGAAAGAAATATAACGGTTATAATGGAGAGATGTTGTCTAGTGAAATTATAACCTAATATCCAATCCCCTTACCTCTGGAAAGACCACCTTTCTTCAGATTAAAATGTACGGGTCGATCCATGTATGTGTCTCATTTAAAGAAATATGTTTTGCGCCGACCGTTTCCCGCCTGTTGGTAACAAATAAAATACTTGCTTTCGACTGGTGTCCGCTACATAATTTTTGCTTCATTTTCTATCTTGCTGATCAATTACTAACAGAAGAAGAAAAAAAAACTGAAAATGTTTGACTCAAGTTCTATTATTTATCAAAAATATTCAAATTAATGGAATTAAGCAACGTTTCAATATACAGCAATATCCACCAGATAGAAAGAAAATATTGCAATCATATAAATAAATATTTATTTGCTTTTAGGCTACTGCAATTCATTATAAACGGATACATACACGTGTGTATTTATTCAATAGGTGGATAGGTCTGTGTGACTGAACAGATTAATGTGTTAATGTTATTGCTCATAGCAACATTTCTGCGCAAAACTTTCCCATTATCTGATTTCATCAGCTCAGTTCGATTTATACAAAAATGAAAAGTCATTTTATACCTGGACAATTTGTAACACCCTTTGTGATATTCTCCCTGTGTGATTGAGACTATAATAATGAGGACAAGCAGTAATAATAAGACTATATATGGCATGAAAAATATATCATAGCCGAAGAACTTAAAGGATGAAAAACGTAAATCGCGCACAGTATGCAAAAGTTATTCACCTTCATAATGTCTTTGTTGGTTTATTTGTTGCCGAACCGCTCCTGAAAAGAACAATGGTAATCCTGGGATGAGACTGATGTACGATACGTACAATCAGGGTCCATACTCACTGCGTTTTGAAAGTAGCTTATCGATGAGTACATACGGTTGATTTTCATAGCAGTCAGGACTTTTGCGTATAGATGTGATAGCGAACTGCTACCTGTCAATTACAAAGAATTACGATATGAAACACAAAAGATTCGATAATCACTACAGGTAACTATGAAATTTCTCCTGAGCAAATGTTTAATGATTTCAATTCAAAAGTAAACAGTGTGACATATTAATACAAATTTCTATTCTAGATAATGTGCTTGAAGCTTGAATACCCCTGTAAGATTGACCGCCAGATGGGCAACAGCTTTAATTCAAAAAGCTGATATAAGACATCCGATACGTTAGTAAAATAAAATAAAATTCATGACTGGAACGATTGAAAGGAAAGAATACATTTAGTTGATTGTTGACTAAGTAGATCCCAGCGAATACGTGCTCGTGAATGTCAAGTAAAATACCTCTGAGACAGTAGAGGTGAAGACATGAACATAAATAATTACAGTGAATTCCTTTTGATCGAAAAGTGTCAAAAGATCTTATCAAGGGATATTGCACGAAAATAATGTATTATGCAGTGCCTTGTGTAAATGTGATACGTACGTCTTATTTAGAATGTCTAATGCAACATATAGACAGTGCTTTGTGTAAATGTCATACGTACGTATTATTTAGAATGGCTAATGCAACATATAGACAGTGCTTTGTGTAAATGGCATAGGCCTACGTACGTCTTATTTAGAATAGTTGATAAAATGTTTCACAATACTCAGGCTTAATTTAGTGAGTGTGAAAACTAGTTTTTCTAAGGATTTCATGTAGAAACAGAAATGAACTTACTACCAGAAATACATGTATCCAGTGTTGGAAGGGATGCTTTGCAGCTTCCACACCTTCCAGATCCAGGCAAAACGGACGATGACTTTTCCTCGGACCGATTAGGATTTACTATAAGGCTGGGTAAATATTTTATTTATTCATATATCGCTTATTCATTTCCTAACTTTGTTACATATGCATATATATATATATATATATATATATATATATATATATATATATATATATATATATATATATATATATATATATATATATATATATATATATATATATATAAAACCAAGATAACTATTTGTTCAAGGAAAATCGCTTGCAAGAGGTACAGAGTTAGATGAAAAAGTGAGCATACATAAAGAACTATCGAGAAAATTTTCGACGCCCAGCGAGACCAAAGATGAGAACCAGGAAAATGGGCTGACCACAAGTTCGCGTGATGCCACAGGGGATATGTTCAAGTATCATCCCCGAGAAACCTCGAAGGGGAATAGAAAGAAGAAGGACCTGCGTAGAGGAAGCACAGTCACGAACCTTCCTCGGAGCTATATCACGGAAGAATCGGTACCTTAACCATATTAATCGATTGTGGGTGTGGGTGTGGGTGACTTACATTGTTTTCAACTTCGCTGTACTTCAACAATCGGCAGAATTCTGTGACAGGAAAAGCAATTTTAAATCATTTTTAAACGATATCGAAATAAGTTAAGTCCAATTGATCATGGTTATTCTAAATCGTATTTTAACGACTGCTAAAGTTAAGGAAAGCAGTGACATTAGTTTCAAATAATTCATGTAAAGTCAGTACAATTGCAGTCTGGATCCATTCCTTCATTTTAGATTTGCCACTTCGTTATAGGCTTTGTCTTTTCTAAATTCACCTGTTGTTTTTTTAGGGATAGTGGAGCGTTTTCAGATGAAAGCAAATATTGCAGAATCATAACAGCTGTGGAATGATGATGATAATACTAATAATGACAATGATCATTACGGTTGTAGAGGTGTGGTTGTGATGCTTATATATATAATCAACAGTAATTCGAAGTGGCTATAAGTTTCATAGCTATTCTCAATATCACGATTATTATTATTATTATTATTATTATTATTATTGCCGAAAAGCCCCGGATGAAATTTCAAAGGGTTGCCAAGACAGTGCGGTTAATATCCGGTGTTTGTTTAGCATTAAAACGGTAAGCACACATAGTCTCTATTAGTAGTCGTACATCTTTTTATGTTGACTGACCTCCTTTCTTCAATGTTTATATTATTTTAACTTTTTATGTAGATTTGTTCGACAAGAGATCATGATCGATACAGTCCGTTCTTCTGAATGAGTGAAGTAGTATGTGTGGTAGAAACAGCAGCATGCAATATGATCATACTTTCCCGTCTCGGGCCTCTAAATCAACTTGTCATGTACATCGGAAGTGTATGCAGGACATTATGCAATCTGTCGCTGCAAGAATACATGTTTTACGATACTGCCACTCACGGCTGGATTAAGGCTTTCTGGTGCCCGGGGTATTTAAAATAAGGAGTCTACAAATACATCCTGAATGAAATCCTTAATTTGTCTTTTATTTGTTGCTTGTATAAGTATTACAGCGGTATTAGGCTAAGTAATAGACGGTTTAGAACTGTATATGTTTTTACTTAAAAATATGTTCATTTATCCACGGCAACCAGGAAACCGGGGTGGGGTGGTTTGGCAAAATGATTAAGGTAATCCGATGCGCATACCTCCCTGTGTCCCCGTTAACCCTTTTTCTGCTGCCACTCGTAAAACCAAAGAGAAAAATCGTTTCCTTTAAGAGTAGTCTAACGTTATTAAAAGACAACACACACACACACACATGTGTGTATATATATATATATATATATATATATATATATATATATATATATATATATATATATATATATATATATTTGTATTGCGATTCATCTTTGTCCATAACTGAGGATAGGAGATGGGCCTATCCGACTAATGTTTTGTTTCTTTTGTAAACAACATATTACAAGCTAATATCTGTCTATGGTTGTAGATTATATATTAACATAATTATGACTTGAAGGTAAACTTGTTTACTTGGATCCACACATTGGTATTCCACTGCGAAACTGGTCTACCAAATGTTTTGCGACTTTTGGCTAAATATTTAGTACGAGACCTGACCTTGCTTACAATTTAGAATGTTCTTGAAATTAATTTGATGGAAAGAAAATGAACCTTCATACTGGTTTTGTCATTGCGACTTAGTCTTTTTAATAGCAAAGAGAAGTAAAATGAATTGTTTGTATTCCTATCTTAGCATTAGTCATTCAATGAATCAATTTTGTGGTGTTTAGTTAATATTTGAGAGGATTGGTTTATTGTGAAGTCATTATTATGAAACATTTTGGATGATATCAGTGTGATACATTAAGACTTTTAGGACAACAGCACTATTCCATGCTATTGGTACATCAGCACTTTCTATATTGGAATTAATTCGGGATACCACTGAATTCATTCGGAATACTCTAACTTTTGGAATTGTAATAGACCTTTTAGGAATATTTGTGATTAAATTCACATTACATTTTTTCCCATTTGTATCCTAGGGAAATAAAATATTTTGTGGAATTGTACAAAACTTGTTAGTTTTCTTTTTACTGTTTCTTAGTTTAAGATTATAGAGACGTAATAGAAAGTTTGGGTATCGTCCGCGGTACGAATTTCCTTCAAAAAGTTCAGAAAGCTTTACTTTTGTTTTTAATTTAAATTCACTTAGTTTCGGAATTTATTTAGTCCCTGGTATTTTGATTTCTCATATATGTGAAATCTTTAGTGAAATCAACAAGTTTTCATAATGGAATCTAAATTAGAGAACTTATTTTAAATCCTTGCCAGGAATGATTAGAGTCCTTGTAAAAGGACGAACTGCTTCATATTGCCAGACAATATGCTCATTCTGAAGCGAAAGCTTCTTTAACTAAGCAAAAATTAGCAAATGTTTTGGTCCAATATTTGGTGGAGAAGACTTTTTGGGGATAAAGGTGTTTTTAGTTTGATTAATAAGTCTGTATCTGACTCTACAATGAAATGAAAAGAATTGATATTAAAAAAACAAGATGGAAATATTGTTAAGAAACCTTCAGCTTCAGAAAGATATAATGGAAATCCAATATCAGAAAGAGGAAAGAGAAATACAATTCCAGAAAGAGAAAACTGAGTGGGGCAGAGAAAGAGAAGAGAGAAAAATATAATTGCAAGGAGAAAAAAAAAGAGAGGGGAGTACAAATGCAGAGAGAAGTAAGAGAAATGCAATCAGATTAGACAGAATTAGAACAGTCAAGCGGAAAGTATCCTCCTTTACACACAAGTTCATGTTTTAATGTTACCAAAAGTATTCGATTAGTACCCGTTTTAAAGAAAAGTAGATCGATAGTTTCCTCATTTTAAGAAAATTGATGAAAACTTAAAATTCCCAAGACAGCATTCGACTTTGTTATAACAAAGTGCTAATTATGATGTGGTTAAAGAATGTATCTTGAAGGGTTATGAGCTCATACCTGAGCCATATCGACAAAGGTTTAGGAACTGTAAAAAAAACCAAAAAAGACAACAATAGACAGACCCATGTCGAATTTGCGATGGAAAAAGAATAATTGTTTAATAGGTGGTGCTCAGACAAAGGCTTAAACAAGATTACGATAACCTCAGGCAGTTCATATCAGTTGAAAAAGTCAATAATCGCGACCATATTGATGTCAGGACCTACCTTAATAAACAAAAGGTCGGAACATCAGAAAATTCAGATCGTACAGCTGCCGATTATTCCCTGACTCGCATAGTTTCATTTGTCGGTATATCTTCCTCTCAGCGGTGTTTTTGAGCTTTAAAAAGGACATCTTCATCTCATACGGGCTCTTCTAAATCTCAGTCTGGCACAACTTTTAGGAATCAAACTTCTGATAAAACTGGTCAGAAATCCTTATGTCTGCTAAAGTGCACTTATTACAAGAAGAAAGGGGATGTTATTTCTGATTGCTACAGATTGAAAATTAAGCACCAGAATAAATACAGAGATATTCCAAATACTCTTATGGTCACGGTCATGTAATGAAATCGATACATGTAATGGGTCAAACTAACCCCAGTCCAAATATATTATGGAGAATTATTAACTATTCTTGTGTACATATGTTATTAACAATAATCCCAAAACTGTCCGAAATTATTATCGAGCACTTTGTAATTACAGTGAATAATTATATAAAAAAAATCTTCTCGAATCAAAACTGAACACAGCTAAAATAATTGATTCCATTAGTCAAATTTTAAAGTAGGAAAAAAGAATTTCTATTTACTTCTCCCTCATATAAAACTTTAAGACACAATATGAGGATGATGAGGTTCATCTTGACTGTAACCATAATTCGTTACCAGAATTTTCTAAGGTCAGAATAAAACCTGTATCTCGATTTCAAAACAGATAAACATGTTTACCCAATAATAATAGTAATAGTCGTAATATACAATCTACAATCATAGACTAAAGTTAGCCACATAATATGTTGTATATAATTAAAAGTCATTATTCAGATAGACCTAAACTCCTAATATTTGTTATGGACAAAGGTCAATTACACAATTCTAATTTTATATTCATGACATATATTCATATACTAAGCCAACACACAATACAAATTAAATATATACATAACAGTATATGTAGAGAAAACTCGGATAAAGAAAGACAAATTCGAGACAATCAATATAATGTCATTGTGACCTGTAATTTTAAATTAATGCAGATATGTGAGGAAGAATGAAACGAAAACCTGGTCCTTCATGGAGATGTATCTACACGTAAAAGCGGATCTTCACGAGCAGCTAGCCTTCAACCCCCATAATTTTGGCAGAATAGAACCGGTAAAACATCCAAGAAACACTTTCAAATACATTATATCAGTGTTATAGTCAATAAAACTCTTCATTCAGCCTCTGTTAAAATAGTAAATTAAAAGAACATTACAATCATTAGATAGAAGCTTTAAAAGTAGCTGCTACATTGTATCAAAAAAAGCTGTTTTTAAGATTTCTATTTAAAATAGCTGTAGTTCTTCGTGATGAAAATTACGATAAATTTTGAAGCAGTAGTGTGATAAATTATATAGGTTATAACATCTAATAATGAAACAGTATCTGAATAATTTATTTTGGAGAAAGTCTGACAAGGAGATATTACCTTCATGGCCATTACATAAGTTATAGGATCCGAGCCATGCGTCAGCTGGTTCAAATTAAGAACACAGAAAATAGTTTATTTGATCTTTGAAATGTGTTCCTATAAAGAACAGTGCATCAGTCTATATGCGAGTATTTGATGTTCATTGAGAGTAAGCAGTTTGCTTTTCTGAAGACTTCTTACATCATATCAAAAATACGTATTTCTTCAAGGTGCTACTGTGTTTGAAATCTATATAAATGTTGAACTAATCTAGTCGTAGTTTGGGTACACCTGCTAAATAAACAAATACACACAATTACACAGAATTATTGTTTTTAACTATTTAATTAAACTACGTTGATTGAGAAAAAGCAGATTCAACAAGGAACGTGGATAAAAACCAGTCTGATCAAAATTGATCTCTTTTTATGATAAATAGATCTGACATTCATCGATAAAATGTCATGTTTAGCGGACTCTTACAATTTCCGGTCCGCTTTTTTTGGGTAACTTATCAGATAGAACGTTGCAGTTTATGTTGTGGAGAATTTTCGTAAGAAACTATATGTTCAAAATTAAGTTTTTCCATTTCCATAAATATAAAAATGTAACTTGATTGGTAAATCGTAAGGTCAACACGACATGACTACGGGTCGATGTCCATCTGATCTCCGTTTTGTTAGAATTGGACAAAACGATTTCTTAAGCTAGTAATTGTATCATACTTGGAAAGACGGTATGGCCATGGTCTAAAAATAATTGTATCAGTCTTTTCTCTAATGCACGTTTCGTCTGTAATTATTTGATATATACATTTCTGATACAAATAAGCAATATCTCTAATTATTTGATAGATACATTTCTGATACAAATTGCTTGTCTGTAATTATTTGATGTATTAAATTTCTGATACAAATAAGCAATGTCTGTAACCATTTGATGGACACATGTCTGTTAAAAATTTCTTGTCTGTAATTATTTGATAGATATATTTCTGATATAAATAAGCAATATCTGTAATCATTTAACGGATACTTTTCTGATAAAAATTTCTTGTCTGTAATTATTTGATAGATACATTTCTGATACAAAATTCTTGTCTGTAATTATTTGATAGATTACATTTCTGATACAAATAAGCAATATCTGGAATTATTTGAAAGACACATTTCTGATACAAATAAGCAATGTCTGTAATCATTTGATAGATACATTTCTTTTACAAATTTCTTGTCTTAATTATTTGAGAGATACATTTCTGATACAAATAAGCAATGTCGTTACCATGATTTATATATGCATTATTTTTATTATAAAGGAAATGGTGAGGCTGCGAAAATTACTTGCCATCCCCAAAGGACAACGAACAGTGGATCACATTCGAGTGGTCTCTCTCTCTCTCTCTCTCTCTCTCTCTCACCGAAAAACAGATAGACAGACAGATCGTACTGTTTTTTCTCTCTGTCAATATCAATTACTTTAATTGGAATATATGAAGAGAAAAGAACATTGTGACATATTTGTATATTTTTTGTGTATTATAATATATAATATATACCATTCGAGGATCTTATGAATTTAATTCGACAACTACGTTTTATCTTTCAAATAAACCACAACAAAATAAAATTAAAAAAGAAAACAGCAAAAACATCTAAATATACTTCTATAGTATCACGCTGAACAGTCGAACGTGAGTGTTTAACTTAAAGGTCCAACTTGAAGATGTAACTTGATCAAACGTGATGGTTTAACTTAATGGTCAAACTTGAAGATGTAACTTGATCAAACGTGAGTGTTTAACTTAAAGGTCAAACTTAAAGATGTAACTTGATCAAACGTGATGGTTTAACTTAATGGTCAAACTTGAAGATGTAACTTGATCAAACGTGATGGTTTAACTTAATGGTCAAACTTGAAGATGTAACTTGATCAAACGTGAATTTTTAACTTAAAGGTCCAACTTCACGGTTAAAATTCAATGTGAGTGATGAACTGATAACTAGGAACAAGCATGATATGTTAAGTGCAATACAGTTTTTAAGTGTGAATTGTTGTCAAACATGTATATGCAACCATAACCTGCGTACTTCTAAATATGAAAATCACCAGAGCTTTCAGAAATACACTTCTTACGCGATGAAAGTTTGGTCGTTGTGAAATATGACCTAAATAATAAATGAATTTAGTGTTTCTTTTTGGGTCAGTACATAAACAAACCAATCATATTTCAAACATTTTAAACAGTGTACGGTTCTAGTTTCAAAACACTTAATATTTAATCTACCGAAATGTTGCAGATTTTAGCCCTACTACGCGGAAATGCATCATTTCAAGATTATCCTGGCAACGTGCAGATACAGCTTGCCAAGTGCATGGAGTATGAAAGGTAAAATAGATGGATGCCCTTGACTTATTTGTGAAAGGCTCTGTTTACATGATAGAAAATAAGTTTTATTCGTACCACCCTTTTAAAGCAACATCATATATAAACTTTCAATGGTGTTATCGAAAAAATGTATAGTGATGTAAAAACAGATTTAAATTTTCATAAGTATTATATTTTGCTCTAGGAGCAAACTACTTCTGCTAATTTAATTATTATTATCGTTGAAAGCATTAATTAATCTAATATAATTTGTAGTTCAACGAATTACATTATTAGAGTCTCAGTATGGATAAAAGTGATATCATGTGGAAAAGTCATTATTTCTACAACGAAATATTGCGGAAATACAATCTTAATTTTGCTGTGTCAGGTATCTTTATGTGCCATCTGATGCTATACCATATATTTAAGAAAATATCGTGATTTATTGTCGAAGAGATTCCGTGTCGCTTTAGCAAGGTTATTTTATTTTTAGATTATATGTCGCTTTCAGTTACGAGGCACGGCGTATGATTCTGAAGCAGGGACACCGACCGGAAGCATTCTACATCATTTTGTCAGGAAGTGTTTTGGCCAACATACAGGATACCAGTCCAACCACAGGCAAAACGTTCGTGCGCACGGTCCACGAGATGTCTGCAGGCGATACTTTCGGGGTACTACCATTGTCAGTTAATGTTTAAATTGTACACATTATTCAATGGGACAATTTAATAAAAAATATTTGCAAATATGAGGCATTTAATTTAAGTTTTTATTATTACTATCGATTTCAAAGCATGCATTAAATTCGGAGTATACCAAGTTTCATAGGAGGACAGTTTTCAAAGCAAAGGTCTAACGCAAAAAGAAAACAGTATGTTTATGGAATAACGTCCACTGTGATATCAAAATGCGTTTTGATCTCGTAAAGTATACTGTTTCATAGACGTACGAATCATTTCAATGATTTTAATTATTATTATTAAATCCGTAGTGTATCGCGCCTCAGAGAGATCACAATTTTCAAAACTAACGACAGTTCGATACGTCTATGTAGTAACATACCCTGTGATGTCAAAACGAGAACTAGTATTCACCGGTTTGCTGCTGGTTAGAGTGACATATAATAATATCAAGAGCTAACGCAACTTTTTCTTTTCTTCTCCTAGTTTTCGTTCTTTGGTTCGTTTTATTTGCACCTGTTCTTGTAACTCCATCTTGTTCAAAATATTTTCTGCAAATCTCCTTTAACTCTCAGGTCCCTCACAGATTGCGAGGAGTTCCTAACAGAATCAGGACCAAGATAATTGGTCTCGCCAAGTAACGCAAGCTGGATGTTACTTTTTGATCACGATATGAACACGCTTCTCGTTAAAACATCAAAATTAACAATCTAGATTAGAAGAACCTGGTCCAATATGTTGTTAGACATTTTATCCGAATTATGCAAATGCATAAGCAATTTTGGTTTTGACGATACGGAACTTTTAAAAGTTCCAGGAAATCTGAAAATTAAAGGAAATTCTCTAGAAATCAAATTGGGAAATCTTAGTCACTTTTGTTATGTATATGTGTGTTTTGGTTCAATTGTGTTTGTAAAATATTAAGCAAGACTGTTAGCTTCCAAGAGATTGAAGAAAAAGATCAAACACTGTTATCAGCAGTTGCTAAAATATATGGCGTCATCAAATTAGGTTATAATTCCTGTTTTACATGAAGAAATTTATAATTCCTTTATAAAAAATTATTTCATGGAACAAATGTCATATAATAAATTTGTCCAATCCTGTTTTGTACAGTAATATATATTAGGTAAATATGTAAATATCGAACTTCGAATACTTTCATGCGTGAACAACGAACTTCATGTTTCAAAGACATTCAATAGTAAACTGTTATTTGTGTTCAGACTGAGTTGCTATGCACACTATATTTATGTAAAATTGCTATAACCAGGCTATTGTATGTGCAATTACTACAACCACACTATTTTTATATATAGTTGCTATAACCACGCTATATTTGTGAACAATTACTATAACCACGTTATATTCATATACAATTGCTATAATCAAGCTATATTTATGTACAGTTGCTACAACCACAATATATTTTTGTACAATAGATATAACCACGCTACATTTATGTACAATTGTTATAATCACGCTCTAGTTATGTACAGTTGCTACAACCACGCCTTATTTATGTACAGTTGCTACAACCAAGCTATATGTATGCACAATTGCTATAACCGCGCTATATTTACGCACAATTGCTATAAGCACGCTAAATTTATGCACAAATGCTAAAATAACGCTATATTTATGTACAATAGCTATAACCACGCTAAATTTATGAACAAATGCTAAAATCACGCTATATTTATGTACAGTTACTACAACCACGCTATATTTATGTACAATTGCTACGACCACGCTAAATTTATGTACAATTGCTATAAGCACGCTACGTGTATGTACAGTTGATATAATCACGCTATATTTATGTACAGTTGCTACAACCATGCATTATTTATGTACAATTGCTGTAAACACGCTATATGTATGTATAGTTGCTACAACCACATTTTATTTATATGCAATAGCTACACTCACGCTATATTTATGCACAGTTGATATAACCACGCTATATCTTTGTATGTACAGTTGCTATAACCACGCTATATTTATGTACAATTGCTGCAACCAACTCTTGCAGGAGATAGCTCTGATTGAGGACTGCATGAGAACAGCCAGTATCATCTGCAAAACCAACGTGGAGCTCCTCGTCATTATGAAGGATGTGAGCATCCATCCATCTATCTATATATCTATGTATTTATCTATCTATCTATCTATCTATCTATCTATCTATCTATCTATCTATCTATCTATCTATCTATCTGTCTGTCTGTCTATCTATCTATCTATCTATCTCTATCTATCTATCTATCAATATATCAATCTCTCTATCTATCGGTCTATATATATATATCAATCTATCAATCAATATATATATCTATCTAGCTACATATTGCACACGCGCATAATTGATTAGAATGTGTATTGTAATTTATATAATTTATATAGGGGTATGTGCTCTCTCTATTCTCGTCTCCTTTGTTAGATTTGTTAGATTTTAGTCGTTATTTGTTTGATTGGAGAATCAATTTTAGGAAGATAATTCTAAGAGCGACCAATTAGATAATTACTAGGTGAATACGCCATAATGAACCGTATTCACGAGACTTATTTGTAAAGTGGCCCCAGTTATTATTTTTCAATATAAGGATTTTTTAGGATCTGTTGCTTATACTTGCTAACTGATAAATCATACCAATATTAAGTAAGAACAACCATACAAGTATGCAATCAGAGTATGGCGAATGTGTCTTGGTTTTATTAGAAGGAAATTCCACGTGACATTATCGTATTTAAGAACATTTAATTGATAATGACTGTTGTCCAGAGGTCTTTGGATATAGGAGAAAAAACGACCTCGAACCAAACGATGTTCAACTGTTTTTTGTTTTTTTTTCTTCTTCTTTCGCTTGCTTCTTTCGGTGAAAGTATAATAAACGTGTTTAGAGCCCGGACTTCTTACAACATTGAACCTGAGGACAGAAAGCCAATCAAGAATGACTTGTAAAGTATAAAATGTAAATGTCCGTGTACGAAAGGTGTACGGAACTACAGGTATATCGGTTTACCGCGGTAGTTTTTCTCTCGGTAATTAACACTGTACTTTTCCACTGTACCGGCAACTTTCGTTAGAAAGAAATGTAAGGAAATTCCCGAGTAAGCTTGTTACGGATTTATTGATATTTTAAGTAGCTTTTCATTTTAAATTGAAAAATAATTCAATAAATTATTAATGTCATAAAAATAGTTGTATTTGTCACAAATTAATTTGGACTATGAGAAACATAAGTATATTTATAAACCTCGAATCACATGTACAGCACGTACCATGTATGCATTATTGGCGGCAGACAGGGGTGTTATGAAAGATTGTTCAGCCAAATCCAACTTTTTTATATATATAAAATAAAAAAATGTAACATGAGACCAGTGTTTGTGTTTGAAATTTACGTAATTTCACTAGTCCACTAAATATTTTTTCGATCGTTGAGTCATTGTGTTACTGGCCCTCTCTGACAATTATTGTATCCCGGTGATGACACCCAACTCAAAGTTTCCCTTCTATTACATTAACAGCGTAGCTGAAATTATAGGCTTCAGTATCAATACTTACTACTTTTCTCAACAAGCTCTCTTATGTCATTATATTTTTATAGGTGACAACTAAAGTGTAAAACTAATCATCACACTTTAGCTACAGTTTCTAAAAGCCAACATGTACAGCAATTCACATACTATAGCAAATTAATATGATATATGGTACTGACCATTTAATTCTCGTCGGAAAGGGTGGTGGCTGCGGTTTTCTTTTCGAGCTGAGGAATATTATTTTATTTTCTCTCACTATAAAGTTTTTTTTAAATAACGCATTGGATATAACATCGTGTTATGCTGCTGTAAATCAAAGCAATATATTTTTCTTCAGCTACGTGAAAGCTGGAAATTAAAAAAAATCTCACGCGCCTACCCAAGAAAATTAAAATGATGGTTCCAAATGTAACTTCCGTGTACCGTGGTACATGTCCCGTTATGTTCAGAAAAACCGAGGAATACCGCAGTAGAAAATTAGTCATAGCATCCAGCTCTAGCGTGCATAACGAGTATGTGAATTTTCCACAAAAATATCTGATAAAAGTTAAAACGAACTATCATTGATTCTGTATGGAAAAATCAACTGATGTTACGTTAATTTAAAGCTAAAGTACGCGTAGATGTAAAACGATGAAAATGCATTTGAATTATAATGCATATAGTTCGATCTAAAGAGGGACTACAATACATAAATTTGGATTGTAATACATACCGATTGGCTAAACCAATATTATTTTATAGATTCAGCAGCTCACGAAACCTCACTTGTACAATAATTTACCTAAAAGAGCAACATCATGCACAACGAGTATAAAAAAATATTTTTTTCTTTATTTCTTGACTATACTTTGCGATTTTAATGTTAATGATCAGTTCAATAAAACCATACTGATATGTCTCAGTTTTTGTGTATAGTTGTGTACTTTTATGTATAGTATGTTCTTAACTTTGTCCGTGGTTGAAGTTGTAGAGTTGTGGCCTAACTGACTATTAGCATGTTTTGCTTTCCTGAATTTTGTCATGATTACAAGTGGCAAACAATATGCTTATGAAAATTTATGTTTTATGCATAAGCTCGTTTATGAATTTGATGGAATTTTGCATTTGAAATGACCCACATCATAGACATTCCATTGTGTCTTAGGTCAAATGAAATTGGTATATATAATGTCTTCATTCCTGTATTTCAAGTTCAGTCTGTGGAATTGATTACTGTTGTGTACAGATGTATTTTGAGAGGAATCATTTGCACTTTGTTTTAAAGGTAAAGAGTTGCACAAAATTGAAATCGTGCATAGTATTGAATGCAAGTTTCTGTTAATTAACTTCAACAAGCAATTCTTCAATTACATATTCGGATTTGTCTTCGTCAAGTATCCTTGTGTGCCAGTTGATATTATACAAAAGGTCTTAATGTTCTAATGTCTGAAAGCAGCGTGTTTCATTCATGAATAAACATCGATGCTCGTATTGCGAGTATTTTATATTTTATTCTTTACCCCATCCCTTCCCCTCGTAGACTGCGTTAAATAGGTATTTGGTAAATTTGAATTAATATTAGTCTGATTTCACACTATTGTTTCAATAGGACTTTGATGTCATCATAAGAACTCCACTGACGAGTCAAATGGAGGACCATATAGCGTTCTGCAAGTGAGTTTCTCCTCTTGTGCTAAAAATAACGAAACCGTTTCGCAATAAAACAATAAAGTAAAACAGTCTCTCTGTAACCCGATTTCTTATGCAGACTGGTCACTTTGGTCGAAGTAATACTAATCAAACATAAAATGGAAAGACGACCATGCTCACATGGACAATTTAAATTATGTCGATTTAAGTTTGTATTAGTTTGGAAAGTCAGTATGGATTTCTTGTCACAATTATTTTGCCAGAGATATGCTAAAAACAAAGAAATTTCTGTACTTGATTTCGTTTTTGTTTCGGGTTTTATTTTTTATTTTTGTTTCCTTGGTGTTTTTCTATAATTGTTTAATTTTCTTGACAAAGAAAATCTCTAACATTCGGCAAAGTAAAGGATTTTTGCATAACTTTGACACTTTTTTCACCTACCAATTGTGTCACCTACTTATGTAGTTACATATATACTTGCTTACCTACTTCCTTAATTGCTTTATGCATGTGTCTTCCAAGAATATAGAGCGCTAGGTTATACATATTTCGAAATATCTGAAAATACGATGAAGATTCTTCATTATTGAACGAACATTGTCACATATCTTCGTACTCACTTTCTTACCTACTTACTCACTCACTTACTTACTTACCTACTTACTTACTTACTTTATGAACGTGACTTCAGTTGTTAAATGTAGGAGTACACGTATTTCTAAATAGTCATTTACTCCTAATTATACCTGAAAATCTTTGAAGATTCTTCATTACTATTTCGAATCTGTCACACCTGGATAATGCCGTCATACCTTAAGATATGGATATGAAATTATTAAAATGAGTAACTAATTGTCTTTAATTCAAATATTTTTGTAGAAGCATGCCGCTGTTACAGGATTTTCCGTGTGACAAGCTGGCTACGCAACCTAGACATTTCTTCTATCAATACTTTTCGTAAGTACTATTGTTAATGTCAATCTCTTGATGACGTTCCAGGCAAAAGATCGTCCCACTTAGACTTTGCTTCTTGTAGTAGAGTAGTGACAGGAGTTAGGACAAATATTGTAGGAATAAAAGTTCAGCTCGTCTCAACACGAGACACATTTATCCACTAATATTCCTAACATAGATCCAAGAAAGTATTTATTTCCTTTTCCACGTTATTTTGCACAAGTTGTTTATCCAAGAAATCGCATTTCCAAAATGATTGAAGTTATAGAGCAAGTCATACTGGTCATAATTCAGTAGTGGAGGTAAGTTTTTTAGAATTTGATTCTACATACCTTTAAGTGGCAAGTATGCACTTCATTTGGATTTGTCTACATTCATATTCCTTTGGAAGATCATTAGTTAGACGCCCCGAGCGGTGCATACCGCAAAACGAATCTTAAAGTGCGTAGACATTTTTGGACGAAATGAACCTAAAGGTGTGATCCAGTACAATCTGGATTGAATGTCGCGTGCTGTGATGTCACAGTGAGAGCCGCGCATATTGATAAACAAATTCGTACTACCCTCGATTGTGACGATTCCACTGGACGCGCTCTTATTTTGACCCAAGTTTAGTACATGGTCACCATTGTAAAAGTCCATAGCGGTCGATAATTTTAGTCTGGAAGTTTCTTGGTGACAGTTAAAGTGCAGAGTATTGAATACTCAGGATTAAATATACTTTTGTTAAAGAAAATTAGTGTTAAAATTTAAAAGAACAATGTATATTTAATTTAAAATGAGTAAATGCGCATGCATGACCCATGTGATTTGTGCTATAACACAAGAAAGACATTTACATAGAAGTTCAAGTACAGCAACAAGTTAAGAGTCATGTTAAAACAGGCTGAGGAGAATAGTTTAAATTACGTCACGAATAACACCAACTGTTTATGGAATACCTGTGGTAATTCAACTACAGTCTGACTCTATGACGGTGCTAACAAATTTGGAGATAACAGGTCCTTATAAAGAGAATTCAGATAATTGCTATTTACAGTTATATGATTAATTTCGCTCATTTGTCGCTATCTTAGAGTTTTTCAGTTAAACTATCATTTCGGATCGAGTATGGCAGCGGCTGCCGTTTAGAAATGTTAAATGAACAACTCTAGAAAATGTCACCAAACACGTGTTCAGTAAAGTCCATTTAAAACAGATCAGAATTATCAAAGCCCACAACAGATCAAAACTATAGACGAATGACACATGCCTGTGCTTAACAACAACAGTAACAACTTAGGCGTCTGTTTATATTTGTATTGATTACTTCATGGGAGAGAAAAACAATGCGTTCTCAATCGAGTCAATAGTAGAATGATGCTAAAGCCACTAATTAACTGGTTGTTTTCTTATGTTTTGTCACAAAAATATTGTGAATACATTGTTCATCTAAAATAAAATTTCTTTCTTTACCCCAACGTTCGCATTATGTTTTATTTTAGGAAAGGTTCCGTCATTGTACACGACAGCCAAGAGAGCAAGCACCTTGTTATTATAAAAGCTGTAAGTGAAAAGCATTGTTATTGTAAAAACTGTAAGTGGAAAGCATTCTGCCAATTAATGATCTTGGGAAATTAATAGTTTTAGGAGAGGACAGTCTTTTAGACAAATCATGTCCAAAGAAGAAACACCTTTATTTAAACATACTCTTTTCTACCCTTCTTTTTATTATCTGTGTGGATAATGCCATGTCATTTCAGATTTCTCGTAATAATTTATTTCTACGGATAACTGCAGACGTTACAGACTGTATCAAATAGAAATAATGTGGACATTCCAAAGGCAGATGTTAAACAGATTTTGTGGATTTTGTAGTGTGCATTTCGCAATGAGGGCATCGAAAGTTTTAAATGAAACTACACAAAAAATATCATTCACAATATATATATATATATATATATATATATATATATATATATATATATATATATATATATATATATATATATATATATATATATATATATATATTGCAAAGGATTTCACGCCAGACATGAAGAATACCAATCGGAACCCGATGAACAATGTGTCGGCATATTATTGCATCAGGAATTCAAGAGACAAAAATGTATCGTATGCAAATAGCTCTGGAATCACAACCCAGTACTGTATAAATTTTATCGGTGTGACATCGCATGGATGTACATATGTAATTAACTGAAACGTAATCTATATCAAATTCGTAATGACATAGTATATATACGATAAACGCATCGAACTTTCAACACGTGCTTATGATTTTGTTTATCATATTCTTTTATTAAATCACAAATAAATACAATCAAATTATAAGAAACTCCACTTCTCTCTCATATGTACTAAGGGAGACACAATTTCATCTCTACTAATTTGCTAGTTATACTAAGACCTACTTTTCAAAGTAAAATCCTTGTCTTCTGCTTATTCCGGGTAATTCAAGCTTTGTTGTATACAACTCATTGTAAAAGAATCGAAAACAGGTTCCTTCAAACTACTGACTTGTCCTGTTTGTATGATAACCGTATCGGTATTTTATGTGGACATCACTATAACAAATGAGTGATAGAAGGATTGAGAGAAAGGAAAGACACGTGTGGGATATTAATACATAAGGCCCATGAATTGTTCCATTAGTTTAAATTCTGTACTAGTATTTGACACGACTTCATTGACTATATCTTCTTATTCTTCTATTTTTGCTCTGCAAGGGTAAGTGTCGGATGGTGACGAGCTTTGTAGAGAAGGGACACAGCAAACGCACAGCCGGGTCCGCCTTTAACAGGGAACAGGAAAAGGCCTTTCCTCTCTACACAGAAATGCAAAAAATTAGTTTGAAAACTCAAAGGCCAAGTAGGTTTTTACACCAACCCACCGATATCTTCACCTTGATGGTATCAATTCCGTTCGCATGATTTGTGGATATTTTTAAATAGTTAGCAATTGTACAAAACTGTTTTATAACGTTAGCGTGTTTCATTCATAAGGAAACACAGGAATATTGCGAACAGACAATTTGTTTTCTTTTCTTAAAGAAAGCATAGAACATACATCTTAATTGGAGGTATTCAGCTCCCTCCCCATATATATATATATATATACATATATATATATATATATATATATATATATATATATATATATATATATATATAGAGAGAGAGAGAGAGAGAGAGAGAGAGAGAGAGAGACAGAGAGAGAGACAGAGAGACAGAGACAGACAGACAGACAGACAGATAGAGACAGAGACAGACAGAATGACAAACAGATAGACAGACAGATGAATACCCAATTGCTGTAAATGAGATCTTTGCGTATACTCACCTACCCACCCAATAAACGAAAGATAATGACTTTATTCTAACGCAGCAAGACGTGATTCTTCTTAAAACTATATATCTTTCGTGTACTTGCCAAGTGTTTTCATTATTCATTTGTAATCTGTCAGGATCGGAAGGAAATCAGCTGAGAATTAAGGAGAATATTTGTATCGGTCTCCTAACCGGAACCATTGACAAGATTAAACTGGCTGATTACGGACCAGACTATCAGAGAAAATCTGTAAGTTATCTCCATGGCTGAATAATGGATTTGTTTATTTCTTATTTTTAATATATCTGTTTGGATTGTGGAAGTCAGGTAAGTTACCTTTTGGGCACCTTTTCAGTGCCAATTAAACGATACTTTTATAAGCCTTGGCTTTCTTTCCGTTAGTTTCATTTTCTTGTACGACATTTTTTATTATAAAACAAATGGTATGCATTATAATTATCGATTTTCCATGAATCCATATTTTCCGCAAAAGATATTTTGTGCCGCTTTCAAACATTAAAAATCCTCTAGCCAATACTATAGCTATCTCTCATCGCTTTATAACATTGCAAAATATATAGCATTGCAATGATAAATATTTCAGCAATGAAAAAATGGCAATAATGGAAAATTGTATCAATGCTATTAACTACTTCAATGGCCTGCTTACCACGGACACCAACATCCAAAACTCTTGACGACTTATGCTCTGAACGATGGTAACTCTTGACGACTTATGCTCTGAACGATGGTATCAACTGGAGTTTTTCACCGTAAATGCCTGGTAATATATCCGAAAGCACAAATATATTAGGAATCTTCATATGATTTCAGAACTATCTGAGGTAACTTTTGTTACATTGTTTTTTTAAATCGTACCAATATGCAAAGAAAGGGTATTTACCTACCTTTAAAATGCTTGCATTAATATGTTTCGTGTTACATAATCTCTGAGAAAAAAGCTCGACTCTGAAACCTTGCTAGTTTCATTATGGCCAGCGTCCAGCTCATATGCACCAACAGCTGACAACACTGTTGCAGTAGTGAGGTACTGGCCATTGATAATGCCCTACCAATAAGTTTGCAATCATTTTACAAAATCCTACGGCAGCTAGCTGCAATATTGTTGGTCAGTGACTATTCAGATCTCAGATGACCTTGAGATCTACTTGAAAGGTCGAGTATGTGTATCTGTCATACCTGATCATTTGGATTATAAGGACTTAGAAGCATATGGTTAATAATAATATATGCTTGTTTGTTGGGGGGGGGGTCAATCGAAAGATTTGAAGTATGCTTTTTAAACCCCAAACGTAGAGTTCTTAACTCAAAACCGTGTGTCAACAACTGTCAAATGGTCTGTGTCTGACGCTGATGAAATCACATAGAAATTTGAACCTGTGGTTTTATTCCCAGGCAGAAGCCATTGCCTGCTGTGCACATTTTCTTGATGCAACACGTTCCCTACATTTATATACACCAAACACGTGTGGCTGATTTTGACCTGTATCTTTCCGATAAGAGTAAAACATCATCTTCTTCTATGACAAAGTGACGATGGAGACGAAACATGCATATCTGACATTTGTCAGCAAGACTTTCTGTTGATTCGAGGTAGCCATTCCGCCAGATTTACTTCTCTATAGGGTTTACTCCAAGAAAAGAATCCAGAGGCCTACAATCACTTAAATACTAGTTCTGGTTTATTTAGAACGGCCCAGCATAGATTTAGTGCTATCTACCCATATTGTAAAAGATCATTACCAGGAAGCGTTAAAGTCAAGCGGCTTTTATTGGTTTCACACCCCAAAAGAACTCGCTTATTAGTATTTGTCGACCTATTGCATTAGTTCAGAGAATGCTGCGGCATTCCATTTCGATATACTGGAAAATACACACAAAATATCTGCGTGACAAAACAAGTACGAGCATGACAAGAATACTCAAAAGTAAAGCAAACATTAAAAATAGCGTGTATCTTATACAATGCCTGTGCTATAATCCATTTGCACTGAAATATGCCACTAACCACCTGATCAAAATCGTTACTGACCTCGTTGAATCCGATGGAGTGGAGGAGGCAGCTGGCGACCTGTAGAAAAATGGACAATATTGACAGCTGACTTGATGCAGACTTTGTAGTTACAAGTAGTCACCTGGATCCAGTGCCTAGAGTGAACACGCCGAAAGTTGCAAATGTGTGAAAGCCGTTTTATATGGATAGAGCAACCATACCGCATTTAGATTAGAAGTTTTGTCCTGATGTTTGCTAGTCTTAGTCAAGGGCGGATCCTAAAGTGGGTATGGCGCAAAAACATCCCCAACAATCTCCCCCCCCCAAAAAAAAAAAAAAAATGAAATGAGCGCTATGCGATGCAAAACGTTTTCTAAAGTAAGTTTTCTTTACACATATATAATTACAAGTGTGCCTTATAAATGCTTACAATGTATGAGCTTCGGGAGGCTTTATTGCAGCCGTCCTCGCCTGGAATTACGTCACATAGAGCGCTCGCCAACTTGTTTATGCCTATCCCCATAACGATATTTCTGGAACCAACACCGATTAGTACAATATCTCCATATGTGGCACTGGGCATCGTATTTGAACACGAACGAGAAACGATATCCCGTCTCCTTTCTCAAGATGATTGATCCATGGCGAAGATCAAAACATCTGCAGTTACTGTGTTGCGATCTAACTGTGATTGGATCGCATACCTGCCATCTACATATTTTCCTGGAAGAACCATATTTTATATTGATGATGAAATGGTTTTTCTCCAGTCATATAATGAAACACTCTTTGCAGACTTTGAAAATACGGCTGTTATTGGAATGATGATAAACAATTCCTAATTTCATCATCGAGGAAACTATAACTGTAGATGTTTATGATATATTGTCTGAAAGAGACAATTTCAGGAAATGTATTGCCTACATTGACATATCTGCAGTCATCATAATATATGGATTCTTAACAGAAGGCAGATGTTCATATTTTAAAACTTTCTCACTTAAATTACATACTCAAACATCACTGATCAAAATAAATCTAGATTCCAGATCCATTATTTTGTAATATTAGATTATTTTGCGTTTTCAGTGTAAACATTCCAGTTGATAACGTCGCTATACATCCAAGTTTGGTTACATTTTAAAACTGTATTAACCATGGCATTTAAGTCAACAAGACAGCTCAGACATCGCAGGGCGAAGATCTCTGGGAGTCACGCGAGATCATGGTAATACAAGACTATGAAGATATACCTCGGATATTATCACGTTTAGCGCCAACCATATATTTTTAATTTTGATTCTCATTAAATTCACTGCGTGCAATGAACATTTTAGAAAGAGTCTGAGGTCAAACTTTATTGATTTTATCTAATTTTTACATTTTAGGCAAAACTCCGAGAGAAAGAAGAGCGTGCCGTTCCACCACTGAAAAAGAGTAAAACCCTCAGTAGCTTCTATGACAAGATGACGATGGAAAGGAAGCAGGTATTTGAATTTATGGAGATTGCTCAAATGGATAACTGCATTAAATGTCAATCGTTTACTCAATTCAAAATTAGCGTGTTCCTTCTTTAACATGACTTTTATTTGACTAATGAAAGCATATTTTACTCTTGCATGTTGAACGTGATTTACTTTCAGAATGCTGATTATGATGAGTCAGCAAATTTTGAGGAAACATTTTGGGCCGCAAGGCTGCAGGGTCCAAACCTGAAGGAAAGAAAGAAAGAAAAGGGTTAGTTACTAGTAATCAGGTGTGTTTGCAATAAGTACCATCTATATTCATTTATAAATAGAGTTCAACTTCAAACTGCACAGACCCATATCTGCAGTCGTATATTAAGGCGGTAAATCTAGGTCTATGAAGTTTGTTAGGAGTTATCAGAAGAACCAAAAATTTATACCCTGGTCTGCCGGCAAATGCTGTTACAGGAGATCTGCGTCTATGTTATTTGATTTGGACTCCACTTATAAGCGAGTACATATGGCAACAATATGTCTAGATAATCATGTTTTGCTTAAGGTATGTAAATAAACTTTTGTTTTACCTTGCAGTGTTGTGTATCTAATGAATTATGTATGTCGAAGCCTTTCGCCGTTTTAGAACCATTGTTAAAATAGCAAAAGGATATAGTAAAATATTTTCACTGACACGATCTTTCGCCTACGAAGTTGCCATGCCCTGACAACTGTTTTGAGCCATAATTCCTTAAGTTTACGTTAAAATATGCTCTGAAAACCAAAACCGCATACACACGCACGTTGGAAGGGAGAGATTATATTTTAGTATGGAAGATCATACCATCTCATGGTGAGGGCTTGAAATATGAAAACCCGCTAATTACCTGCGTAAAACTGTACTTTTAAAGAGTAATGTACAAAATGACATTACCGCTCCGATGGCCTAGTTGTTAGAACGTCCGCCTCGGATGCGGGTGGTCGTGGGTTCGATCCCCGGTCGATTTATACCAAAGACTTACAAAAATGGTACTAACAGTTGCCTCGCTTGGCGCTCAGCATTAAGAGTTAGTGTTAGGACTGGTCGGACTGGTTTCAGGATAATGTGACTGGGTGGGACATAATGCTATACGTCTGCGGCATGATGCCCCAGTGCTAGACATCACTATAAACTGTCACACTGCAGACATCGTAGCGATATGACTGAAAAATTGTTAAAGCTACGTTAAAAATCCATATCACACACACACACACACACACACACACACAATGTCATTCTCATACAAATGAAAATGTACAATGTTTCCTAAAGTGAAATGCTTGCAACCCTTGCTTTGCTGTGAGTGTAGTGCAGCTCTGTAAACAGTTACCTTGAACAATTCTTATTAGATTATGTCCAATTCAGTTAAGAGAATTGTAAGAGAAGTAACTTTCGTTAAGTATATCGCATTTGTATATTGTGCACATACGTGTTTATTTATTTGTTTCCGCTTATACGATTTCCGGAATAATTAGAAGATCGGGTGTCGAGGGGGGCGAATGTTCATTCTGACTATCAATGTGATTTTTTGTTGATAGAGTCGTGTTCTGAATATTGTCTCAAACATCCCATTATAGATGAATCGTGAATTGCACATTGTTGTATTTTGTGTAGATGTATTTTAGATTATTTTATACACTTGTAAAATGTATCACATAGCTAGAATCATTGCAATTCATTCTATACCTCGCACTACAGAGTTCAGTTCAGTTGCCACTTCAATAAGATGTTCATCTTCTAGAAGGTCAAAAGGCAAAGGTTCGAATCCGTTCTACCGGAAGGAGAAAACTGCACACGCGCAGGTTGCTGAATTGCATGCCGGGTCAGTCTTTGTAAGTACTGGTTTAAACGGTTCCAGTTTATTTCTGATCCTTTTGTATTCATAATAACATTTTTAAAAAAAGAGAAACCACATGTGAATTACTTTATCAATTGACATTGGAATCGTCGTTTTTCATTTCTTTTGGAACAATATGTCGGCAGTTAAGGGATACATATGCATAGCTAAATTTTGATGGAAATGAGGGAACGCCTTTTGGGTAATCATCCAAAGGGCTGTTAATATACAAGTTTCAACACTGTTCACGAAGCATTCATTTGTCACAATTTTAGCAGTGGACGCGATATTGCAGCATCTATTTTGAAAAGTCTTATGCAGCCAGGAAGAGTGCTCATATCTTCCCTGTATTTTGTCAAACGTGTGAGTGCAGCAAAGAGAGCGGGAGAGGGATGGAAATTCGCTCTCACTATTTTTGACAATATCTGCTGTCGAAATATCGTAATGCTAGTCTATCAGATATCGAAATTATATGTATGCCTTTTCCAGGGCATGGAGTCCTTGATGCAGAAGCCTACCACCAAGTTTTGTCTGATCAGTGATGGCTCAGAGTGCATCTTTCTGTCCAAGCGTCTATTCCTAAGCCTGGCCAATATAAAGGTTTTAAGACGGGTATCTGACATGGTAAATATTCTCAACCCGATTAACCCAACATCGATTTTTATAGCTTTAAAGTCACTGAACACAGAGGTTATCAGACTATAGAGTGTGTCATGCAATGCAACGTTTTTTTTTTTAAAGTTGATGTAATGTGACCGACACCATATTTATGTAATTTATTTTGGTCAAGATTACACACACACACACACACACACACAGAGATATATATATATATATATATATATATATATATATATATATATATATATATATATATATATATATATATATATATATATATATATATATATATATATATATATATATTGTTATGCATATCTATATTATGTGTGTCAATTATCATGATTATGGATTGTAAGGGTCATTTACTAATTAACATATTAAATACCAATATTATTGATGATTGTGAGTCAATACTTTAAAATGAAGCCTTTCTTAAACAAAGTACGTAATTTCAAGGTAGTGACTTGTACTTTTAATCCAAGCAGACATCATGTGAATTGACTTTAGGACATGAGTTCTTGAAAAACCATGCTGACATAATTCCTGATTAGTTAGGCTGCTATACATTCAGCCAGGGAAGGAAACCGTTTACATGCCTTGATTAAATATGCGATTCTCATTCTGCTTTCTGTATTACGTCCTAGTTTTTCTTATAATGGATAATTGACTTAAAATTATTTATTTATAGCCTTGCAGGCATAATCAAAAGTCAAATACTTGCATTCAATTTAGTTGTGAGGATTTATTTATTTCAGTTATACATCTGAATTACAAAGTGCTCAGACTTTTCCGATTTAGTACCTGTATTGAATTACTGTGAAAGTATCTAAAGATATTTTTTATTTTATCATTTTGATACATCAAGACAATTAGTACCTCAGCCCAAAAGAGTGAACGCCATTTCGATTACCACTAGAATTCGTTTGGCTTTTTCGATCCGTTTGGACAGACTAGAGATCATAACCCTCAAATGTAATTAAACAAACATTGCATGTGCTTTGTTCAAGATTTAAATGATTTTGATGAGACAGCAAATGAATCTATTGCTTATATAAGCATCAACTGTAGATGCAGAAAGCAATACAATTTCTTCCTTTTCAGGTCCATATTTATCCAAGTCAGGAATTTATAGAGGAGCAGGTAAAGCACTACCGAAACTGGCAGAAATACAAGGCTAGTCTGGTCCAAGACGTGCTTAAGCGCCGAAGCCAAACAGAAAGATCATTTGTTGGTGGAGTTCCAAAGTAGATCATATGTGTTCAGAATGGTTAATGAATATAAATAAATTTGTTATACAATTCATAAATATGAACAAGATTAATCATTGGTGACTTTTTGTAAATGCTTTTCAGAGTAAAGCATAACTGTGATTAGTTCATACCACCTTTTGCGATTTCTCTCTCTCTCTCTCTCTTTCTCATTGTAGCACTGTTTTTACTCAATCGATACCAACTAAATCCTCTAAAAGGGTAAATATGACAGTGACAAAGCAATTCTTGTTATGTTGTGTATTGCTATTGTTTTTATTTGTCAGAATTTGGTCGATGCTAATCGATAAAACAGAAAATGTTAATTATACACAGAGATTTGCTGGCAAGTATTCTGAGGTAGAATCGAAAATTGAAGCGGGTCTTTATCTTGAACCATCAGTTTTTCAAATAGAGCTTAATTTTCTCATTAGTGATATTATCTACACACGATCAGACAAAACATTTCATAGTTTTTACTCCCCAAGAAATGTGCAAATTGCAGACTATGAATCGAAATAAAAAGAGTTACAATTCTCCATCCAAATTTTCATGTATTCAGGCCATAGCAATTGGAAACTGCGACCATGCCCAAAATTGCTATGGTATCGAGGATTGCAATGGTGAAATCAGGTGAATGTTTTAGTTATTGATCTCATGAACCCTATAAAGAGCGGCAATACTTTCGTGCATGATATTACTTTTTAAGGGTATCTCTGATAGCTGAATAAGTTGATACAATATTTGGATGGTCCTCCTAACGCACACCTTGCTAACGTTACTGTTATATATAGTTTGACAGTCTTTTCTCTTCTATGCATGTTTATCAGTGTCAAGTTTATGTACAGGAAATATTCAGATCTTGTGACTATTATCTGATCTGCTGATTCCAAATGAAACTCTGTCCTGTGGCATAGAGCAGTGATTCCCAACCCCCGGGTAGAGACCCAAATCACGGTCTGATGGGTCGAGGAGGGTCGCCGGGCCTTTTTGAGGATGGTAACAACAACAAAATGAAGAAACGGGTTCGTGAGGCTAAGAAAAAAGTCTGGAAACCACTGGCATAAAAATACGATGATGGAACGACGGTAATAGGAACGTCCTATCGGAAAATATCCTTGTGGCGCAGCTCAACCATTGACGTGTCTGAATACATCATTAATGTGTAGATGTCGCTCATGATCGAACTTACGTGAAATCTTTATAATATGAGCCTGGATAATTTTTAAAGATTGATTAAAATCCGTTGAAAAAGAAGCTTTGAATATTCCGAAACTGACAGGGTAGGACTAGATAAGACATGTACCATACGTTACAGGTGAGGCATTCTTGTATATCCGCGTCATACAGTATGTGTTTTGTTCCTAATAACGATCTTATCTTTTGACCTCACGCGTATTCCAAATGATAGATTACTGTGGAATTATGTTGAAACGATCCACACAGAGTATCACCATTTTTATAGACACCATAATTTCTCCACACCATAATTTCTCCACTTCAAACATTATAGACATAAGATACGTTGTTTTATGTTACTAAATTGAGCATGAAAATACGTTGTTTCTTTCTCATGCATGCAGATAAAGATCATTTTGCACGAATTATCCACTAGTTCCTGCTTGCACAAAATCCATTTCTCCGCGTTTCCTAAAAGATGATCGCACAAAAGAATCGATTACAAGATTTTGAACCTTTTATCACCGATTTTTGTTTGCAAATCAGGAAAATTAGGAAAGCGATTAATTTTGCCTCATCATATTTGACTGAAAATCTGTGCATAATTTACAGTCTCTATTTAATTTATTAGAATCAGCAAAATTGTGATAGAAAAACAATTAATAGAAGCAAAATGCAATAACACATGAATTCTGTTTTGTTGCCGTTGTGGTTACTTTTCATCGGGTTCCAGACATTGGTTTGTCGGATGTAACTTAAAAACAGCAACTCCAGTTTCATTTTAAAGTAATATCTCTCCAATGATTAAAAAACCCGGGACCAATGTTAACTTAAAGCAAGTTTTTGAAGATCAATAATAATAATAATAATAATAATATCACGTGAATACACAATTCCTTGAGACCTTCTTCTACGGCCTAATCATTGAAAAGCATGTAAACCACGCAAACAAACACAAGCAAAGAAATATATCACGTATCTATCAATATGTTTATTTATACCACACATACGTACCTATCAATATGTCTGTTTATACCACACATACGTACCTATCAATATGTTTATTTATACCGCACATACGTACCTATCAATATGTCTGTTTATACCACACATACGTACCTATCAATATGTCTGTTTATACCACACATACGTACCTATCAATATGTTTATTTATACCACACATACGTACCAATCAATATGTCTGTTTATACCACACATACGTAACTAGGATATACTTAAACACGTGTTCTCGCATTTTAACATAGTCATTTAAATTCATGCACACGAATAACTTGCATTTTCTGTTCGACTAATCTATAGCTAATACTAATAAAATAATTTATTTAAACAGAACAATTCGAAAAATTCTAAACAACACTTGTAGCTACTTGTGTTTACAAACCTAAAACTTTGTTTTTTAAATAAAAGATACCCTAATACATGTAATTTAGTATCCTGTAGTGTCAATGCAGTAAAATAAAATAAAAACTTTCGATACTTATTTTAAAATAGGACACAACAGGAACAAATAAAACCTCAAGGAAATGTTATATAACTAAAAAAAGTTACCGTATATCTCATAATAATTTTTATATCACCATAAGTTATTATATTAAGATATAATTACTTGTAAAGAGGTGGAATCAAAGGGAGATATGATAGTGTGGCAAGTTCCTGAAGAGAGAGATGCTAATGCCGGTAATCAAAATGAACTAAGTAAACAAACAACAAATTATGGACAAACGGGCTGAAGAATAATTTTGTCAAATAACTTCCAAAGTGGCCCTTTCTGTAACTAATTTCCCCCATTTAATGAGCTCTGGGGCCAAAGATCTTAATGACATAGGAAAACTCCTGATTGTTAAGGTGCAAAGGTGGGAAACTCGACCCATGTTGATCACAAAAGTGCAAATTGTCAGGCTAGTCCCACACAGCTACTTCTGAAATTGGGTTTAATTTACCTAACCAACAGTATAACATAATATATTATCAAGCTTGTCCACAATGATGTGTGAGACAAGTAATCGACGTTTACACAATCAAACGAGTTTATGCAGGGCATTAAAAAGATGGGGCAAAAATGTCCGTTTTAAATAGGTGTCCTTGATATGCAGAACTGAAATTACTGGTGTCTTTTGTCATCCTATTTAATTACTGCGCATTATATATATTTTTAATATATAATTCTGAAAGAATTTTTACAATGACAGGCCGATATACTTATTATTGAAAATATATCAAATACGTCTATAATGTTGGACATTTTAGGTTATAATTAGGAAAAGTAAACATCAGTACCTTCTTGTCAGTTATTCTTAATTAAATTTACACAAAGATATTTAATAATGAATCATTTGTTATTATATTTTTAAAAAAATTATATCATTCATATATTTGGAAATGGCTATTTCAATTTATTTTTATTCAGTCCAACAATTAATCAATGTATGTTGTGCACTGTGTGTGTGTATGAGAGAGAGAGAGAGAGAGAGAAAATCATTATTTGAAAATATTCAGAGTTCATTCTTAATTTCAACTATATTGTATTAATAGATCGAGACAATTACACGGAGGATCTAGGTTGTACCTGATATGAAAAAGTATTTACATGGCAGCCATGCATTTTAATCTGCAAACAGCTTTTCGCACAATAAGATTAAAATAAAATTCAGTAACTAATTTATGGGTTATAAATAAGATCACATATGCCAAACAATGTTAACAGTGTGGATCGACTTTCCTTTACAGTATGATGTGTGAGTAAACTTTATAGAAAATTACTACAAGGCTACCACACGAATTGCCACTCATTTAACAGCATTAGCTTTGCTACACATGTAATGGCTGCCTTTATTTTAGCATTAAGTGATTTCTGTTGTGAAAATACTTTAGTTTCTCTTGGAACGCGAATACTATGATACTAAATAGCCTGACTTTTCAAGGTCAGGTATGAGACCTCCTTTGCATATTCGTCTGGGAACAAAATGGCTTGCTAAATTTGTTCTATCCAGGTAGAGCAAGACGCATGATTTCCCACTCATGTCAGCGTAAACCCAAACGACGACCACTGCATGACATGGGAGATAATTCCTTTTTCGTCATTTAAGGACATAAACAACATTTAAGTCCAATGCAATCGAAATAATCAATATTTGAAAAGGATTACTCCCCAGTACGCATGCGCCAGTGGCTACTCTACGTGTCATCAAAATGCATAACAATATCAAATAATAAAACAAACCTTAAAGTTACTCTGGAACAAGATTTATCTTATCATTGCTTTACCATAATGTAGTAACTCTTTATTATTTTATTAAATGACAAGTCAGTTGTTTGATCATTGGAGAAGTCGAATTACTGAGGTTTTGTTGTCTCATTCTTCCATAAGTAGTACTTTCCGAAAAAGATAGTGTCTTTCTGATATCCAGAACTGTATATCATGTCTCGAGAAGCATTTCAATAGTAATTTTTGAGATGCTAAATTCATGTCGGCAAGGGGATTGCTGACCAAATCGTGGTTGACAATTTCCGTATTTTACACATTTTACGCATTTCATGCTCTCCGACCTATTGACTAAACCGAACACTAAGTCATAGAATGATAGTCTGTATATAATATCGAGCGAGATTTTCTATTCTTCAGTATTCGCAAATTAGAAGTATAATTCTTTTTGTTTGAGAATGTTAAACTTGCATTCCGCTATCTTGGTTTGTACATTGCATAATTAAATTTTCATTTAAAAAGACAGCTCTTGCGTTCCGTTGTTTTATGCTGTTTGTATTCCTCTCGCAAGTGGTATCTCTCTGAAATCGTTATCTCAGTGATCCCATATACAGACGACTTAATTATATGCCTCGGATTGATTAATTTATGAGGCTTGCACACTTCTTGGTAGCCGAGCCGATTTTCACACTTACTACGTAACAAGCTTTGTTATCTCAATAAATCACGAACTGATCACGGCAGATGTCGAACTGGGACTTGAGCTATTACTGCCTCATATTATCCCAGTCTACAGAAAGCCAGAAATGGTTTACAACCACGGTGGCTATGCAACTACGATTTAGCAGTTACCGGCATAGCATAGTATGGGTGCTTGCAGATTCTGCATATGCTAAGGTAAACCGAGGTCGGTAACTCACGTCACGTATGTAACGTTTTATGTGTGTATTTGATATTGCATTAACGTACCAAGCTGGTGCCATTAGTCCAGTGGTTACGCATGGTAGTTTGGCTTCGTTTATCATGTGATCCACAACAATGTGATTTCGACAATATGCTGTAATTATTCTTTATTCTTATTATTACGTCACATGGCACATAGTCAAAGGAAAATGAAGTCAATATATCTTTTGCATGGAATTTCAGTGTTCTCTACACACATCTGCAGGAAGAAAAGTCGAAGGTAGGGTGATAATTTACTGCTACAATGATAATTTCATTTGAATTAGACAAAAATTATGTTTCATATAAATTTAAACTCTAATATTCCCGACACTCAGGGCATACTCTTTACTTAAAAAAAAAAAAAAAAAAAAAAAAATCCCTTAGAATCAATATATTTTAATCAATGAGTTTTGGGCGCAAACTGTTAGTGCAGAAGAAGTTTTTTGTCTATTAGATGTGATGCGTAAGTTTGGTGCCATGGGTTTTCGAACCGTGGGACGCGGGTTTGTTGCATATAGGTCGCCTCAACAGCGAAAGTGCTCTAAAAAAAAAGTAGGTCGCGAGTGCAAAAAGTATGAGAACCTGTGTTTATGTTGATGTCTTTGACGTGTTCGTATGTTCTGCTGCTTTGTTAATACTTATCTGTATGGCGAATCTAGTACATGGCTTCACGTCGTATGCATGTCTCAATGCTTACTGGACAATACAAGATGTTATTTGTATCTGGCTTTATTAACAGATTTACACACACATACACTCTCAAATCGTCGTCTGCGATGGACTCGAAGTTCTCGTCGCCAATCATAGGTCTCCATGTAGATCCTGCCTGAAAATGTCTACTTCCCTATATATGTGCAGACATGCTGCAAACAAACGAACCAGTATGTAAGCCCTATTACTACATTTTACATCAGAAAATACAATATGACCAACCTCGGGGCAGCATCGTGATGAGGGGGAAAAAACCCTGGTACGCTCTCGATTTCCAAATTTTTGGGTGAATATGCATACACCTACGTAACCAATCATTGCGAGCCTGAGTAAAATTGTCTCGGTAGGTTGACCCACAATGACCTTTAACGCTGACTGAGTAAGCCAATCAAATTTTCTCTTCCAAACACGGATAATGATAGATCGACAAGAGGTCACTTCTATTAAAATATAAGAGTTTACTTAATTGACTCGTCGATGGCGTAATTTTGTACGTGCATATTCAGAAAAAGACTAAATCTTATTGCTGGCAGCCACTGGTGACTAAAAATCGTATCCCATCTCCGTTCATGGCTTGCTATGATGCCGGGCTGCGGATTATAAAAAGAAAATTGCTTTTGCAATCAGTATATTTGCTAATTTTCCGTAATGAATGTTCGACGCCCACAATTGCGACACTAAGTCGTGAGTAATTTCTCGCATCATAGACGCACAACAACATTTTCGTTTGGTTCAGCAACGGTTAACTTTAGGTGAACAGCCTAGATTATTTGGTAAGGTAGTGTCATGCCTACGGAAATAGCACTGAAGCCGATCTGTCTTGGAAATCTCAATTAATACTCCTGCGTTGCAGTTGAGCCTGATAGGTACGCTAAAGCAATAATTTGTTGCTGTGTCATTCATGGTTTTATGCTTATTTTGGCTGCTTGTAAAAAAAAAAATTAAAAAAAAAAAACAATGCCTAAATTAAGACTCGAACAAAATGTTTGATTTGGCGAGAACCAGTTATACTAAAAGAAATAAAGAGTAGATCTTGATTTGGACTTCTCTGACACGTACTTCCACGCACAACTTTAAAAGAAAATCTTGAACGAATCACACAATACGATGACTATTATCTCCCTTCAATTGTCTTCTTTTTTTAGAGGCATGGTGTCTCGCGTAAGAATGACGTGGTATGCTATTGATATGATCATTCAGACATATTTTCCCAACACTGAACCTTCACAATCATGCAAAATACTCACTAATATCTCGAAGTTACAAATGGAGTCGGAAATACAAATAATTTGAACTAATATTCGACCGATTTGATCAGGGAACGTCTTTAGTAGCATTCGGAACATTTCTTCCTTGTATTCTGATACCGAGAAACCATTATTATTCTGTTGTTTGTACTGACAACGAGTTTTAATTGAATTTCCAGAAGACAGTTTGAATAAAGTTTACTTAAACAAAGAAAACTCGTTCAATTTTTAGAATCTTTGCTTTACCATAGGTAAATTTCGTTTACTGATCTGGGTGTGCATAAATGTTAATACTTAACTGTGAAGAAATAGCGTCGAAATGACCGGGGGGGGGGGGTAACGTAGCTTTAACAATTTGAGTCAAATCGCTATGTCTGCAGCGTGGCAGTTTATAGTGATGTCTAGCACTGGGTCATCATGCTGCAGACATGTGGCATCATGTCCCACCCAGTCAAGTTATCCTTACACCAGGCCGACCAGTCCTATCACTAACGTCTTCACGCTGAGCGCAAAGCGAGGCGGCTGTTAGTACCATTTTTTAAAAAGTCTTTCATATAATTATACCAGGGTTCGAGCCCTCTGCACAAGTTGTTGCATGGAGCAATTCATAGTACGAATTTTTCTTAGTCTTCATTGTGCGCAGTATGTTCATCTGCGTGTTATATATTAACTTTGTCGAGGGCTATTGCGTGTACTTGTGTATAATTCACTGGTTGAACGTCTCGTGTGTGTATTGTAATATAGTACATCAGTGTGCGTTCGTGCGTGTGTGTGTGTGTGTGTGTGTGTGTGTGTGTGTGTGTGTGTGTGTTGTTATATAATCCACAGGTTAAGGGGTTGATATAAATATTGGTACTTTTTCACCAGTTGAGGAATTCCTGTGCGTACTGGTGGTATATAGTCCATTGGATATAGGGATCCTGTGTGTACTGTCCAATGGATGAGGAAGTCTTGGGTATATTGTTATATAATCCACCGGTTGAGGTGTATGTGTGAGTGCGTGTTGAGGGATTCCCGTGTGTACAGTTGTATGTTCACTGGTCGAGCGATTCGCATTTGTACTGCTATATGTTCACCGATTGAAGGGTCATTTTGTGTACAGTTGTATGTTCGAGTGGCTCAGGTTTGTACCACTGTATGTTCACCGTTTGAGGGTCTCTTGTGCGTCCTGTTATAAAGTCTATCAGTGTGTGTGTGTGTGTGTGTGTGTGTGTGTGTGTGTGTGTGTGTGTGTTGTATGGCCACTGGTTGAGGGACACCTGTGTACTGTTTATTTATCCACTGTTTTATATAGTCCACGGGTTGAGGAGTCTCTACGTGTACTGTTTTATGTTCACTAGTTCAAATTTACAGGTGTAAAGTCCACTGAATGAGTTTCTTCTCTCTATTATTATATCCTCTGAGTTTTTCACCTGTTCGTATCTTGTTCTTGCCCCAGTGGTTTTTATCATTTCGTATGTGTTTCTCGTTATGAACATTTCTTAATTGCTTTAAAATGTGTCAGTAAAATAGCACATCCAGCAACTGACGTTATCTATTTATTTATTTATCTTGTATGTCCTCTGATTTATTTACGAGACGATTAAAATTGATTATGATTCTAACTGATCACACGCTAAGTGACTGAAGAGGGGAAGTAACTGTTAATTGTCTTATATAGTAAGAATTTTCTACTTGCCTCCCTTGGAATTCCTTAGCACACTTTTTTCTGGCCGATCTGGTTTGTTAATCTTGTATACTTACACAAGCTTAAATCAGTGATCATGGATTATGACTGATAAAATCGTGTCCAAAAAATCCACAGTCCTTTCCATGCTCGTACGAAGACGAGACAGACAGGAAGAGAAAAGCAAGGAAAAAAATCTTAACGTAACCCCAATCATTAGATACAGACTTGAGCCGACGCACAAGACAGAGAGAATCTGTCTAATTTTCTACTTTTCGTTAGAGTGATGTTACTTATAAAAGCACAAACGCTCACAATAGGAAGATTCCACCAAGAAAGGATGAGCTTGGCTTATATTGATATATGGAATCCAGAGACCTGATTGGTTTAATTTTAAGTGTTTCTCACATTGGACGAGTCAAGTGCATATGGCCGAGTCAAATCTGATTAAAATCAGATCTTCACTGTCCTATGTGAAGGACAGTAGAGATCTGATTTAATCAGATTGAGGCTGAGGCTTAACTTTAAGAATTAAGCATTGGTGAAATTGTGGTGTGATCAAAATCAGATCCATCTTTGCTAGCTAAGGTTCCAGTGTAGATAGGGTTATCATATCGGAACCTTGGCTAGCGAAGATGAATCATATCCTAATCCAACAGCCAACTTTGTTACAGCTTAGAACCAACTAGTGTTAGGATTTAAATTTAATCAGCTTGATGGCAAGGGAATATGGTCCAGTGTTTAATAAAATCCTTGCAGCTCATCCGTAGATGGATATTTTCTTTCTTAACGCATACGATAGTCTAAATTACGAGTATCATCTGAGCCTGAAACATAACAAAGATGAAAACAGTCAATTAAATTTAACAATCTACCACACACCAGTCCTCATCACAAAAGAGGCTACACACAGACACACACACATGCACGCACACATATACACACTCTACAAAGATCATCGTTCCTAGATAATTTCTTTCCTAATAAACCATTATTAGTATACTATGTATATGTAAAGGTAACAGTAAGATCTCGAGCAAAACTTCGAATAATATCATTACATGAATGTAGTTATAGATATATATTGTTAATCCACTATAAATTAACACGTGGCTGACAATAGACCATACCGTACATTGTTTGAATCAACTGTGTCTCTGTATAATAGTCTCGCAGAAAGTACGTGTCGTTGCAAGGATAAATAATGGCAAACGTTTCCAAATGCATGATAACCGTTTAGATCTATATAGATACAGCTGGTCTAAAAATATAATATAGTAACTTTCATATCTAACCCCATCCAACACCACATCGTTTTAGGCTACCACCAGCACTAAAAACAGTACCAGTCTCATCATTCTCAACAAAGACGAAATGTGAACACTTTTTTCACCCTAACAGCACATGCATAAAAAGCATCTAATATGTGGAATACCTTCCCGCAGTATTTTCTTTGTCTTAAATTTTGTTTCATTAATTTTAATAGCAGATAAATGCCTTTGCAAATAAACGACATAGAACATGTAAATCACGCCCGTACACAGTTTACAAAATATTTTCATCCCAAGAAGACAATAGTGCAATTTCCGCATCAGCTCATACTTGTGTGCTCAGTATACAGTTCTTGTCCAACACTTGGAAGTCAACATATTTTAAAGTTTGATTGCAGACGGGATTTTAGACCATATTTTGATTGTTATGCATAAGAAGGGCACCGAAATGTGTAAAGTACTAACTACCAGTTGTATCTGGAATCTGGATACTGAAATAGATGGAAGATAACGATAATAATGGTGTTGATCCGATTTTAAAAATGGACTTGTTTGATTCACAGTACTCTTTTATCTAACGCTCACGAATCTCACGGCATAAAGAGCATTGTGTAAAAGGCTAGACTGGTTTCAGTTCGCAAAATATCTCAAATTGTCTTCATCAAACAGACTTTTGAATGTATTTTTCAACCGCGTAGCAACCGTAAATTTTTCAATGAATAATGTATCAAAGATTAATAACCAGTCACATTAACTCATATTTACCTAACAAAAGTCTTATTTCATCTCAAAGAGAACTGGAGGACTTCCTCAAATTTGAAGAATCTCTCCATTTTTTAAGGATCAGAAAGATTATAGGTGGGCATATTTGAGACTCCATTACTTGCCTTCATCGTGTCCATTAACTGGATTTAAAATATATACATCTTATCAAAGGTAACATACGCAAAATCGGCCTAATATGAAATAACAATACGTAATAATACTATTTAAAAAGTGAAATGAGACCCTGTCTGGCGGGTTTCCATGCTATAGTCGGGTTTAAAGTTTTTATGTTTGTTCAATATGGGATAGTAAGCAAAAGACCGTATTGTCCTCTATGATCGCAACACAGTCAGATTTTAACCCTGCATAATATTACACCATGAAACAATAAACAGGTAAATTTGGCATAGTTATGAGATGCTTTCCATAGACTCGTACTATTTATAGCATCGACACTCTGATATATCATGTCCATCTAGAATAAGGCTTTGTGTCACGAATCAATTTAGGTTTAGTGGGAACTCCTATATTTTACGGACGCAATTCTTTTTAAGAGACATTTAAAAGGTCGTTCTAGACAATTTAACACAAGTAAATAACAAACTATCCGTGCTCAGTATAACGTGTACAGGATAGTATTACAATGTTGTGTAATTGTTGATTGGTTGTACGTTAATGACAGTTCTAGTATTACTGGTACTGACTATGTCATGCAGACGAAATGAAACCTAAGTGCCTTTCACACAGTACAGTGTTGTGGTATTATTCATTAGTATTACGTCAATCTCTACCCAGTTTAATCAAACCAAAAAACAAACAAACATGCCATACATGTAGCTCTTCCCAGCTCTCCAGTAAGGTTAATTTAAGATAAATAAATAAATACAAATCATGCGTGGAAACAAATTTATCTTCGTTCTTCCGGTCAATTAGGTTCCAGAACAAATTAAAACAAAATTTCCTTATATTGTCTTCAATGTTGTACTGAATATTTTAACTTTATCTCATTTCTGCTTCACTTATATGAAGTCGATAACATTTTTACTTCCCCCATCCCGGCGTCGGCATGGGCGTCAGCTTTCGCACAGGTAAAATGTACACATCTATTTACAGTCTCAATGAATCTCATCCTTCCTTCCTATGAGCTAGACCAAAGTTTGCAGTGAATTCATTGAAACATCCTGGGAAAAGAGACAGTTTTTGCATTTACCTCATGCCCAAGTGATTTGTGAACGCTATATGCGTACTATCCAACTTAAGAGCGTTAAAACAGGTGAGGGGACGCAGTTTGACTAGTATCACATCCTCATCGCAGTAACGGGTCTCTTACTTTCGTTTGATGTAGCAGTGACTTGGTTCAAAATCTGTGTTCATTGTTCATGTATTGGGTGCTGTTTACGTTCCAGTCATGAAACTTAATCATTGGACGCATCTCTGTTAGTACTACACCCTTACAACCCATGAAGGCCAATGTGACCTACAATTTATGCTTTATTTACATAGGTTAAATATTTATGTTTATGACCACAACATCAATATATATCCTTACTTACTAGCCAGTGTACTTATAAGTATGAATACATAAGTAATACGTAGGTGACCGCTCCGGTGGTCTAAGTGGTTAGAGCGTCCGCTTCGGATGCGGGAGCTCGCGGGTTCGAACCTCGCCCGAGTCATACCTAAGACTTATAAAAATGGTAGTAGCAGCTGGCTCGATTGGCGCTCAGCATTAAGAGGTTAGTGCTAGGACTGGTCGGCGTGGTGTCAGGATAATGTGACTGTGTGGGACATGATGCCACATGTCTGCAGCATGATGTCCCAATGCTAGACGTCGCTAAAATCTGCCACGCTGCAGAACTCGTAGCGATATGAATGACAAATTGTTAAAGTTAGGTTAAAAGCCCAAATCACACACACACACACACACACACACACACACACACACACACCAGTTATTAAGTGTTAAACGTTCCATAGTAATGACTATACATTGAGTATTCTAATAAGTTACGCTGTATATTGTACATTATGAATGAGTATAGAAATCATACGTGGAGTGCATGCTACATGATTTTACGTGATGCATGAACTATACTTTTACTACTGAGGTGGCACTCTAGAGTTACTAAAAGTCGAGTATAAACTAGGCTTCTTGGGGTGGACAATGATACTAATTTGTGAAACAGATTTTAAGTCTAATGTTTGTGGGTTTTTTTAATTACAAAAGCAACATAATGTATTTTTTCTAATCTCATTATTGAACCCGTCCTATAATATAATACAAAAATTCTCTTTTATATTGTTTAATGTCGCCTCACACTATGTATATATTTATGTATGTGGTTGAAAGATATATCTGCACAATATTGCCTATATAGTATAAGTTGCAAGGGAAAACTTTAACTTTTAACAGGTTTTAAAAAATGTAAAGAGAACAAGTTTCATTGAGAAGGGGAATATAATTTTGAGAAAGGGAATAGAACTTTGAGAAAGAGAACAGAATTTTGAGAAAGGGAATATAATTTTGTTCTCAAGATCCCTTTAATCTGTACTAGTTTTATGAAGGATGTTTACAATGGCTACTGGAAAGAACAAATATTTCATAAAGGTGAGCTGCGTGAATCGCCGATTACACTGTGGGTTTTTTTCCTTCGAAGTTAAAATATTACCTTAGTGAAAAGATGATAATGCGCGATTAGAAGACGTATCAAACCCAGTCAATGACTGCAAAGAGTTCTTAAAATTAAATATACTTTGGAACACTACAAATTTTCAGAAATTTCATTCATATATATTCTATTGCTTTATTTTTGAGCAAGTAAACACATTCTGTTCACCGCAGTTGAAATATATACAGGGGATCTAATATTTTTCACGTTTTCCTCCCACTTCCATGTTATCAGTGACTTAAACTGATTACGTCTTGATATTTCAGATTATCACTCTCATTGAAGAGTCATTTGTGTCAGCTAAAAATGGAGTTTTGCATTTCGTTGTGTCGTTTGTGGGGAAAAAATGATATTCTGGTCTATTTGTTAGGATAATTGTTGTTGTTGTTGTTGTTGTTGTGGGGTTTAACGCCATTTTTCAGCACACGATAGGCTATACATGGCGGCCAGTATTAATGGTGGAGGAAGAACCCGGGAAAACCCCGGAAAGAACCACCGACCCACGAGAAGCTACTGGCAAGCTTTCTCACATACCCACATTGGCTGAATCCTAGACTCGAACCGCCGCAGACAGAGGTGAGATGGCAGTGATCCGTAATGGAGAGCGCTTTAGACCACTCGGCCATTCGGGGCCCCTTTGTTAGGATAAAGTTTGCATCGGTTATTATAATAACACAATGGCAAGAATAACAATTCCGTCGTTCAGATATGGTTTAGATTATATTTTTGCAGGAAATGCTGATGTTGATGGAATGCAAAATGATTAAGCAAGAGAAAATATGCAAGTGCAGGCTTTATCACAGTGATTGAAAATTCATATAATCCTCTTATTTAATGAATGTACACAGGCAGTTTTAACAAATATGTGAACTGTTAACTTGACGCATACTTTCATATTTTTTTTCAATGTAACGTGAACAGAACAAAAATTAAAAGATGTAAAAAATAACTGCAATATCGTTGAAGAAAAAGTAAGTATTACTGGATGAAAATCCCAGAACGTTGACAGACGGATTAGAATTGATGGAACATAGACGGTTTTGAAACATGCATGTACAAAAATACCATTCCTAAGCGAATCTATTCATGTCAAGTGATGTAAGCAAAAATAACGAGGACAATTATTCATGTTCTGGAAGTATTTTGTGAAGATTATTTCATAGTCTAACGGATTCTCAGTTCTTGCACAGCTATTATCTACGTATGTAACACTGATTATCTATGCAAAATGCAAATATGAAAACAAAAATATTAAAATATAAAAAGTAATTTTCCAAACACAAACTGAATAAGTAGTTGATTATACGGTTTTTAATGACACATCAACAGATGTAAGGTTACATCGTACCGATCGCATGGGAATAAAGTGTCTTGTCCAAGGACACACTGACCACAGTATGGGAATAAAGTGCCTTGTCGAAGGACACACTGACCACAGCAGCTGACCTAGGCTGATCTGACCACGACTCAAACTCGAGACCTTTCACTTCACCTACCACTGAGACAGCGCTGCTTCTTTTGGAATACATATTGTATATCTATGTTTCCTAGGTATATAGAAGGATATATTTCGCGAACGACGTGGGAAACATTACATTGTCCACGTGACAATAAAAACAAAAAAAAAAACGTTCCCATTTCACTCTGAAATTTTTTCTCATAACAACTCAAAATATCGTGGATTTTCTATTGTATAGTTTACGGCAAAAGCATTCTCCATTCTGTGCCACTACTAGTATCGGCAGCGTTAATACTTCATTAAAAAGAAGTTCCGGAATTTTACAAGACTTTTAGGACAGCGACCTTTTATTAATTTAGCTTGTATATATAATATTTAAATTGTGTATTATGTTAAATTAATTAACTTTCTTCAAATGAAAATGAAGAGATTTTATGTCGTTTAACATATTTCTTGCGCGGATTGATAAATGAACATTGTTGTGGTTGGGGTAGGCCTACTTTAGAAACATGACAGGGTGGTCGCATGTGACAGATTTCAGTGTGTACCTTTTTTAAACACAAAGATTTAATTATTGTGACTTTTCTTTGTGTGGATTTGGGCTTTTTATTTTGTTCATTTCTGCATTCAAATATCACTTTTTGGCACTGACAAGGTTTCAGTATTTTTCAACTGAAGGCGCTGCACCCAAATTTCTATTGTCAGTTAATTTCGGTTTGAAATCAGCACTCATCAACTCCCGATTTCTGCCATTTTTCTCTAAGATGATTATAGGTGTCTTGAGAGATAGAATCGCTACTTATACAATTTTATTACTATATTTTAATAAAGAATGTTTCTTATAAAAAGTGTCCCCGTTTCTCGTAGAGTGTAAAATTCACCATACTGTATGGCACAGAATATCGAATAGCAACAGTTCAATCAAGATCAGTCACTAATAATTTGCAGGATTCTTATGGGAAAAAAAATTAAAAGTGAATTCTTGAAGTATAATTTTGTTATTTGGAGTTCGTTTTTATTCATATTTTATGGTGCCTCCTGTTTTATTAAATACATGTATACAGTTCAGTTTATCGATATATTACAGATATATCCATCCTGAAGAAGAAGAAGAAGAAGAAAAAGAAGAAGATGAAATAGACATACATATATAGATATAGATCTGAATAACATCAGAGGCGCAAACATATTTTCCAAATGGGAAAAGAAATTAATTTCATGTGTGTGTGTGTGTGTGTGTGTGTGTGTGTCATTTGGATTTTTAATGCAACTTTAACAATTTTTCAGTCATATCGCTACGATGTCTACAGTGCGGAAGTTTATAGAAATGTCTAGCACTGGGACATCATGCCGCACACATGTATAGCATGATGTCCCACCCAGTCACATTATCCTGACACTAGGCCGACCAGTAATAACACTCATCTCATAATGCTGAGCGTCTAGCGAGGCAGCTTGTTAGTACATTTTTTATGTCTTTAGTATGACTAGGCCGGGGATCGAACCCACGACCTCCTGCATCTGAAGCAGACAGCTCTAACCACTTAGGCCACCGAAGTGATCGAAATTCCCTAAGTGATATCGCCACTGTGGTGATACAAGGGATATCGTCACTGTAGAAATATTACTTTTCTCCAACTGATATATATCAGTATCTCATTAATACGTATATAATAAGTAAAAATACATGTAATATAATGAGTTTGAAACGGAAGGATCGTGTCCGTGTATTCGTGTATCTGTGGGCATTCGTGTCACGAAGCGATAAACATTAAGGTTTACAATCCGATTCGCTTTGTGTTTTTGCAGGTTTCGAAGAATTACCTTTCCAGTGGTGAAACAATCACGTATTTAATTCTTCTTTATGAATAGGAAGCAATAGTTTGGATTAAATTCGAGTTATCTGGGGCGGGGGGAGAATATCTTTTACAGAAATATACTCGCTTATATCTCATTGAGAGGACTATTTTCTCAGTATTTTGCCATAAAAAAAGGATATCTTGTAACAGTGCGTTATTGTTTTTATTTTTTATTTTTATTTCTGTCAATATTACATTTAAAATCCATTCTTTAATTACAAAGCATTACACTGTCAATTTTAACTTGAGACATGATAACATGAAAATAGGTGAAAAGCATGACAAATATCAGATTTTGTCTGCCTATAGATTGGGGTGGACAGATTGTTTTGATATATTCATAAATAACAATTAGGCTTTTAGTTGGTAACAGAAAATAGACTCATTACTTTGGACTAATGTAAAATAAAGCCTAATGGAACTCACCTACTATTTAAATTTGCCATTAGATGACGCGAGTTGTTAATGGGATTTCTGCACCTGTTCGCTTTTTTCTAAGGCTTGGCTCGTAAGCAAAATTTCACGAATTGTGAACTATAATATTCATTGAACACACATGAAGTCTGCAGCACTTTGTGTAGATGAGTTCCACTGTCATTACAACATAAGGCACGATTGTACTATGAAATATTCCTGCCATAAAAATAAATTAGTCAAGGTTTTCGCTTAAATGTAAGCATTTTTCTATAAGCTGATATTTTACTATCATGTCCATGTTACCAATGGATGCCTTGCCTTGTAGTCAAGAGAGACCCTGGGTACATAAACTAAACTACCACTTTAAACGTTCAAGACCAAAAGTCATTGTTTCAGTGCCTTGATGTTGGTAGTATCAAGTATATGTGTAAAACAGAGGAAGGTAACTAAATTGTGATATTTCCATGATTGATTATGAATACACCTTTGTATCAATCTTCGATCTGAGTCCTTTTGAACACAGGTTTTGTACTCGGAACACGTCCAGGGTCACGATAAAAATGGCGACCCTAATGTTATATAACAAAAACAATATCCGATTCTGACAGTTGTAACACTATAAAAGAAGGTACATTAAACAACCTTTTTTGTAATGCACAAATGTAGGATTCTTTTTAAAACAGCATGATGTGCGCGTAGTCTCAAGGTCACGCATCCATTAATTATATCCCGGTCATTGTGACCAAAGCCTACTGGAAGTAGTAAATGGGGGCACCCTAGCGTCAAGGGGAATTAGCATTACAAGACCCCTTGGGCAACTCTAGCGTCAAGGGAAAATTAACATGGAGAAAAATCGTGGGTCAGATTAGCGTCAAGGGAAATTAACATGGAGAAAAATCGTGGGTCACTCTAGCGACAAGGGGAATTTAACATGGAACTATAGTGTGGGTCTGTCTAGCGACAAGGGGAAATTAACATGGGAATAGAGTTTGGGTTTGTCTAGGGACAAGGGGAATTGAATATGGGATTTTTTTTAAAATTTAAATTTAAATTTAAATTTAAAAAAGGGGTAGGCAATGGAAAGGCTATCTCTTTTCGAGAAATATGGCTGGCCCTGAAAAGGGCCTTTGGGTTTATGTTAATATTAATATTAACATAGATGGCATCTGTCACATCTTCTTCTTCTTCTTCTTAAACTCCTTCTAACTGCCGGTCCATACACAAGTACACTCTTGAGACATCCTTGTCTTTCTATGTAAACTCTCCTCATCCATTGACTAGTATCTGTCCTATCAACAACAGTCCACTTGGACCTGACATACATGAGCATGTCCGTCCTAAACATCATGGAAGACACAAGGGTGGATGACTCAACTGTGGTCCACATCTTGAAGCGACGAGAATAGGTGAATCAATGCAGTGAACTGCGCTTATTTATAGGTACAGGAAGGATAGAAACGGATTGAATTCATTCACCAATCCGAACACGCGTTACAAAATTCAGTCAGCCCGCATCCAATCCGAAGAGAGCAGTCTGTGACGTCACGTGGTCTATATAGATTCGTTAGCGCTTGTGTGCAGTCAATCTATGCGACAGTGATTCAACATGACGGAAACTCAGAAAACGATCCAATGGGGTGCACCAGCAGGGGAGACTGCCCAAGGGAACCCGGACTTACTTTCAGAAGAGGTACGTTGGGATTTTGTGGATTTTCTTACCTCGCAAGAATTTGTTCCGGAACCTTCGTTACCTTCTTCATTACCGCAAGTGGAGAATTTTAGACAGAGACAGAAAGAAGAATTGGAGAAATTTATGCAACGACAAAAGGAAGCGGAACAAGCTTTTCTCCTACAGCAACAGCAACAGCAACAAGAAGAGGTAAGAAAAAAACAACAGCAACAACAGCAAGAAGAAGTAGCAGCAAAGAAACAAGAGGGTGAAAATCAAACGGCTACGGTACTGTTGGACATTTTAGCGGAGTTAAGAAGTCTGAAACAAATGTATCAGGCTTCTTTATCACGACCGAAGAGAATACGACCCTCCCGAGCTAAACACGCCAACCCTGTGACTAAGCCTATCGTACCACCCTTAGTGATTTCAACCCAATCATCAGAAGTAGGCCTTGGCCGTGGCAAAGGCTTAAGGCAGTTAAAGTTGATTGGTTAAACTCACCCCTACACCAAAATAAAAAGGCCCTTTTCAGGGCCACCCACATTTCTCGAAAAGAAATACAATTTCAATTTGCCAATAACTCAAAAATAAACCCCACCCATTTTACCCTTATAGTACGTGTCTGTGCATGAGTGCGTGAGTGTAGCTTCTTATTTTAAAATCAAAACTCAAAGACACTTACCTTATATCATTCATGTATTCTTTTATCCATTTTTTACAATCCAATTCACAGCACAACACTTTAATTAAAAGTTAATTGACTTCTTCTTTCTCCTTGTTTAGTCTCTCTGTTTTTTGAATTTCTTCACCGTTTTTTCTTCATTTTCTTCCCTTCTTCTTTTCTTCTCCTGTTTCTTTGCTTCTTTTAAATAGAATTGTCTTCTTTCTTCCTCTGAAGAATCCCTCTCTTCTTTCGAAGAATCCCTCTCTTCTTCCGAAGAATCCCTCTCTTCTTCTGAAGAATCCTTCTTTTCTTCTGACTCCTCTTGTTTCTTTTTTGGGCAATCTGGAGACCAATGTCCTTTTTCTTTACAATAATAACAGGTATCTTGACTTTTGTCTTTTTTAGCCCCTGTTTTTTTTTTCTTTTTTGACGGTCTGGACACTCTGAAGAGCAATGCCCTTTCTTCTGACAGATATAGCAAGTATCCTGACTCTTATCTCGAAAGGTAGGAGAGTAGTCTGTCGGCTGGTCTGAAGAGAATTTTCTAATGACCCCTCGCAAAGCTCTGACGAAACGTTCGATTTGGCTAGTCTCTTCCATTGTTCTCCTCGGTTTGAGAGTGAAATGAATAGTGAAAGGACAAGACACACCCTTTTTATATACGCTGGTTTGCCATGACTATAAATTAGTCTATGGTGTTTGAACTTGAGTCATTTGACGTTTTGCACTCAAGATGAAACGATCTTATTCATTCGAGAAGAAAGAAGAAGAAGAAAGTAAGAGGCAGAAACGTGATCTATCGCCTCGTACCAGGGCTGAAATCTTGGCACAAATTCATGCCAGTGATTCTGAAGAGGACATGAGTGAACCAGAATCCGAACCCTCTAAACCAAGTTCACCACCCTTAGTCAACCCTGAAAAGTACTATTCCATTCGAGAGACGGAAAAGCGCACCTCTAGAAAATTTAGAACCACGGCTTACACCTACACGGTGAAGTTTAAAGATTTCAAGGCCGACGTACCCTTGGAGAAAGCAGAAGGGTTTATCACCGAGATGTGGGATTCTTTGCTCACCGCACTCAAGCGACAATGTCAACCCAAAGAAGACGATCGCTTGACACTATCCATAGATCACGACCGTTTGAAATCCCCTGTTTGGATCGAGTTTAGCAGACCCGCAGAACTAACCCCTTCCAAAATCATGGACAAGATTCAACACGTACAACAATCTAATGACCAGTTTGACATCACCGATGGTAAAGCCACACTGAAAATGGCCCACGTCTCTCTTCCTCAAGGGACAGGACGCAAAAAGCAGCAGAGGGGGCGAATCGGACATTTTGTCCAATCGTTATTTTGCTTAATTATTACTTTCTGCACTCAGCGGATCCGGTGTAGTCAGCGCTGGTAAAAAAAAAACGACGTCGGTCCATCCTACACGACGGTGACGTCATTTGGTTTAATTAATACTTTCTGCGCGCCGATCCCAGCATCGTCAGCGTCCGGTAAGCACATCGACGACCGCGTCGATGTCATCGCTCCCTCTGCTGCTAAGTGGTTATTTACAATGAAAATTATTTACAACTAACCGAATATTTGGTCAAGTCCGATACGATATCGTGTCCGAGGATCATGTAAATTTATCGTTACGAATCCATGTGGGGTCGACTGAGCATGACTAAAAAAGTTTCGAAAAACATTAAAGTCCATGTCACCGCCGCACCATGTCTGCCAAATATTTCGTAGCGTGTGTGTATCAACGCCGTTGAACACAGCAAGAATATTACAGTTGTCTCTAATTACTTTTGGAATCTGAGTGTATCGTTGAGTGACATATATCACGTCAGTGTTTTTATGCCTGCCTCTGGAAAATATCCTAGCTGGGTTTTTTTGATTGTCTAACATAACATCATCGTACACGACTAGATTGTTAACGTCGCCATCAATATCATCAATACCCGGTGCATCATTGATATCCGTAATAAACTCAATAACATTTTTTTTAGCGATCGCTGATGCATTCTCGTTGAAATCTTTCAACACCTCGTAGCATCGTTGATCATCTACGCTAGGGGCAACCAAATACAACTTATCCCACTTCATCCATCTCATTATTAAATTGAGTAACAATTGCGTCTTGCCGGATCCAGATGGTCCGATGATAATCATCCGGATCGAGTTTGGTAACGCTGCAACATGCTTAACTGGTTCTCTTGTTTTAGTCGCCGAAAAATCAATTATATTCATATCTCTATACATAAATTATGGATCTATATTGTGTGAAGTGTAGAGTACGTACTGGCACAAATGATATGACAACCGCTACAACAAGAAATAACAGATCGGCCCTTACTGGCAAGTGTGTACAATGCGGTACAAAGAAATTTAGATTTATTTCTATTAGACCCGGAGATGTTTTAAAAAAAAGCGAGGAGGTGACATCGCAGCCAAATTGGCAAAACTCCCCGGAACACCGTGGGCAAAGTATCCAGGAGAAAAACACCTCCCAGGATATAACTACTGTGGCCCCGGAACACGATTAGATATTAGACTCGATGATCAAAATCAGCCCAAACCCGGTGAGTATCCAATAAACGCTATCGATAAGGCGTGTCATGCTCATGATGTTGCTTACAAAAGTAGCGATCTGCAACAGCGTCATATCGCGGACGTAAAATTAATTCACGCGTTAAATGCTATTCCTGATAAATCCGTCAAAGAAAAATTGGCTTCATGGTTGGTAAAATCGGCTATGAAAGGTAAATTAATGATTGGAAGCGGAGCTTCTCGCGCTGGTAATTGAAAACGATAGCGTTTATAATAACAACATGGAATCCATCTATTATTCTCCGAGAGGATACTGGAAGGGGAAGGCCGCAATTGGTAAGCTTGCAAGCGCTGCAAAGGTAACAAAGACCACTGCGGCTAATTGGTTATCCAAACAGGCTATATGGCAAATCTATCTACCACCGCCTAAACAAATCAACTTCTCGCGCTTTGATGTCAGCGTACCTAATGAAGTTCATCAGGCTGATATACTATTTTTGCCGCATGACAACGGTTACAAATACGCGCTAACCGTAGTTGATGTTGCGAGTCGATACAAACAAGCGGAGCCGTTAAAAACAAAGTCGGCAACTGAAGTAGCCGCTGCGTTTGAAAGAATTTATCGACGAGGCCCTCTGCGCTGGCCAAATCTATTACAAGTTGATCCCGGTAGTGAATTTCGCGGCGCTGTTTTATCAACGCTGAAACATCATAGCGTCGCGATACGACGAGGTCATACTGCGCTACATCGTGATCAGGCAATTGTTGAACGATTCAATCGGACTCTCGCTGAACGGTTATTTGGATATCAATACGCGAAGGAATTCATCCAAGAAAAACGATCTCGTGAATGGGTTAAAAGGTTGCCAGGTGTAATTGCAGCGTTAAATAACGAGATTACCCGAGCAGTCAACATGAAGCCCAGCGACGCGATTAAATACGAGTATATACCCGGAAAATCAAAAATAAATAGCGTTTCCAAGCCGATTCTTGGCGATGTCACTGTTAGATATCTGTATGAACCAGGAGAGCTTGAAGGCGGTAAAAAAAGAGCTACTGATCCTATTTGGAGTGTTACCACACATAACATATCAACGATAACACGATCAACTGGTAGACCACCGATCTATAGACTGGATTCAACTGCTCCTCAGCGCGGATTTACACGCGAGCAACTACAAGTGATACCTGACGATACTCAATTACCCCCGCGTGGTCTTAACTAGCGCCGTTGCGTCTATTGCACTCAAGACAGGTCAACCTCACATTGTTTTTGACATGACCGAGACTGTTATCGATCCTATCCACGGTAAATTGGCGAGTGTCTTTATCCGAATAACGCCAACTCATTATACAATTGCAACTCGCGCAGTGATTATTCTGTTGTTGTCGTAGCGAGATTATTAATTCGGCATCAATATCAAAACGCCGCTGTTTTTTTTTATCCTGTTGGCGGTAACCCGAGAGTTTTCTATCAATGACGCTTGCATCGATGGTGACTTTGTCGCCGGCTTCGTCAGTGACTCCGTCACCGGCTCCGTCAATAATAATTCTTCGAAGCTGATTTATCCTTCGTACTCTGGACACTGCAAGATAGACTAGATTCGACCATTCGATGCGATTATCAACCATCCAAACAATTGTGTCCGTGATGGTCAGTCCCTGCGAGGAATGTATTGTTGTTGCGTATCCTAGCGTCCACGGGGATTTATCAGCACGTAGCGCGTCCTCGACGACACCGATATCAACGAGCACGATATCATTCAGCACGAGAATTTGTTTTTTTGTCCCTGACGCTGTCGGGCCCGGGATTTCAACTTCAATGTTCTGCCGCCGTGTGTCAGCGGGTCTATAACATAACGGCACTGGACGCGTTGGAAACTTTTCCTTATGCAACGCAAACAACCTCCGCTGAAGTGTGTCTCTGACTATCTTTCTGCTCGCTACAATTAAATCGTTTGGTCTCCATGTTTCCCAGAATTCATTTAACGGCGTTTCCGGAATCACCTCGCGGATTATTTCACATTGAATTCTATCCGGCTGTAATCTGATTAATTTTTTAACCTCGCGCAGTTGTTCATCAAGTGCTCGGTAATCAGTATCGGTTTCTTCATAATAGTCCACAAAACCCTTTAACCAATCATGTGGACCCTCGCCGACAAATGGTGGTGGTTGGCCATGGTCCCCACACATGATTACTGCTGTATTCGCGCGCAGCAACCACTCAAGAAACATTTGTAAAGTATCTAACGAAACAGTACATATCTCATCCCAGATGATAATGTCGGGAATAAATTTTTCCCCCATTCGATCAGGAGTCCACTCACCGCCGCTGTATCGAAAAAAGCTGTGATAAGTAACGGCGTCAACATTTCGTTGTTTTATCTCTCGCGCTAGTCTATGGGTCGGTGTAAGCACGATTATACTTGCCCGCGTTCGAAATAATTCAATTGCCCGAGTCGTCTTTCCTGACCCGCCACAGCCGCTTAAATAAACCGTCTTGTGTCTACAAATTGGATCAGAACACGGTGGTGCATTAGACCATTCTGACAATTTATCACCGCATAGGTAATTGTTCTCAACGATGACATTTGCTGACGGGGAATAATCGCGTCGTATTTCTTCTTTAATTCTCCATGTACCCCAACTCTCGTCCGGACTAGTAAACTCGGTTACGTTTTTCTTATACTTTACGTCAATATAAAATGAATCAACGGCTACTCTAACCGCGGTATCGGGGAATATATTTATCATCGAGAATAAATTGATAGCGGCGTAACCCAGCATAGACGCCCTCAAATGTGGATACGCGGGGCTGTCTCCATCGCTGTAGGAAACAACTGTACCCAACTTTGTTCCATTGGACAAGAAAGCTGTTTTGCAGTTCACGTATCTATTTTTCGCCACTGCGTCCTTGATTACGAAATCATATTCTGCGTCATCTATAATCAGCCGTGAGCAATATCGTTTGTAATCGCAGTTTTTTCCACCTTGTGTAAACTTACCAATTATTCTTCTACCGAGATCTTTTGCCTCGTGGTTTCGTTGGTTGAATATCCTCCTGGACCATTCGATGATATATTCCTCGTCGGCATCAATGTGTTTTCTGGATTCATCAATTATGCTATCTAGACGCTCTGGTTCTGGTAACCAGACTTCAGTCTGCGCCCGGTATGATATAATCGCGTCACTGACAATCAACGAAACTAGCATGCTACAATCAATCATATACCGTAGCAGCGCTATTGGCAACCACTTCTTTTCAGCTATGTGTCTACCGATCCAAATATAGCAACAGCGATGGAGTCCTGCCGCGAATTCAAATGATACTATGCGAGCGAATCCCGTTAAATCAAAATCAGGCAGTGGTCCATTAATAGCAACACGAGTCATTTCATGTCTGGAGTGTCCAAATCGTTTGAAATACTCAGCGGCGGATCCATACCCGAGAAAACTCGCTGGATAACAGGCAACCATATCAACCGAGATCATAGCGTCGCGGTTGTATTCAGTGTTCCATAGTCCACCGTGATAGTATTCCAAACAACTGGATTGTACATCTGGTAAAAATTCCTTGCGCGTTGGTCTCCACGCATTTTTCCTTGCTGCAACATGAGCTACAACCGATGGAATCGTAAAACAATTTGTTAGCAGTTGTTCATCATGCTCCTCAAATTCTATGGCAGTTTTTTTCATCTTGTTGTGAAACGCTTCAGTGCGGTATAATTCGCCGTTTGGTCTTACAAACTGATCAAAGGTATCCGCATCGTTTTCAGCGCTGCGAAGTAACCACACTGATACAGGGTCGTTTTTACATAAGTAGGCAATGGCATCAAATAGTTTCCTCTCCGCGAGAAAACCATCCTTGGAGAATTGTTCTCCCAGGAATTCTTCGGGTATATACTTTACTGTTCTATCCCGTGGAAATATTGTGATCACGGGCGTCCATGCGTGTTCGTTATGATCGATAATTTTGATTGGGGCTCCCTTCGATTTATACTTCGATTCGTATAATACTTCACCGGTTATCGTTGTAACGGTTATTGGAAATCTCAGCGATGTTTCTAATCTCGCTATGTCGCTGATGGTTGCTCCACGCTCTTTTACGGTTAGTTCCCACTGGTTGATTTTGCTACGTCGTAAATCAGTCAATTTGTTTCCTCGACACGCATTTGTAAAATGCTCTATTATTCGTTCTGCTACACAATTTATCCCCGTTGACTGTTTCATCGGTTTCAGTTTTCCGATATCAGGTTTCTTATTTAACGGGTATATTCCATAAACAACTGCTGTTTCAGGATACGCTCGTTCATAGTATGGTCTGTCAATTCCGGTTAACAACCCCGGCTTGGAGTCGCGGCCGACAATGACTGTTTTCTTGTCGCTGAGAACCGGTTCAAATTTATCACGTATGATCCAATCGCCTGATTTCACCCGGATAATGAATTTTACTCTGAAGAAATATCTTTTACCGTCAAGTTGTGATATTATCGTTGCTGCGCGGTTGTCGTTCATGGTAGCATCAACAATGCCATCAATTCGAAATGTTGACCAACTGTGAGATGCGCCATCACGCTTGAATTCATTGATACAATCGCGTATTTTATTCAACAGGGTTTTATCGTTTATTAACGCTTTTGGTGTGTCCTTGAGGACTCTATCGAGATTGAATTTAATATTTTTCCGGGGCTTAATTACTGCTAATCTCTCAAACTCATCCATATAATTAAAACAAGTATTTAAATGAAAGAATATAGTATAATGAATCACTGCAAATGGTTGATGATTGGGTCGACAACCCCGTGCAATAAATCATGTAGAGGTGAATTCTGCGGATACCATTTACAAAGCGTTCGTAATGGTTCTCTTGGCCCTCTCCCGTGCTTGGTTTGCCACGTCGGTGTAAGAGGAAAATCACAGTTATGTACTAATTGTGGCGGAAAGCGATACAGGGAACTAAAACGCTATTATGACAAGCGAATTAAAAACGCCGTCATTGACCCTACCGCAGACTTCGTCATCAAAACCCCCCAAGACTACGTTGAAAGATTCATAATTAAACCAAATAATAAATTAGACAAGTAGTATTATTATACAAATGGACCAAGAATTTCAGCCGCATCCCCTGGTCGTCAATTACGAGGCGTCTCGCGACGGCATTGTTAGAAATCGTAGACTGAAGAAACCAGTTGGCACCGTAAATAATCACGGGTATTTGATGTTTACTGCTGGAGGGAAAAAATATCTCTGTCACAGAATCATCTATGAATGTTTCCACGGATTAATCGAGAATGGACTTGTGATTGATCATATTAATAGTAATAAGACTGATAATTCTCTTACAAACCTGCAAACTGTCTCTCAGAGTGAAAATAGTAAAAAAGGCCAAACCGGTAAATACCCAAAGAAAGCAAAACCCGTAAGGTCATTTGATACAACAACTCACGAGGAAAAAATATTTCAGTCGATGAATGAAGCAGGAAAATATTTTGACATTTGTATCACCTCAATACGATTTGTTGCAGAACGAGTATATCAAACAGCAATCTCAAAAAAGACCGGGTATAGAATTCGATTTTCATATGTAGATACGAAGTCACCAGCGCCATAGGCGCTGACAAGGCCACCGGCGCTGACAATAAATTGTCCATTCCGGAGGAAAACAAAGTATGAACACCTCGGAATTGATACACGGGGTTTCATTTTTTTTATTTAAAAACAAGATGTTTTATAAGAATAATGAATATCGAAGACATCAATAATATATTAACTGAGATTTCAAAATTAAAAAATCAAGGAATTGAATTATCTGATGGTCTCGACAGTGAAAAAATATTATCCGATTATGAGATTATTAACGAACAGTCGAAACGGGGGCGTTTTACCCTGGCCCGCGAGTACTTTTTTATAAAACGATTACAACATACGATTAATGAAAACTTGTACCACAATGACGCAAATGCATTCATTGGACTATTTACTGCCGTTGAAATAATACGAAAAAAACTCGGACGTGTTTATGAACGACGCCGGGAGATTTCTAGTAAAATCAAAAACATTAGAAGGATTATAGACGAAAACTCCGGCGAGAAATTAGAAATTGCTTCGCAATTGCAATAATGGTAGGCGAATCACTTACTACTCGGCTAGCCAGAGAGCGACTAGCAGCGCTTAAAAAGTTCATACCGTTACGAGACAGGGTCCGAGAACAACTTCAAACGCGGCAACAAATGCAAACTGATTTTACTGTTGGAAGCGAACAACTGTTTGCCCCGGTGACTAAAGCGACCAAAGATGTTACGGCGGCAACTGTACCCGTTCTTGGTGCGCTTGAAAAGATAGCGGCTCAGACCGAACAAACAAAAAGGTCTTTAGAAACACTTCCTGCAAAAATAGCGGCTGCTACAACACGGAGGCCGCCACCACTCGCTATAACCGAACCACAAGAACCCTATGTTACAATGGCCGATGAAGAAGAACTAGGTGCTACTGCGAAAGAACCAGAAGAAGAAATACCCGAAGAAACACCAGAAGAAGAAATACCGGAAGAAAAAGAGGGGAATATACCCCGTATTGTACTCAAGAAGAGCACAATAGATGAAATTAGAGGCTTCAGCAGCAGGGAAGAATTAATTAATTTTGCTGCCAACAATTTTGCTAAGAGCATACGAGATAAGAAGCATATCAATAGCGGTTACGAGAAAAATATAAAGTCGTTAAAGGACTGGACAAGAATAGTGTATTTAGCGAGTAAGCATAAAGAAGCATTACCACATCGTGGTGATCCCGATTACGATGAATTCCACAAGGAAGTTAAGAGTATAACACCAAAAAAAGGAAAAGGATACTCTGTTGGTAAAGAATCCTACGGCGTTACCTGTCCTGGTAGTGTTCTCAGTGATATATCACGGCTGGAAGTACTAATCGGAGGAAAACGAGCCGGAAATAACTCTCCGGAAATAATCAATGAGGCCGCTGATATTTGCAGGCGGTTATTTGCAGGCGGTATTATGGACATTAATGCATATCGAACGCTCATAGACGAACTCGTGGATGATTAATTGGAAAACTGGTGTTTTTAATAAGGATGATCATACACTACAACCATGATAAACCAGTACTCGTCTACGTGGTAAACTCGCGATTGCCTGTTTACCGCGCGTGGTACGGAGATGGTCTCGGTAGCACCATTGCGGGGTTATTTACAAGAATGGCTCCAAAAGTAGCGCCGTTAGCCAAACAATTAGGAATGAAGGCTATTGATGTTATTCGTGATAAGGGAATCAGCGCTATTGGAGATGTTGCCGGAAAGGCGCTTTCAGCCGCGCGGGACAAACTAATGTCATTGGTGAAATTCAGGAGAAAAAAACAGAAACCACCGGTAATGCCATCAACGACAGTGATGCCTGCAAATGTCAGTAAAGTAATAAATAACGCCGTGGAAGAAAAACTAGAGTCGTTGGCGACGACTCAGTCGTTGGCGACGAAGCCATCAATGGCTGAGCCATCCGCCGATGCGGCAACCAACGCGCTCATGAACGCGATAGCGGGGAGTGGTTTAAATTCGAAGAATTTACGACGAAAAAATCGCAATTGAAAATATCAACATGATAAATAATAGAATGTTTGCGCGAACCGCTGATCCCGCGTTTGATATGGACGCCCCAGTGCGCAGGGATGATTCTGTCCGTGATTATCAATATTATTCTTATTATGCAGCGCAACCTGACCTACGATCGCGAATTGAACTTCAAGTCCAAGATACCAGTAAATACTTTCTGCCGTGTGAAGCGTTTATCGAAATCGAGGGAGAACTCGTGACAAATGCCGCCGATAATGCACCGTACGCAGATGACCATCGTGTTCGAGTTGGCTTCGTCAACAACGGTATCATGGCGTTATTTGAGAGCGCCAGATATCTTATTGACGGGCGAGAAATTGAATCAATAGAACGCGAGGTTGATGTTGCAACAACGATAATTGGGTTGGCGAGATACTCGGATGATTATACAAGATCGGCGGGTCCATCTATGATGTTTTCGAAGGACACCACCAATAACGCTGACTATTTTCAGTACATCAACGTGCTAGTGGAAAGAAATACCGCAACTGACCCACAGGCTGAAGCAGCCAATCCAGACCGCAGAGCAAGACCAGGCGCTAATTTCAATATTATAAAAAGCACCAACAATGATTACAATCTAGGATTCGCAGCACGAGTAGGAATGTTGCAAGGAATACGCCGAAAGTTTTCATGCGCGATTCCACTCCATCACATATTTGGATTCTGCAGAAATGTTAGAAAAGTCATCTATGGGGCTAAGCATACAATCGCGCTGACGCGAAGGGGCGATGATAACAATGCAATATGGCGTGCTGCTGGCGTCACTGCCGGTAAAGTCGTTTTAACTAAAATGGCATTGTGGATGCCGGTGCTGACTCCATCAGTTACCACGGAAGCACGATTGTTAGCATTTATGGAACAGGGAGGGAAATCGTTGTTGAGTTGGCTAGCGGTAACAACTGATGCTAAAGAGGATAACGTCGCCGATACGTTTACATGGCACTTGGCATCAAAACAAGGCGTTTCGGCCCCACGTCATATATTTATAGCGCTACAGAATAGGGAACGATTGGGCAGTCAAGAACACAGCCATATGATATTTGATCAATTAGGAGTCAGGGATGTTTCGCTGAGAATAAACGGACAACAGGAACCATCCGAGGATATACAGCTTAATTACGGCGACAACCATATCGCACGTGTGTATCATCGATTGCTGTCGTATATGGGTCGTGATCAAAACGTCGACACTGGTTTGCAAATATCACAACTTGATTTTAAAAACCTGTATCCGATTTATTATTTTTCGCTGGAACATCTTGATTTAACGAGACAATCCGTCGTTGATATACACTTCAGAGCTCGTATAGCCCCAGCTGGTGTTAATTACAGAGCGGTTGCTGTCATTCTCAGCGATAAATCAATGCTGCTAGAAGGCGTTGGTGGACGAATGAGAATCGTTGATGCGCCAGTGGAAAACATGTAATTGAAAGCACAAAACGCGTTTACAATAAATGTCGTATAGTGTCGTCAGTGTAGAGTTGACTGATGGTCAAGTCAAGAAATTACGATCAAAGTCGGCTAAACAATGCGGAACCACAATAACGCTGAAGCCGTCACAGATGGCAGGTGGTAGTCATAAGATATCGTTGACGGCGCGTCAAATAAAACATTTCAATGATGCGATGAAGAATAAAAAGGGTGTTCAAATAGATTTTTCAGCCGCAGCAATTAAAAACATGGAAAAGACCGGTGGGATATTTCCGCTGTTAGCCGCGATTCCGGCATTGATTGCCGCGGCCGCACCAGCAGTGGCTAAGGCGGCGGCGTTAGGAGCCGTTGGTACCGCGGCGGGGATGGCATTGAAGAAGGCAACCGGGAAAGGCTACAAAAAAAAACGACCCGTGGCCGGAAAGGGTCTAAGACTACCGGGGACCCCGTATTCATGGTACTCGGGAAAGGGTCTAAGACTACCAGGAACCGTTTATTGACTCGGGAGTCAATGACTCCTGAGTCTATGACTCCAATGTCTAATTTTGATTTAATAGACGCCGCAAACGCGTTAGCGATAAAAAACTTCAGAGGTGTTTTTATGAGGGATCAATTACCGGCGGCACCAAGGAATATTGAAACAGGCATAATTAACCTCGATGGGTCCTCCGGAGCGGGAACTCATTGGGTTGCGTACGCGATTGATCCGCGTGCAATCGTCTATTTTGATTCATACGGGTTAGCCCCACCAAACGAATTCATGCGGTATATCCGGGCGTGTTCAGCCCGGGTTTTTTATTCCACGCTGCCAACACAGCGATTAAGTGACCCACCGATATGTGGCCGTGAGGTATTGAACGTACTCGCGGCGATTTCATCATCGCGGAAACCACCTCATGTGGTTGTAAACGAATACACTAGTGGGAAATTTAGAGACAATTACATTAGATAATAATGATTGATATTTGGGGACGACCGGTTTCGGCGCTGAAAGAATCCACGGAAACAGCCGCCACCGATGACATAAAAAAACTAATTGAGGATGAAATCGCTGATACGTTGAACTTAACCAGTGTTGACCCAGATGAAATAGTTGTATTTCAAGACCGCCAGGGTAAATTGAAATCCGGTAATGTGTCGCTGAATGACGTTTTAACACGACAGCGTGACGCCGCCGAGGGCACTATCGCGCTGTATACCGGCGACGGACGACTCAAACCGGGTGAACATATATCGGCGGTAACATTAGTCAAAGACGGTTTTATGAGGTTGGATAGATCGGTGACCGAACTTGACGCGCAGGTGAAAAAATCTGCCACCGAGGTGAAAAAATCTATCACCGATATACAACTCACTACCGCTAGTTTTTTCGGGACCCCGGCGGTAACCGAACCAAATCTTGCAGCAATAATGGGTGCTATTTTGGATTTTGCAACGCTGTCGGGCCAATTTGTCTCGTTACGGAAAAATGTTAACAGGATCGATGACAACTTTGATAAATTCTTTAGTAAAAAAAATACCAAGCCGGATGAGATTACAATAACTATAAATGATATCACTGCGTATGGACAGGAAATAAAAACAATCAAAACTGATGTTGCAACAAACAAAAAGAGTGTAGACGCGCATGAACGGGAAATAGAAATAATCGGCGCTAATGTTGCAACGATCATAAATAATGTAGACTCGCATGGACGGGAAATAGAAATAATCAAAACTGATGTTACAACGATCATAAATAATATGGACACGCATACACAGGAAATAGAAATAATCAAAACTGATGTTACAACGATCATAAATAATATGGACACGCATACACAGGAAATAGGAACAATCAAAACTGATATTGAAGCGAACAAAAAAAATATAGACGCGTATTGGCGGGGAATAGGATTAATTAAAACTGATGTTGCAGCGAACAAAAAAGGTATAGACGTGCATACATATGAAATAGGAACAATCAAACTTGATGTTGCAGCAAACAAAAAAAGTATGACCGAGAATACACGGGAAATAGAAACAATCAAAACTAATGTTGCAGCGAACAAGAATAATATAGACGCGCATTGGCAGGAAGTAGGAATAATCAGAACTGATGTTGAAGCGATTAAAGACGGGCTACCGAGAGTAGCAGAGCAATTTGAAAAAATAAAAATCCCTCATGAGAACATCATCAACACAGTATACACAATTCGGCATGGATCATTCGATTGGACTCCTACACAGAATACAGTAAATATCACCGCAACTGTTAAGGGCATTTATCGATTGACACTGGTTTCAATGATGCAGTTTAATATATTATCGTCGAGTTCATCCGGGTTTAACAATACAATATCAACAATTATAGACAAGAACGCAACTGAACAGTTTACAATTTATGCCGTTGATGGAAATTTAGCCCGGGCAAACATTACATGGTATGTGGAATTTGCAGCGAATCTAAGTAATTAAAAACACTAGCTCTTTTAGAATAAAATGACCACCAAGGAAGTTGAATCAGAGGTATCACCGACGTCACATCAATATCGATTCGATACCGCAAAAGAATTTTCCGCGAACTTGAAAACGCTTTCCGAACAATACCGTGTAAAAATAAAAAAATACCGTCGTAAAATAACCGCCATCGACGCGGTCGTGTACTCGGTGTCGGGTATAGTAGCTGGCGCCGGTGTTATTTTATCCACGGTGACCACGATAACCCCGATCGCTGTTCCAATCGCTGTCTCCGCAATGACAACAGTTGCTGGAGTTGCCAACGCAATCACTAGGAAGATATCATCGTGTTTTCAGAAAAAACTCAACGAGTATACAGTAAAACATCAAATAGTATCCGACGCATACTCGAAATTATCCGGGTTGATCTCGTTATCGATTGATAATTTGTTCGTATCCGATGTTGAATTCTCCACGATGGTCCAGTTGTATAGCTCCGCGATGTCAAAAATCGAGGATTTTCAACTGGAAGCCGAAACCACCTGGTTGTTAAAATTAGACACTAAAAACAACGAATAATAATAATGTCGCTGAACCCCGAAGGGTCTCAATTACTTCAGCGGATCGCGGAGAACACCACTCCGGTACAAACAAGTATGATATCGATAACATCAACGAAACCCGAATTCAGTGTGAACTTCCCATCACCGGTTCCAGTAAAGGAAATAGCGCTGGCAAAATTGCGAGTATATCACAGTTGGCCTAATATCCGAGCGGACGCATTTAACGGACAACAACCTAATAACTCGCTGGTTTTTGCACGGACAAATAAACCCGATGGGACCCCAAACTGGGAGGAGGTTACAATACCAACTGGGTCATACCAAATAGAGCAAATCAATAAAGAATTTCAACGCAGGATAAAATCGATCACAGGAAAGGAATCAAAAATCGCTATTACGGTTCATGAACCGACGTTATCGTCGACGATTGAAATAAGCACACCGGGGTATATGGTTGATATTTATAACAGTTCAATAAGAACCATACTAGGATGGCCTGAGAATCCACCCGCGGACACCCCCCCATCAACTATCCTCAGACACGATAACGGAGATGGTGGTAGGCATATTGCTCCATACAACGTAAATATTGCATCGGTGATAGCGATTAATCTAGTGTGTGATGTTATCGAAGGAAGTTACCAGGTGAATACCAAGCAATCAAATCAAGCTCAACAGGGGTATATCCTTTATTCGTTTTCACCAACAGCCCCTCCGGGATTTTTGATCATTGAGAGTCCGATTAATCCGGTCTATATGCGATGCCATGATCGGTTTTTAACGAGAATTAATTTCAGACTTACCGATCAGTCAAATAACCTAATTGATCTGCAAGAGGAGGAGTTAGTGATCACTCTGTTTGTAAGATCATAGCAGCAGAGGGGGCAATGACATCGACGCGGTCGTCGATGTGCTTACCGGACGCTGACGACGCTGGGGATCGGCGCGCAGAAGGTGTTAATTAAACCAAATGACGACGCGACGATCCCCCAACGACGTCGTCGTTTTTTTTTTTACCAGGCGCTGACGACACTAGATCGTTGAGTGCAGAAAGTATTAATTAAGCAAAATAACGATTGGACAAAATGTCCGATTCGCCCCCTCTGCTGCTCAAAAAGATGTTATTGGTGGACAACCTTCGCAACACGAAAACAAGTCTCGTCCGAATTCACAACCCTCAAGACCAGATGTGTTTAGCCCGTGCCATCGTGGTGGGACGAACCTATGCCAACAAGAACGACACGGTAGAATGGAAAAGAACCTGGAAAACTATTCAACAATCCGATCGAGCCAAACAACGAAATGAAGCAGAACTCCTGTTACAACAAGCCGGACTGTCCAAAGACACACCCTGTGGCATTCCTGAGATGCAAAAATTGCAAGATGCCCTAGCTCCACGCTACACCTTGAAAGTGCACTCTCAAGAAATGCGTGGAACTCTGTTGTTTCGAGGCCAAGATTTTAAGGACGGAAAATACATTCATGTCTATTATCACGATGAACATTTCGATACCATTACCAGTATCACTGGATTCCTGGGATACAGTTATTATTGTGAGAAATGTGATTATGGTTATAACAATCGAGAGCAACACAAGTCTTGTGGATGGAAATGCCCAGGATGTTTGGCCTCTCCACCCTGTCTGAGCGAAGAACCAGTGCCTTGTTCAACTTGTCTGCGCACGTTTGTCAGCCCTACCTGTTACCAGCAACATTTGAAAACACAAGGTTCACAGAAGAAATGTGCTTGTCAACTCCTGAGATTGTGCCCTACATGTGGACAAGGCATACGTACCAATAGTACCAAGGCACACGTATGTCGAGGCAAGAAAAAATGTCACATTTGTCACCACATCGTGGACTTGGAACACGAATGTTACGTGCAAAAATACCAACCCCCACCAGAGGAAGAGGACGGTCACAAGAAGAAAGGCAATTTCATCTTTTTCGATTTCGAATGCATGCAAGAGACCGGCATTCACATTCCTAATTTCTGCGTGGCTCATCGAGCGTGCGAGAAGTGCATTCAAGAACCTATCTTCAGTCATTGCCCTCAATGCAGCAAGATTCCTGGAGGACGTGAAAAAATCTTTCGAGGACCAAACACGTTAGCCGATTTTGCCCAATGGGTCTTAGACCCCATCGACAAGACATGGAGCCAAGAGGACATCGAACGTTACGGAGATTGTCATCGTCATGCCACGGTGATGGCTCACAATTTCTCCGGATACGATGGACAGTTTCTTCTCAGATACTATACGGAACAAGGCACCGAACGTCCTAAAGTGACTTTGAACGGAGCCAAAATCATTTTCATGCAAGTGGGACAAGTACAGTTTAAAGATTCGATGAGTTACTTGGCCATGCCTTTGAGTCGAATGCCTAAAACGTTTGGAATGACAGAAATGGCTAAAGGGTACTTTCCACACTTTTTCAATACGGAAGCCAATCAACATGCCGTTCTACCCCATTTACCTGAGGCTCACTATTACGACCCCGACAACATGCGTACCGAACAACGAGAAGCTTTCTACGCTTGGTACCAGGCTCATGCCTCTGACCCCTTCGACTTTCAGGAAGAAATGTTAAAGTATTGTCGTTCCGACGTGGACATTTTACGACGTTGCTGTGGAAAATTTCGAGAACTGTTCATGGAACACGGAGGGGTCGATCCTTTGAAAGAAGCTTGCACCATTGCCAAAGCGTGTTCCTTAGTGTACCGCCAACGATTCATGCCTGAAAACACCGTGGCTGTCATCAGTCCTCAAACGACCCACTATGTCAAGCGTCAATACTCGGTCAAAGCCCTACGTTGGTTACATTACTTGTGCGACAAGGAAGACAAATGGATTCAGCATGCCCGCAACGGAGGAGGCGAAAAGACCATCGGAACGTATTCGGTAGATGGCTGGGACTTAGAAAACCCCAAGATCGTGTACGAGTTTAACGGTTGCTTATTTCACGGATGTCCCATCTGTTACCCTGACCGTGACACTAAAAATCAGTTTTTGCAACGAACCATGGAAGACTTGTACCAGGACACTTGTCAGCGACGCCTAAAGTTAGAACAGCAAGGATACCAAGTGGTGGAAATGTGGGAACACGAGTACGATCACCGTTTGAAAACCGATCCCGAGTTTAAACGCCTCGTGGAAAGTTACCAGTTCATGGACCCGCTGAACCCGAGGGATAGTTTGTACGGAGGAAGGACCAATGCCACCTGTTTGCTGTACCAAGCCGACGAAGAGAAAGGAGAAGAAATCAAATATTTGGACGTGTGTTCGCTGTATCCCTACGTGTGCAAATATTGTCGCTTTCCTGTAGGGCACCCGCAATTGTTCACGGAACACATCGACCTGAAAAACATTCGACAATACGAAGGCTTGATCAAGTGTAAAGTTTTGCCTCCCACGAACCTATACCATCCCGTCTTACCTCACCATTGTCAAGGCAAACTGATGTTTCCCTTGTGCCGTACTTGTGCCGAAACGTGCAACCAGGACCAACCTTGCCATCACAGCCAGGAAGAACGTGCCTTGACGGGAACCTGGGTCAGCGTGGAATTGTTCAAAGCTCTGGACATGGGATACCAACTGTTAGAAGTGTACGAAATTTGCCACTTTCCCAAGACACAACAGTACCACAAGGGTGACCCTACTCAGAAAGGCATTTTCGCCGACTACGTGGATGCCTTTTTGAAACTGAAACAAGAAGCCAGCGGCTATCCTTCCTGGTGTCACACTCCCGAAGACCAAATACAATTCAAAGAGAAATACTACGAACAAGAAGGCATCTCTTTAGACCACATCGAAAAAAACGAAGGCAGGCGATCGTTTGCCAAAGTGATGTTAAATTGCTTGTGGGGTAAAATGGCACAACGACCGTGTTTACCCAAGACGGAATATTTGACAGAACCTTCCCGCTACTTCCAGATGATTCACGACAAAACCAAATACATAAAACACGTGGACGTCGTTCGAGAGGATTTGATCTTGGTCAATTACGAAGAAGATCTGGACTTTGTACAAGACGACCCTTTTGGAAATGTCATCATTGCGGCTTACGTGACAGCTCATGCTCGCTTAAAATTGTACGAAGCTTTAGAACTGTTAGAAGAACGCGTCCTGTACTTTGACACGGACAGTTGCATTTACATCCATCACCCGATTCAACAGCACCCTGACATCGAAGGAGACCGTTTAGGAGCCTGGACAGACGAGCATCCCGACGACAAGATTCTATGTTTCGTCAGTGGTGGTCCCAAAAATTACGGCTACGAATACCGGGACAAACAAGGAGAAGTGCACACGACGTGCAAAGTGAAAGGACTGACTCTGAATCATCGTACCAGTCGAGTGGTCAACTTTGGGGTATTGAAAGAAGCCTTGCAATCGGGAGAGGATGGAAACTTTAAAGTGACCACTTATCAACCGAACAAGATTGTACGTTTACCCACTCACCACATCGTCAGTCGGCCCCTGGAAAAAATCTATCAAATCGTGTACCAGAAGCGAGTGAGACTTCCCAATCACTTTACGTTGCCGTACGGTCACATCGATATTGGTCAGCATATAAAAAGGGACAACGTCCAAGACCAATAGTTCATTGTTCATTGAAGTAACTTACCATGTCGTTGACGAAGAAGAAACCAGATTGGTTAGGAGTCAAATGTTGGACATCACCGAGACCAGGGTTTTGAGGCTTGGACACAAGAGGTGGCCCAGTATGCACGAGAGTTATTCAAGGAAAAAAGTTACTTTTCAACCTGTGTTAGTGACGGTGCCAGAAGAACCCGTCACCCAGGACAGGACTGTCGTGGACAGGCCTGAAAGACCCTTTCGGGAGGACACTTGTGTGACCTTACCCCCTACTATAGAACTGGTTAGAACTTTACCCAAAACATGTGGTTGTTGTACAGACACTTGTTTTTTATTCCACGTTCATGTGCCTTTTATTCTTGTACTTAAGCCTTTGGCTTTTATGTATTTTTGTCTTTCGTATTCATATTTGAAAAAAACATTCAATAAACGTGTTCTGAAAAAGTATATAAACTCTTGTCTTGTTTGTTTTTTCGTGTCACAAGTGACATTCCTCACACCATGGCTACCTCTACTGTCTCTGCTTCCTCTTCCTCTACTGTCAAAGTCATCGACGAACACTTAGATCGTGCCAGTTGGGAGGCTTTGTATCTTCGCCATCCCTTTAACATGCTCATTGCTGGACCTAGCGGTTCTGGCAAAACTGAATTCGTCAAACGTTTGATCGAACATAAACATCATTTGATCGATCGGCCCCCTCAACGGATCATGTGGTGTTACAAAGAGTGGCAATCGGCGTACAGCCTCTTGCGAGAAAGTCAAGGCGATTCCATCGTGTTTGTGGAAGGCATTCCTAAAGAAGACGACGGCATCGTCTCTGACTCCCGTCAAACCCATTTGGTCATTTTCGACGACATGTTAGGAGAAGACGAAGAAGAAATTAAACTGTGGTTCACGCGCAAAGGGCATCACCGTAATGCCAGTGTCGTTTACATCACCCAAAATTTGTTTCAACAAAGTAAAGCCCATCGCACCATCAGTCTCAATGCGCATTACGTGGTCTTGTTTAAAAGCCCTCGAGATAAATCGCAAGTGCAAGTCTTAGCCAAACAGTTAGGAACGCCTTGGCTGACTCAGGCGTACGACGATGCCACTCAAACTCCACACGCCTATTTACTCGTCGATTTGAAACCTACGACTCCCGAGGATTTGCGATTTCGTACTCACTTGTTTCACCACTGGTGCCAAGACGGAGGGCCTGTCCTGTACACGTCTCCGTCCTCGACTTCATTTCACTCCCCATAAAAAAATCTATAAAAACCTCAGACCCTTTTTCGTCTGTCTCACACAGTGCGAACATGACGTCCCTTCAGTCGCATCTTCCCGTCAAATTGATTCGTGCCTTGTATGGCATCAGTCGAGAAAAAAATCCACAAACACGAGCTCGTGTCTTAGAAGCTAGTCTCAAAGAAGTCTTACGATGGTTCACGGTGACGGCACGTCAATTACTCCAAGGAATCATTCAGATTCCTCATCAAATCAAACGCTTTTTCGATCGAAACAAAGTCGCTTTGGTTCAACTGGCCGATCCCCGCATCGACACTCAAACCAAAAAACAAATCATTTTGAAACCTGGAGGGAGCGGTACTCTAGGAGGGGTCATCATTCGCTCACTCTTAAGATGGGATCCTAATGCCCCAAAGTTATACCCAAGACAAAAGTCCAACGAAGCCCCAAGAAGAAAAAGACCAGGTCCCCAAGAAGGAGAACTTCTCCAGTGGCAGGACCCTCCTCTGACCAGACACCACCACCACCCCGGAAAAAGAAAAGAAGCCCCCAGAAAAAGAAAAGTCCACAGAAAACTAGTCGCAAGAGAGGCACTTCGGCCAGGACGCAACCTTACACTCGCAAACCACGACCTGCTACGGCGGTGACTGCGTCTCCGGCAGCTTCACGTTTGTCCACTTCTCCGTTAATGACACCCAGAACTGAAGAGTACTTGGAGACGTTGATCACACCAAGAACTTCTCCGTTGATGACCCCCAAAAGAACTTCCCCAGTGGCAGGACCTTCCAATTTAGTGGCAGTGGCTGCTGCTCACAAAGTACCTTCTCCCAAAATCAAAGTTCAAGAAAGATCGGGCATGTTACAAAGTTTACTGGATTTGTCCAAGCAAGAACTGGCTCGATTTAGTCCGTTACGTACCCCTGCACGACGTGTCATGCCTGTCCTCAAACAATTACGACGTAAAGACAATCAGTGGCGACGCGTTCCAGTATAAAAAAGGCCTGTGACCAAGTCGGGTATCAGTGTTTTTTGGTGCTCCTGAAGACTCAAAGATGTCACCCTCCAGAAAACCCCAAGGAAAGAAAAGGAAAGGACTGCCACCACGTTTAGCCAAACATGGGGACATGTTATCTGTCCTGTCCAAAGCTTCTCCACCCCTACGAAAAAAACTCATTCAAACAGCCTCCAAAGAGGTCATCGATACCGTGTGCGAATGTTGTTTGAACGTTTTGAAAGGCACGATCCCTTTGTCCAAACACCAGAAACAATGCTTAAGCAAGCATCGTCACGTTCTTCGCCAAATGGTTCGAAAGAAAATTCCCATTCGTCAAAAAAAGAAGATGTTAGTGCAACGTGGAGGTATTTTGCCTCTCTTGTTAGGCCCCATACTGAAAGGAGTCTTGGGAACCATGTTGGGAGGACTGGTGGGAGCAAGATAAAAAGGCCTCGGAAGTTCCAAGATCTCAGAATCGACCCCTGACAACCCCATGGAAGGACGAAAACTAGCTTTAGTGCCTTACAAACGATGGATGGAATACCATCGGTGGCAAGAACAACACACCCCGCATTTACCTCCCAATCCCCATTTGAGCGAGATGTCCCAGTTACAACACGAATTGCAGTCCTTGATGGATCGCCAAGATTTGTCCGAAACAGAAAAATCGCAAAAGTACGGTCAACTCTTGCAACGACTGCAACTCTTTCACCAGAAAGCTTTAGACGAAACAGCTCTACCCACTCTGAAAGATTTTAAGACCTTGATGAAAAGTCCAGCACCATCACCAGTACCAGTACTAGTACCACCAGTACCCGTGACCAAGACAGAAAAAGGAGAAGAAGAGGAAGGGTTTCAAACTCCACCAGAAAAAGTACGCAAGTTAACAACACCACCTACCTCCAGAATTGGATGGATTAAAAAGATGATGGCCACCCCTTCTTCCTCACAAGAGAAAAAGAAAGTGAAGACAAAAGTGAAGACAGAAGTGAAATAAGAACCGATATCCCCCGCTCAGACATCCTTCTCCTCTTCGACACCTATTGCTAGCCGCACACGCAAAGCATTGCAATCCAAGAAAATACCACAAGAGAAAAAGAGTAGCATCCTCCAAGAGTGGGTGTCTTATTAACACACCAACCAACACAAAAAAATGGAAAAAGTCTTAGCCAGCATTTACTACGATCCCTTCCATCCTGCAGGTTACGCAGGAGTTCAAAAATTGTATCGTGCTGCCAAAACGCGACTGAAAAGTCTCCGTTTACCTCAAGTGCAACGATGGTTACAAGAACAAGCTACCTACACTTTACACAAACCCATTCGACGCAAGTTTGCCAGAAGTCGCACCCGAGTGGAAGGCATCGATCATCAATGGCAAGCCGATTTAGCCGATGTCTCTCATTTGGCCAGCTACAATCGTGGCTACAAATATTTGTTTTGTGTCATCGACGTCTTTTCCAAATTTGCCTGGGTCGTGCCCTTGACTTCCAAATCGAGCAGCGAGTTAGTGCGAGCCCTGCAACGGGTGTTGAAACAAAGCGGTCGTCACCCTCTTCGATGGCAAACGGACAAAGGTACCGAATTTCTGAATCAAGCTTTCCAAAAAGAATTAAAGAAACGTGACATTCATTTTTTTACCACCGAGAATCCCGAAACCAAAGCCAGCATCGTGGAACGTTTTCAACGCACTTTGAAAGAACGCATGTGGAAATATTTTACGCATCACCACACTCTGAAGTACATCGACATCTTATCGCACCTGGTGCAAGCGTACAACCAATCTTACCATCGAAGCATCGGACGTGCCCCGCAAGACTTGACTCCCGACAACGAAGTGTTGGTGTTTGAGCGCCTGTTCGGTACGTCCCCGACGAGGGCTGTCCCGAAGAAAAGTGGAGAGTTGACCGTAGGAGATTGGGTGCGCATTGGCAAAACCAAACGCACTTTCGACAAAGGTTACTTACCTAACTGGACGACCGAATTGTTTCGCGTCACTGGACGAGTGCATGGCCGTCATCCTGCCGTCTATAAATTGGAAGACATGAACGGAGAAGTGCTCAAAGGAACGTTTTATTTGCCCGAGTTACAACGTGTCACCAAAAAAGAAGACGACGTGTACGACATCGAAAGCATTCTCGAACGCAGAACCCGTAAAGTGGGCAAACGACGTGTCAAAGAAGTCAAAGTACGTTGGAAAGGATATCCACCCAGTTTTGATTCTTGGATCGACGCTTCGCAAGTCATCGACTATAAAAAGAAGTGACCATCATGCCCTTTCACAAAGCAGACACAGCTTCGTCGACCACTCCTCCTTCACCTAGTTCTTCTGTGCAAGATTTACAAAAACAACCCTTGTGGGTGTGGTGTGGAGAACGTGTGCCTAAAACGCAAATCGTCTTTTTCTGCCAAATCTTCGTGGTGTATTGTGTCATCGGGGCAGCCATCGCCAATTTGAGTTTGCAACAAGGAGACAAACAATTGTGGACCATTTTATTGAGCAGTTGCATCGGTTACCTGCTTCCTAATCCCTCCCTGAAATTCACCTCAAACGGGAACCCCGGGAACCTTGTGTCCAGTGCCAGTGCCAGTCACCACTTCAATCACAACCAGAACCCCATTTTAGACGGAGACACGCCTCTGACATCCAGTAACCCTTCGGACAGCCACAGAACTCTGGAATTATGAGTCACCAAAACCAATTTTACTTAACTTTACCCAGTGACAGTTCCATGGAGGTGTTTCCCAAGAACACATTGTGCTGTTACACGGCCAAATTACCTCAGGCCATCCCCTTAGATCACGAAGCCCATTGGGAAGTGGCTTTAGTAGAAATGATTCACCCGACCCAAGTCCTCAATGTCCTTCCCAATCAAAATCAATTTGATGTGGAAGTTCATGACGAGCAAATGCAACAGTGGATGGATAGCAATGTCAAATATGACAAGAAAACCCGTACACAAAAGTACACCACCTATCACTTGTTCATTCCCCCAGGCTATTATTTTAGTGGTCAACATTTGGTCAGCACCATAACCTCCAGGTTTAATGTCGTGTTTCTGAAAGCTTTGGAGCATGTCAACAAAAATGTCACCATGGAGTACCACAAAGCAGCTCGTCGCTTCTTGATGAAATTTGAACGGAGTAAAATCCTGTCCATTTTATTTTGTCCTGAATTGTATGACATGTTGGGCGGAGACATGGACATGAGAAAGACCATGATCAAGAAAAACGAATTACCCATCGTTTACGACAACGAGTCTTTTAGCAAGTTATTTCGTGCCCCGGTAGAACTGAACCAAGGACTGAATTTGATGTTCGTGTATTCCGATGTGGTGGAGTACAACGTGGTGGGACACACCTCCGTACCGTTACTGCGTGTCATTCCTTTCAAAGTGGATTCTGCCACGAACACTGACGAGGAAGGTGGAAACACTTACCACGTCCACCGCGAATTTGTCCATCCTCACTATTTGCCTGTCAGTAAGTCGTATTTGGACACGGTCAACATTGCTATAAAAGGAGATCTGGGACAAAATATTCCATTCACCAAAGGAAAAGTCACAGTGAAACTCCATTTTAGAAAACGGTTCTCTCACGACTCTTAAGTCATGTATCCAGTGTAGCGAGGGGTTGCTCAACAGCGAGGACACGGCTTAGGAGATATGTTAAAATCGGCCTTTCGTTCGGTGGCCCCGGTGTTGAAACCGATGGTGACACGCGGATTGCACGCCTTGAAAGATGCGGCACTGACGCAAGGCAAAGAATTTCTCCAAAATGTCATCATCGACAAACAAAACCCTAAAGAAGCCTTCATGAGGGCAGGCAAAAATGTCTTGCTGCAAACGGGCAAAGACATTTTAGACCAACGAGAAACACCTATAAATGCCCTGCACGCTACCGAGTCAGGCATTCAGCAAGGACAAGGCAGAAAGAGACGACGAAGAAAACACCCTTTCACCAGACTTCAAGCGAGAAAGGCCAAGAAAAGAAGAACCGTTCGAGACTTAGACGTTTTCGATTATTGAGAAAAGAGACAAAAAAATGATGCACCGAGAATCTTGCGCTTGTTCCAAAACGGAACTGGATCTGTTTGCCATGCCCCCCACGATGATGACGATGCAAGAATCCCAGTGGGTGGAATTTCACCCCGTCTCCTCACTGACCGATTCCGCTCCCATCGAGTTTGAAATCAAAGGACAGCCCGAAGATTACATCGATCTGAATAGCAGTTACTTGTACCTGAAAGTCAAAATTCTAGATAAGACTGGAGGTGCTATAGACGATGAAGCAGTAGCTCCCGTCAACAATTTCATGCATTCCTTGTTCAGTGGAGTGGACTTGTATTTGAATAACAAACTGGTCAGTAGCAGCATGGATACTTACCCTTATCGTGCCTACCTGGAAAATCTCTTGACGTACGGAACAGATGCCGACACAAGTTTAGAACTGATGGATCGTTTGCATTTGGACATGTGGTTGCAAGAAAAGTATTTGCTGAACGGGGTGGATGTCCGCCTGAGACTGAATCGTAGCAGTGCCGCTTTTCATTTGATGGCTGATAGTGACGGTTACAAAACCAAAATCCTAGAAGCCAGACTCTACGTACGCCGTGTGGAAGTGTTACCTAAAGTGGGAAACGACATCAGTCAGACGTTGAGCAGAACGACCGCCAAGTATCCCATACGACGCGTGGAAGTGAAAACCTTCACCATTCCCAAGGGACAGCGATCCATGATCGAAGATCATCTGTTCCAAGGACAGTTACCCAAACGTTTGATCGTTGGTATCGCCGAGAATACAGCCTTCAACGGAGCTGCCGAAAAAAATCCTTTCTACTTTCAACACTTTGGCGTGTCCAAAATCGAAGTCAGTCGCGATGGCAAGACCTTGTGTACCCGACCCTTTGAACCTGACTTTACCAAGAAGAATTACTTGAGATCGTACTTGTCCCTGTACGAAGCCACCGGACAGTTAGGAACCAATACCGGTCACGGTATTACGTACGAGGATTATGCAGGAGGCTACGCTTTGTGGGCTTTCGATTTCACTCCAGACCAAGGCAGCGACGAGGGACATTTCCACCCTATAAAATCTGGCCAGATTCGTGTGGAAATTCAGTTTAAAGACCGAGACCCTGATGAAACGGTGAACGTCATCCTGTATGCAGAATTCGATAATACCATAGAAATCAACAGTTTGAGAGAAGTCATCCTAGATTACTAGAAACCATGGAAGACTGTTATCCCTCTTTACCTAGTGGAGAAACTTTTAGTGTTGCATTGTTGTTAAAAAATGTTAGAGTTGTTGTTTAGTGTTAAGTGATTTTTGAATAAAAAATGTTGTGTTTTGAAAAAAATGCCTTTGTCTTTTGTTTAGCTATAAGAATGTTGGATTGATGCTCTTTCATTTCTTACTATCCCTCTCATGACACTCACTAAACGTTGCGACTCAAAAACCGTGTGGGGGATGTTTTCCTTCACGTTCGCGCTTTGACTTTAAGAACCGGGTTGTTTCCAGTCTAACCATCCATTGTCGACTCATCCTCCTAAGAAGATGTGCTCCAAACTAGCTAAACTCAACGAAGCCTACGTGAATTTGCATAGGGTCAGACACAGTCTGATACCGAAGCCAGAAGAAATAGAGAATGTGAGAATGTTAAAAATCACTGAAGACCTGATAGAAGAGCTCTTCAGAGAAGAAATGAACAGGGAAAAAGAAGAATGGACAGAGAAGTACAGACTTCAGAGACAGCAGCAACAACAACAACAAGAGCAGCAGCAGCAGCCTGAAGCTGACAGAGGCTTTGTCGATTGTCGTATCGACACCAAAGAGTTCTTCTTCTCTTTCCGAAGAAGCAGACCTATCGCCAGAAAGTCTATCCTCAGAGGACATCGCATTCTTAGAAACTAAAAAAGAATGCCATAGCAAACAAAAAAACAGCCCTTTTCAGGGCTACCCAATACTCTAGAAAAGAAATAACAATCGATTTGCCAATGTGTGTAGGTAGAGTAGTGTGAAAATAAACACTAACTCTTTTTTAAAAAAAATGTGAGGGTATGTGTTTGTGTGTTTGTGTTTGTAAGTGGTTAAGTAAGTTGGTATGGATAGTAGATTAAAATGATGTCTTTTTTTTTTTTGGTGTTTGAGGTGTAAATTTGGGGTTAGATTGGATTGCTTTGCGTATGTGGATAGTCTATTGAAGTGATTTATAAAAAATTTTAAAATAGTGATGGGTAGCATAAAAAAGTGAGTGAGTGTTTCTTTTAGGTCGGCGCGTTGTTTTATGGTCATGATCTAGGTAAGATCAATTTTATGTTTTTAGGGGATGTTTTCGTTCACGTCCGCGCTTTCACTATAAATTGAAACTCGTTCGGCAGTCCAGCTACCCTTGTTGATTGATCAACACCAAAAATGAACACGAGACTGGAGAAACTGTTGGAACTTCATGTGCATCTGGAATATGCCAGGCGCATATTAAATGAACTGGCCGCGGAAGCCATTGTGGAGGAGGGAAGGATAAGAGAGGAGGAGGAAAGAAGAAACAAAGAAGAGGAGGAGAGAAGATATAAAGAAGAAGAGGAAAGAAGATACAAAGAGGAGGAGAGAAGATACAAAGAAGAGGAGGAGGAGGAAAAGGAGAGAAGAAGAAGAAATTTCAGAATCCCAGAGAGCGAAAATTGGGATTCTGAAGCGACATATCCTGCCTCTGCTCTCTCCCCCAAAAAGGTAAAAAGTAACTGGGGGACAAGATGTGTATGTGGCGCTAGGCCTGGAAGGTGCCACCATTAACCAGGTGTCCATGAAGTTCAAAAAAAAAACAAAAAAAAACAGCCCTTTTCAGGGCTACCCAATACTCTAGAAAAGAAATAACGATCGATTTGCCAATGTGCGTAGGTAGAGTAGTGTGATTATAAACACTAACTCTTTTTTAAGATAGTGTGAGGGTATGTGTTTGTGTGTTGGTGCTTGTAAGAGCTCAGGCATGTTTGTGGGAATAGTAGATTATGGGTTTCTTTATTGTTTCTTAGAGTAGGTGAAGAGTATAGTTAGGGTTCTGTAAGCGCTCACGTACGATTGTGTGGATAGTAGATTATGGATTAGTTTATTGTTCTTAGCGTATGTGTTTGTGTGTTTGTGTTTGTGTGTTTGTGTTTGTGTGTTTGTGTTTGTGTTTGTACCCGCTCACGTACGATTGTGTGAATAGTAGATTATGGATTTGTTTATTGTTCTTAGCGTATGTGAAGAGTATAGTTTGGGTTTTGTAAGCGCTCACGTAAGATTGTGTGGATAGTAGATTATGGATTTTGTTTATTGTTTCTTAGCGTATGTGGAGAGTATAGTTTGGGTTTTTATTATATGAAATGAGAAAGTATAGTTTGGGTTTTATTATATGAAATGAAAAAGTAGGGGGATGTTTTCCTTCACGTTCGCGAGTTGTTTGGTCATGATCTAGGTAAGATCAATTTTACGTTTTAGGGGGATGTTTTCCTTCACGTACGCGCTTTAAGTATAAGAACCCATAGTATTCGTCGTTCAAACCATTCTGCAAAGAATAAAAAAAGAAGATGGCTTCTAACCAAATGGACAAAATACAAACATTACAAGACGTTTCAGACAACTTAGGAATGATGGAGCAGATGTTAATAAGACTGGTTGAAGACCATTATTCCTATAGTCCCCATCGTGTAAAGATGGAAATTAATAACTTAAAAAAGGTAAAGGACAAGATTAGTGGTGTCATGAAAGAGATAAAGGAGGAGAAGGAGGATGAAGAGGAAAGAATAAGAATAAGCAAATGGAACGAAAAGATTGAAAAAGAAGAAGAAAATGAGAAGAGGAAGAAAGAAGAGGAGGAAGAGAAGAAGAAAGAAGAGCAGGAGAAAAAGAAAGAGAAGAAGAGAAAGAGTGTTGGAGATAAAATAAGAACTTGGTGGAGAAAAAGAAGAAATTAGAAGCAGAAGAAGAAGAAAACCCAAAGGCCCTTTTCAGGGCCAGCCATATTTCTCGAAAAGAGATAGCCTTTCCATTGCCTACCCCTTTTTTAAATTTAAATTTAAATTTAAATTTAAAAAAAAATCCCATATTCAATTCCCCTTGTCCCTAGACAAACCCAAACTCTATTCCCATGTTAATTTCCCCTTGTCGCTAGACAGACCCACACTATAGTTCCATGTTAAATTCCCCTTGTCGCTAGAGTGACCCACGATTTTTCTCCATGTTAATTTCCCTTGACGCTAATCTGACCCACGATTTTTCTCCATGTTAATTTTCCCTTGACGCTAGAGTTGCCCAAGGGGTCTTGTAATGCTAATTCCCCTTGACGCTAGGGTGCCCCCATTTACTACTACTGGATTTCCATTTCGATCGAAATTCAATAAACGTGTTTAATAACATTCCGAACTTTCCTTCCTTAGATGTAGATATTAAGAAAACCATTCTTAACATTTTGTTTGTGATGACAATAGATTTTGATTGAAGTTCCTGTAGCCATTTTGAATGAAATTAACTTGATCACTAGTTGGGCACGTCTAACGGTTGGGTCGGAGACTAGGGAAAGACCACTCTTGATTTTAGCAACTTTTCATTACACTAGCTGCTCTGTGTTTGGACAGGTTGTGCATAAATGTTGTGCTCCACTGATGTTACGTACTTCTGACAGAGTGACAGGTGTAAGTTGAAGTTGTTTGCATTTGCAACATGCACATTGGAGGCAACGTTGACATACGTCCAAACTAGTTTCACGTACTGCGGCTGGCCTGAAATTTGTTTGCATGTTCTTGTTGTATAAATCGTGCATTGATCTAAGTACACATCGGAGCAAAATGGTTGCTACTACATCCTCGAAAAAGCAGACTGTAGTCCAAAGTACACTAACTTCAGCAGGTATTAAAATAATCGTGCACCAAATATGAGGGAATTAATTGTTCTTATAACAATACGTAAGATATACAAGGGATTATTTTAAAGAGCCAGCATGACCAATGAGGAAACCTGACAAAATCTTTAAAAATTAAACCCTATGCAAAGTACGAAACTGTAGAGCGTAACCTATGTTAATACCGTAATGTGAACAAAATCATCCAAATGATCTTTGTATCCAGCGTTGGATAGTTTACCCTACAACTAGTCCCACGCGCTGTCTCTGAACATCAAGGCAGTGCAGCAGTGTAAATCTCGTTTTGCGTCGGTGTGTGTGTGTGTGTGTGTGTGATTCAGTTGTTCCATAATCAAACTTTTACCTATCTCTTCTAAAGGGTTTGCACAAGTTGCTGCATGCACCAATTTATTGCACGATTTTTACGTATTCTTCATTATATGCCGTGTTGTAATAGTTGTGGCAACTGAATGAAAATGCTATCTGATGTGGGTTCTTTTCAGCTAATTCAAACATGCATCAAATGTAGAATCTATGTGGTACACGTGGCCGTATAAAAATTATTTAAAATTTAAATATGTCAGGTTTACCACTGACGGTTAAATGGTTTAGAAGTTTGTTTGAAACAAAGCAACTCTAACGCTTGCATCGTAAGTTGGACCAAATGTCCATCGGTTGAATGGACCCCATATGTACTGTCATATTTTCCACTGATTTAGGACTCCTGTGTGCATTGGTTTGATAATCTTGGTTATATAACTATATGATCATGGTTTATGACATAGTCATCGTATCAAATAAATCCACAGTAATTCCTAATACAGCAGAATCAGTTTGCTTCGCCATTGAAAGAAAATAGGAAAGTTTCTTAGCAGGCTATCCAATACATAGCTGATATCAAACTATGTTGCTCAAAAATAGTCTCGCCGTCCGTACGAGTCTTTGACAAAAGATAACAGGAAACTTTTCCAGTGCATCATATCTTTGTTACTCTATAATGAAACTGGCATCTCAGGCAATTTTAAAAAATAGGCGAGTCTCCAAATAAACTTTGACAGCTTTCATTATCTGACTTCATCCAATATTAATGTGTTGCAGACCAACGTCACCAGCATCCGAAAACGTACTAGCTAGTATTTTCTCTGCATTACTGTTTTCACTATTTTATTTGTCCAAAACTGCATGTATAACGAAATGAAGCAGTTTACACAATATTTCCTTCCCATGGAGACGATCATACAATTTCTACATCAACTTAGATGTAGGCGTCCAAAAACAGGATTGATTGGACGTCAAATTATTTGTGCGTTTTAGTGTTACTGATTTGAGGCCATATTTTGGTTGTTCTATCCAAACAATGAAACCGAACATAGAAACTGCTATCTCCTAACTGAATCTGGAATCTTGATACTGAGCAAGATGGCTGACGAGGAAAATATTTACGATGAGCAGACGTTTTTTTAAATAAAAAAGTCTAGAAAAACATTTTTTTTTAAATATAACAATACCTTGTCCGATTTACAATATTCTTTTATCAAATGGTTACGAATTCCATGGCTAGAGAGCAGTATGTAAAAGACTAGACTTGTTTCAGTTTCACAGAACATCAAAAATGCTCCTCATCAAATTCAGATTTTTGAATATATTTTACTACCGAGTGCCAATCATGAATTTCTCACAGAATAAGGCACCAAAGATTAATAATCAGTCACAGTACCTCATATTCATTTGAAAAGTGTCTTGTTTCATCTCATTGAAAACTTAGAGGAAATTTTAGAATTTCTCAATTTCTTTAAGAATAAAACTAAGTCATAGGTGAGCAAACTTAAAACTCCAAAAATACTTTTCATTCTATCTGCATAATTTTACTACAAGAAGTTATGACATACTTTCAAGTCATAATATCCACTGTACAGACACTTTTATAGATCATGTACATTCAAGATAAGGCTTTGTGTCATAAATCAAATTACCTTTGGCTGAAACATGTGTAACGTTTTACAAGACACATAAAAGTGCTTGGTAGCCAATTGAACACAAGTAAATAACAAGCAATGCGTGCTCCGTACAACGTGTATAGGATAGTATACAGTCCTGTGTGGTTGTTGTTGTTTAATGGAACTTTTAACATATTACTGACAATATCATGCCGGGGAAATTGAAGCTTTGAGCTTTGAGCTCCTCCTTCCTTGATATTATTCAATAATGTCAAGGAAACTGTTACATAGTTTAATTTTAACACGCAACCCACCCACCCCCACCCCCAATAAAACAACATGTTTTGCTTATACTTCCAGTTAATACATTTTTTCTTGGAAACAACTTTATTTGTATTTTTGTTTTTGTTAATTCAATTTTTTCAAAGTCCATGCATGCCACTTTTCGATAATGAATGCAAGTATTTGAACTTTCTTTTAGCTGATTGCTATCTCTCCTCTACGAAGTAGATAGCATATTACTACCCTGCATCGGCATCGGCGACATCTTCCGCAGAGTAAAAGTATATACATGTTTACAACCGAATCTCAAGCAGTCTTTCTTCCTAGACTCTACCTGAAGTTTTCAATGGGTTCATAGCAACACACTGGGGAAATGGGTATAAGCATGGTACATGCATGCACGTTAGCTGTACGTTCCTGGTGCGTTTGTTTTCTTCGTTAAGCCATATATTTAAGTTGGATTGTTTGTTTTGTTTTTTCCTTCATCATTATATGTTATTTTTAAATGTATTTTGGAGTTAACCTTGTCCAAAATCAAGCCCACTGTGTTCCTGACTAAAGACACTGGTGTTGTGTTTGGTAAACAAGTAATTCATGACTAATATTTTTTAAGAGTGTGAGTTAAATATTATGATCATTATCTTGTTATGAGTCAAGGACATTATGTTTACCATGTTCTCTATTATAATTTTAGCAACAAAATGTTCTAGATTGGAAAATTCTATTATTCAGTAATAATTTTTACAAAATGCTAATTGTGATCTAAATCAAGTAAACGGCTTAATAGTTTTGTTCATCTAAAAATTATCCATGTAAGCTCTTAAAGCAGAATCATTGGTATTGTTGTGTTCAGTATTTGATTTGGCTGGAATTATTTATTTCAACTATTATTATTCTCTGATAATGCACAATACTCTTGAATAATATTCTTGGACAGAAACATTATTTGGGAATTATAGTGAATTCAAACAAGGACATCTTGGATTATATTATTCGTGATTCATCGAAAGACTGTTGTGACATCACCACGTCACATGCTAAAAGAGGGTGACCAACACATTCACATTAGAACTATATTCATTAGGACTGGTAATATATATTTTTTAAAAACAATTTTAGGATTTAGTTCGCAATACAACACTGTAAGTCCTTTTTAAGTTTTCCTTGTGTATTCTAGGGTAATAAAATTTTTGTTGAATTTAACAAAACTTGTTGGTTTTCGCTCTTTTCTATTATCTAGTCGTAATAGTTACCTAGAAACATGAAGGAGAGCACGGGGATAAATCTTGACCAGTACTATAGCCTTGTCACAAAATCGATTCACTCTCTCGTATATTGCAAGCTTCAATGACTTTGGTTACAATTTATCTTTTAAGTTTATTTCTCAAGCTCTGAACTGGCTAAAACCGTCAGAGTAGATGAAAGTTTGTATCTATATTAGTATCACGTCCTTACAAGAAAAGAAGGTCAATGTGACCTACAATTCACATTTTTCTGGCTTAGGTTAAAGTTTTTGCTCCTACATAATTTTTTGGGAAGCCTATGTAATACTGTTTACCTGGAATCGTGAAACTTGCTAAGAATGTGCATCTTGAGGAGTAGCACACCCTCATGTTAAAGGTAGATCACTGTGACTCATATTTCAAGTTTCGCTAATTTTTTCCTCATTTTTGTAGCTTTACTATTTGTTCATGAAACAATAATATAGATTATTATGAAATACACCTTAGTACCACACACACACACACACACACATATTAACCTATTTAGAATAATGCCATCTGGTGGAAGGGTGCATCTTCGTGAGCTCTGCTCCTTCACTTCAGTAATATGTCGTTATGGTATATAGTTTACGTTACACAGATTTGGCTTAAATTTTGTGTTTCAAGTTCGTCTCTCAGGTACCTTTCGTGTTAGAATCGTGAAAGTGATGGCAATAAGCATCTTTGTTGCTATAATGTTCTTTAAACAAAAGAAGGTCATTGTTACCCGTATTTTATCTGTTACTAGCTTTGGTTCAGTTTTTGCGTTTAGGTCATCACCACACGAACCTTTGGCATGTTATATGCATATTATCCTACCTAGAATCATGAAACTTGGTGACTGGACGCAGTTTTAGAAGTACTACCACAAGAATTCATCGTGCTATATACATCCTACCCGCTCAAAAGACAATTTCTAACCAGTGCAAGTAGAAGTACGAATACATAGGTGATTCGATGTTAAACTTTCCATATTAATGACTACACTGAATTTTGTGACATGCTACTGTCAGCATGTTCACTGTATATTGTTCATATGAGAATGTATAGGAATTAGATGTGCAGTGAATTCTGCGTGATTTTTCTCTCGTGGCTAATCAAGGTAATTATTGAAGCATGAACTATCCTTGTTCAACCGCTTGTCACTCAAAGGTTACTCAGGGCCCAGGAAAATTTAGGTTTATAGTAGTGGACAATGATAATAGCTTCTGGATCAGATTTTAAGAACAGTGGTTTCAAAATATTACAATAGCAACGTTTTTTTTTTTTTTTTTTTTTTTTTTTTTAATAAGCTCATTATTGTACCTGTACTTTGATATAACCAAAAATATGCTCTTTTTATTGTTTTTCATCGTTTATTCCACATCACACAATGTACGTATGCATGCGGTTTAAAAAGTATGTCTGCACAATACTGGCTGTATAGTTTAAATTACAGATTAAATGGTTATGTAAACATCAAAAGTTCAAGTGTAAAGAGAAAATTATTCATTTATAACGCGGGCATCATTTTGTTCTCAAGACCACTTTAGTCTGTACTAATTTTCTACATGATGATAACAATGGTTACTGGAGACTACTAAATACTTCACAATGGTCAGCTGTGTAAATTGCTGATTGCATTGTTTGTGGGGTTACATCGAAGTTAACAACACGATTGGATATTACCGTAGTGAAAAGACGATAAACAGCAATGAAAGTGCATGTCATACCCAGTCAAAAGGCGAAAACTGCCTAAATAAATGTAAAGCAACAAAAACAAAAACAAAAAATATGGAGTGGCACTTTCGATAAGGAAATAATGTGTTTTACTGATTTCTAATATTACTTAAACAAATTTAAATATACCTGGGAATACTCGATTCCTTCTGAAAAAAAAAAATTCCTATAAAAACATATTTATTCATAGCTTAATGTTTGAACAATTGAACACAATCTGTATACCCATTTCAAAGGTTGGCAGGGTTTAATATTTTACTCCCACGTCACTGTTATCAATGACTTAAGCTGATTGTGTGTTGATATTTCAAGTTATCACTGACATTTAGGATTTCCTTTTGTGTTGATATTTCAAGTTATCACTGACATTTAGGATTTATTTCGTGTTGATATTTCAAGTTATGACTGACATTTAGGATTTATTTTGTGTTGATATTTCAAGTTATCAGTGACATTTAGGATTTCTTTTTTGTGTGAGCTACAAATGAATTTTATATGGGGAAATCAGGAGGCATCAAAAGTAACGTCATGTGAAAAGCTTTGCTTTTCTTGGTATCGTTGATGAAAAGGATGTTCTGTTCTATTTTTTAGGGTGAAATTCGATCGGCTATTATAAAAACAGAATGGTAAAATCAACATTTCTGGGTGCGAATAGCAATTCCGTCTTACAGTAATGTTTAAGGTTATATTTTTGGAAGAAGTGCTGATGTTGACGGAACGCAAAACGAGCAACGAAGAAGAAATATACAAATGTAAACCCCATCCGTGTTAATTCAAATTAAGACCATTATCTCATTAGATTAACACAAACAAGCAATTAAAAAATGTACGTGTAAATTGGAATCTTGACGCATAGTTTAATTTTAATTCAGTGTGTTTTCAATATTGACCTTAATAACAAAAATTTAAAAACGCAATATCATTTAAGAAAGAGAAAGTATTGCTTGGTTAAAAATCCCGAAACTTTGACAGGTGGATTATAATCTATGTGAAAGAGACTGTATTTAAGCACGCATGTGCAAGCTTTCCTTTCATAAGCGACTCTATTAGTCGTATGTAAGCTAAAGTAAATAGGACAAGCATGCATGTTATGGAAGTATTTTGCAATGATTACTTTCATAATTTAGCGGAATCTCAATTTTTGCTTACTGTTATTCACTGCGCGTGTAACACTGTTGATTATTTTGTATGCAAAATGCCAAAATAAAAGAAAAACAAACTTCAAAGTAATTTTCCAAACAAAATTTGAAAAAATAATTTTGTGTTAGTCTTAATGGCACATCAACAAAGGTAAGGTTATATTATGTGATGGAATGGGAGTAAAGTGCCTTGCCCAAGGACACAGTGACCACAATAGCTGCCCTGGACGGATATGGCCACGATTCAAACTCGCGAACAATCACTTAAAGTACCTCTTAGCCGTCGCGGCTTCTTTTTAAATAAATATAGAATATATACGTGTTTGAGTTGAAATATAGAAATATATTGTCATGAAGTGAAAAGGTGTCGAAATGAAGTAGAAAGAATGTATTTTCCTGAAGTGGATACATTATATTGTCATGAAGTAGTAATGTATTGTAGGAATGAAGAGGAAAATTGTATTGGCTTTTAGTGGAAATATTTTGTATTGCTACGAATGGCGGTCATCTCTCGTGAAACATTTCATTCTACCTACTACAAAATGTAGATTTTTAAACAAATGTTATATTCGTAAGGCAAAATGTTCATTTCCATGGATTTGTTTATCCATTCTGTGTTAAAGCAATTATCGATTGTTTTACTACATCAATAGAAAGAAGCTCAGGAATTTTACAATAATTTTAGTACAGCCACATTTGTTTTTACGAATGTTCAGATTGTATATTTTGTAAAACTAATCACTATTAATGACTATTTTAATACGAAAATGAAGAGATTTTTTGTTTTCGTAATCACGTGTTTTGCTCAGACTGATTCAGCGTACATAGCTCAGTTGGGATACTCTAGAAATATGATAGAACGCTCCAACAGACATTAGATCGGAACATCATTAAACAACAAATTTTAATTATTTACTTGTAAGGATATTGGCTGCTATTTTGTTATTATTATTATTTGTTTATTTCTGCATTCAGAAGTGAATTCTGTGTGCTGGCAAGAAATCAGTCTATTTTGGTAACATATGCTGCACCCAAATATTAAGACCAAATTTCAATTGTCACTTAACTACGGTTTGCAGTCGACACTAATCAGTGCCTGATTTCTTCATCGTTTTCAGGCATGATTATGACGTTGATGAAAATCACTCCTAAAATAATGCGAATACTATATGTAATCAATATTGTTTTTTTCAAATGTGTACCATTTGTCGTTCAGTGTAAGACGTATACGATACTGTACAGGTGACAGAATATCGAATAGCAACAGGTCATTAGTTCAGTCACTGACAATATGCATGATTAATGCGGAACACTAATTACAGAATTCCTAATACCTGAAGCCTACTTTTTACTGTTTTGGAGTTATTTTTAGGCATTCTTGACGGCGTCCTCTCAGTTGTTGTTGTTGTAGGGTTTAACGCCATTTTTCAACACAAGATAGGCTATACATGGCGGCCAGTATAAATGGTGGAGGAAGAAGCCGGGAAAACCCCGGAAAGAACCACCAACCCAAGAGAAGCTACTGGCAAGCTTTCTCACGTACCCATATTGGCCGAGCCCGAGACTCGAACCCACGCAGACAGAGGTGAGATGGTAGTGATCCGTAACTGTGAGCGCTTAAGACCACTCGGCCACGCCTTCTCAGTAATCACAATAATGTATACAAGTCGGTCAACATTCTTGTCCCATTTTAAGATCTATTCATCCTGAAATGGGTGTAACTATGGAAATACAGGTCTGAACGATATGTATAAGGATAGATATAATTCGCAAAACGATATAATAGTGATTTCCTGGAATAATATAGCCATTGGCAATATAATTTTTGGGGATCCCACTGATATCTTTATATCTCCTTATGAAATAGATAATAAAAGATCAAATATCTCTGTTCTTTTGAATATATATATATATATATATATATATATATATATATATATATATATATATATATATATATATATGGAAATATTTCACGAGCGAAGTGGTAAACAATGTATTATCACGAGCAGTGAAGCCACGCGCAACAATGTTCAGATATAGGATTAATGAAAAGAAAAAGAATAACATGATGTGTACGTAGTCTGAAGTTGACGCATTCATTACTTTTATCCAGGTCACTATGACCCTATCCTACTAAATTTCTATTTCGAAAAAAATTTGGGAAACGTGTTTAATAACATCCTGAAATTTCCTTCCTTAGATTTAGATATTAAGAAAACCATTCTTAACATTTTGCTTGTGATGACAATAGATTGATTAAACTTCCAGCAGACGATTTGAATGATGTTTACTTGCATTCCTGATAACAACTCGGGCACGTCTAATTGTCTTGGCGGAGACAAAAGAAAGAACTATCTTTAAATTTTACCTACTTTTCATTATCGTGGACCAGGGCGGTCCACATTTTCAACAACTTGGGCTATATGGACCAAAAATGTAAAATTTGTGGGCCTCATGGGCGCCCGCACATAGGGGCAAGGGGGGAAGGGGGGGGGCATTTCATCTCTAAACATGCTTTTGCCTATATCCGTAAAATTTTGTGGCTGACCACAACATATTTACTCCCCCCCCCCCCATTTATGCAGGCTCCATAGGCGGGCCATACAGATATATTATTTAAAAAAAATGACCCGCGGCCATATTGGGTCCGCAGGCCTGTAATTGGACCAGTCTGTCCAATTTGGTCTTTGATTAACCTTGAAGTGCACAACAGCTGATACTGCATTGTGAAGAAAAACGTCCAAACAACGATTATGTCCTGCTTCGGATAATTTACTCTACAATCATTCTCATGTGCTTTCTCGGAGCATCAAGGCCGTGTGTCAGTGCAAGTTTTCTCTGGCGTTTGTAGATAAAGCTGAATATACATTGCATATACATAAAGACAAACACAAAAAGGCTTTATATTCAAATAAAATCATACAATAAATATAAATAAATCAATGCTTTATTTAATTAACCCATATGCCAACATTTCTGGTTTTTGTTAGAGGGTTTGTATAAGTTGTCACATGAGCCATGGCACGAATTGACTTATCATTGGTTTTGTCCAGAGTTTTGTTAGCTGTGGCGGCTGAATAAATGTGTTGTATTATTTTTTCTGCTGGTTCAAACAAGCATCAAATACAAAGTCTGTGAGCGGCACACGTGGCCAAATAAACACTACTCAAAATTTGCTTAATGTATTAGTAGGTTGCATGAAACAATCAGATATAGGACAGTTTTGAAAATCAATTTTAACGTTTGTTATATTTTTTAAATAATGTATTGAAACAAACATTCCATTGCCTGAGAGGTATTCTGTGTGTGTTTATATTGTCCACTGATTCAGGGGTTCATCTGTGTACATTGTTAGTTTGCGGTATTCAAACATAAACCTATGATCATGGTTTATGACAATGTTAAAATAGCATCCTACAAAACCACAGTCCTTTCCATGCTAATGCGATGAGAGACGCGAAGAAATAACATAATGCTACTACGCTTGGAGCATACAGAGTGAATCGATGAGAGAGAGAGAGAGAGAGAGAGTAATACTTATACACAAGATTCTAGTCGAGATTTCACCGACAAAGGACTATTTCAGTTATGCTCAGAGAATATTCATGTCTTTCTGTACAAACCACCTTTAATACTGTTTAATGAGGGATTCATGTCCAAATCAAACTAATTTATTTGGAGGGGTTGCTTTCATATTGTGGTGCCATAACAAAGCTCGTCTTAATTCAAAGTTTTCTACTACACACCAGACCATCTTTCTAAGAAAACTATACAGACACACGCTCGCACATATAAATACACTAAAAAGATTAATCGTTCCTCCTCGTACTAGATTATTTTCGTTTCCAATACAGTAGTTTCGGCTTGCTATGCACAAAGGGCTGACAAGGGGGGGGGGGCAACTGGCGATATATCCGTAGGCGGTCCCGGACCGAACAACACTGTTCATGACCCACGTCTTCCTCCCCAAGGGGACCGGACAACGCAGAAAGGTGTTACTGGTTGAACAAGAACTAAGAGATGCCCGGATGTTTCGTACCCCAGGGCCCGTGATCCCTTTCTATGGACCTGTATTCACATTGTAAAGGAAAAAGTCGAATAGAACCTTTCTTGAGTCATAATCATTTAGGCCCATATACATCTGCAGACTATACAATACACAGGTGATATCAGATTACGTCACTCTACGATAGTCTCGCAGACCGTACGTGTCTTTGCAAAAATTAAAGATGATAACAAACGTTCAAGTATATGATAATATTGTTACTCAGTACTGAAACTGACATCACAGGCAAATTGTATTAAGGTGTTGAGCATACGATTCTCCTCGACCGATTAGATGACAGATTGTTTGTATGTTTTATTGCAGACTAGATTTTAGGCTATGTATTGATTTTTCTACAAAAAAAAAGGAGAACGGAAATAGGTACAGTACTAACTCCTGATTGTATATGGAATCTGGATACTGAAATAGACTGTGAACAAGGACGACATTTGTGTTATTGAGCTCTTTACAAAATTAAGAAGACAAAAATGCATACTTATTTTTTATGATGTCTGCCTACTGCATCTCTGCTTGAGATATGTATCGTACGCAAAGTAATCCTAATATAAAATCTCAGTTCCAGGGGAAAAAATATGAAAAGTTAAGTGACACCAGGTCTGGATGGGTCTCCACGTCCAAATCGAATAAAAATCTGTTTATATTTGTTCCAGACGGCACAGCATGCCACAAGAGCTGTAAACAGCCGTATTGACTTTTATGACCGCAACGCCGTCAGATTTTAACCCTGAATAATGTTAGACAATGAAACAATAAACAGGGAAAGTTGTCGTAGTTATGACTTGCCTTCAATAAAGTCATAATATCTACAGTACCAACACTTTTACAGATCATTGACGTTCAGGATACGGTTTTGTGTCATGAATCAATTTATGTTTAGCTGGAACTCCTATAACCCTTACTGACGCATTTCTTTTTAACAGACATGCAAAAAAGCGTTGTAGCCAAATGCACTCGACTAAATATAACAAACGATGCGTGCTGCTTATAACGTGTACAGGATAGTATTACATTCTTGTGTGATTGTTCTTGGTTGTTTTAACGGCCATTATAGCGTGTTACTGTTTTAATCATGTAGCCATTTGGACATCAATGCATCTAAGTACAGCAAAATTTATACTAGGATAAAAGAGGCAAAAAAAGAGAAGCTATTACGTTCCCTGTTCAGCTTTATTGATAATGGGGTTAACGAGTACAGCTTTTATCCGATCGCAGCGAACATTCTGAATCAAACTAATGCATTACCCAGCCCACTGTGTATTTGTGAAACTTGGTACAACCCCGGCCCCCACTACATACTTACAATAGAGTGACGTCATCGGTTTGCATTAAGCACATACACGGACTATCTAGATAAACACGAACTGACATTGCACCGACTTTACTGGGTGTTTTACCCATTGCCGCCTACACAGACATTGCACCGACTTTACTGGGTGTTTTACCCATTGACGCCTACACAGACATTGCACCGACTTTACTGGGTGTTTTACCCATTGACGCCTACATTGACATTGCACCGACTTTACTGGGTGTTTTACCCATTGACGCCTACACAGACATGACTATGCTGACTTTCCTGAAGTAACTCTGTAGATTGCCTGCAGTCTGTATTGCAAAGAAATATTTGTACTCCACATCTTTAACTATCAAAACCCGAGAGTTAAAACAAAACAAATTGGTTTTATTCCTGACATTTATATAGTCCTTGAAAAAATTGACTTAAATAGGTTGATTGAATCATTCATAATTTAAGGTCGATTCCCAGTTTTAAAAAATATATCGGAAACGTATTATTTTATATAAAGTTCGTACTTCATATGAAACTGCCTTGAAATAAAGACTAACTAAAGATGCATTGCACAACAGATTTCAGAGGATATTGCTTGATGGCAGTTTGATCCCGTCTGTATTATGGGGAGTTCCTATTAGGATTGTTCAGCTGTGGACCTCTTGTGATGTCACGAATCACGACCTCGTACATAAAAATAGAATGTAGCCCCAGCTTCAGACAAACATTACAATATGGCGGCTCAGTACCGTTACGTTTCACTGACAGAATATTATGTTCCTGGTGGAAAATTACCTTATGCTTTGATAGAAACTCATTCAGTGGTGTTGCAGCTGAAACAATGATTACGGTGCAGAGATCTCAGCATCAGTGGAAATCTAAGCGATTTGATCAAAAGGTATGTAAAATTCAGTGTGTATATATTGCATGCATTCGATGCTTCCAATAGTACGGTTACGTAGAACGTGCATCGTGCCTATATAATATCATCCTCAAAACAGCAACATAAAAAAGTAAATAGACCACCAAAGCATCATTACAATTTCGCTCTAAGTGTAAGAGTTGGATTGAGTTGTAAAAAAAAAGCGTTCCTTGCACTGAAAATCAGAGCAGCAATGCATAATATCGCCCCCCTCCAATTCATTAGCTCGCAGACGCAAAATATTATTATCTTTTAAACGGCCGTGAGAACAAAGATATGTGACCTAATAATCTCTTTATCACTCCAAGCCCTTATGTGCCTGTATCATTTCTGTATCAAAGGGCAATTTAGTGATGAATTAGTTTGTTCTGTAATATGTGGTATTTTTTTTTTCTGTCGGTTAGGTTCACAGGGTTTTTCCGAGGTGTGGCGTGAAAATTCAATTTTAAATGGTTAGTTTCTTGTACTCTGTTATTATTATTATTTATTATTATTATACTACATCTATCTTTGCAGGGTCAGACAGTGTATAGAAGCAGGAAACAGTCGGTGCATTTCTATATCTGTTGATGGTGGTAAATGGTCAAAGTTTTCCCTTCCGCAAGCTCTAATCCATAGACGACACCTGTCAAGATCTTTCTTTGGGTTAGGGAATATAATGAAAATAACTCTCTTCATGTAATCATTATTGATATATCTAGAGTCACTACGGCAAATACCATAGAAACAATGTTTTACAACCATTATTTAAACGTAAAAATAAATGTTATCGCTTAGACTACCATGAAAACCACAATAAGGTTTAATGAGGGATGATTCTATGTTTGGCCGAAAACAATATGGCGGACGGCGCAATGCCTAGCGGGATAATGACATCAAACGATATTTATATCTGACTGAACAGCTCTATTAGGTATAGTTATTGCTAATATCGTATTCGAGTTGTTTTCATCTGCGGATGCTGCTGTTTGTACTCGCTGCCATACTGTGTGTACGTCTGTCGTTGATCATTTGCTTATTTCTCAAGCTCTAAACTTGCCAAAAATTATTGATTTGCTAATAATGTCTCAAGATAATTTGTCCAGTGTAAAGTATTAGCTTTTTCTTAACATTTTTGTACTGTTCTGAATGTCTGACAAAAACAGTATATAAAGCCGATCCTGAAAGTCGATTTAGTCCCTTTTCTTACACAAATAAAATCCAACGCTGAGAACAAATTTAAAAGTAACGAAAAAAAAAAATGAAATAAACAAAAACTAATAAAATACGCTGAAATGAATGAATCGCTAACTAGTCAGTTTACCTACATAGCATATAATAGAATTAAAAGCCAATTTCCTACCAAGGGGTCTCTGTTAGTCTCGTGGATGGTCAGTGGCAGGCAGACATTAGATGCATCCAGGCATATGAAAGAAAGATGGATACAAGTATATTTTGACAGTAGTAGATGTTGCCTCAAAATACGCCTGGGTTGTGAAGTAGAAACTAAGTAGGGTTATGCCATCCATACATTATACTTTTGGACAAATCTTCAACAACGAAAGATTGTTAAGGGAAAAGAGTTTTGCAGTAGAGTATAACTGGGCGTCTGCAGCACAAAGGTTTAACATAAATTTGAAGACTATAATGTGGAAATATTTAACTGAAAATGAAAAAAAAAATATGGGTTGGCGTTTTGCCAAAACTAATTTATGAATACAATATATATAAAAAAGTAATCAGACGTCAGTAGATAATGCTCCGGTTAAAGACAGGACGTGTGGATCTATCTGTTTGGTTTTTTGACTGTTGATACATGTGAAAATCCTAAACTCTAAATTGGTAAAACAGACAAAAGTTTAAAATACAACACAATTTTTGTTCAGGGCTGCCTTCTTGACTTTACAGGTAAGGAATTTAGCGTTATCAGTTAATTTACAAGTCTTTGAGGAAGAGCATATTGAGTGCGTGATATGCGAACATCATTGATATCAATACGAAAAACAGACGGATATATGAAAAGTTAAAAAAAAATAGGAAGACTATAGGAATGAATGGAAAAAGTATGCACTTTTAGAATGAAAATGACATGATAAATGTTTGACGCACAATACGTAGGTAGAAGTAGTAAGACGTATGGAAACCTTTAGTAACGATGCAAAGCTAAAAGAAGTAAAATGTCTGGAAACTTTTAGTTGCAATACATAGCTAGAAATAGTAAGAACCATGGAAACGTTTAATTACAAGACATAGCTAGAAACAGTAAGAAGCTTGGAAACTTTTAGTTACAAATCATAGCTAGTGTGTGTGTGTGTGTGTGTGTGTGTGTGCGTGTGTGTGATTTGTATTTTTAACCTATCTTTTACAATTTTTCAGTTGTATTGCTATGATGTCTACAGTGTGGCAGTGTATAGTGATGTCTAGCACTGGGACATCATGCCGCAGACATGTATCATGATGTCCCACCCAGTCACATTATCCTGACACCAGGCCGACCAGTCCTAACACAAACCTCTTAATGCTGAGCGCCTAGCGAGGCAGCTGTTAGTACCATTTTTATTAGTCTTTGGTATGACTCGGCCGGGGATCGAACCCACGACATCTCGCATCCGAGGAGGACGCTCTAGCCACTAGGCCACCGGAGCGGTCTACATAGCTAGATACATACATAGATAGAAGTAGTAAGAAGCATGGACACTTTTAGTAACAATACAATACAAGAAATAATAGTAAGAAGCATGGAAACTTTTAGTTACAATACATAGCTAGAAATAGTAAGAATCATGGAAACGTTTAGTTACAAGACATATCTAGAAGTAGTAAGAATCGTGGAAACATTTAGTTACAATACATAGCTAGAAGTAGTAGGAAGCATGGAAACATCTAGTTACAATACATAACAAGAAGTAATAGTAGTGAATAGGGATAGTATAGCGTCAATGGGACTTATCATTAAAAACACCCTTGGGAACATATAGCGTCAAGGGAAATTTAACATGGAGAAAAATCGTGGGAACATATAGCGTCAAGGGAAATTAACATGGAGAAAAATCGTGGGACTGTTGAGCGTCAAGGGGAATTTAAACAGGGTGGGACTGTATAGCGTCAAGGGAAATGGAACATGGGATTTTTTTTTTTTTTAAATTTTTTTTAAAAAGGGGTAGGCAATGGAAAGGCTATCTCTTTTCGAGAAATATGGCTGGCCCTGAAAAGGGCCTTTGGTTTATGTTAATATGCCCTTAACATAAAGGGTATTTGCGACATCTTCTTGTCCTCAAACTTCGTCTTACAGCAGGGCCATACATCAGAGTCCGCTTGAGGCAACCTTGTCTCTCTATATAGACTCTTCTTATCCACAGGCTGCTGTTGGTCCTGTGGACAACGGTCCACTTGGATCGGACATACATGAGCATGTCCGTCCTGAACATCATTGTTGACACAAGGGTTGAAGATTCAACGTCTGTCCACATGCTGAGGCTCCGACAATAGGTGAATCAATGCAGTGAACTGCGCTTATTTATACGGACAGAAAGGATTGAAACGGATTGAGTTCATTCACCAATCCGAACACGCGTTACAGAATTCAGTCAGCCCGCATCCAATCTGAAGACAGCAGTCTGTGACGTCACGTAGTCTATATAGATTCGCTAGCGCTTGTGTGCAGTCAATCTATGCGACAGTGATTCAACATGACGGAAACTCAGAAAACGATCTATTGGGCTGCACCAACAGGGGAGACTGCCCAAGGGAACCCGGACTTACTTTCAGAAGAGGTGAATTGGGATTTTGTGGATTTTCTCTCTTCGCAAGAATTTGTTCCGGAACCTTCGTTACCTTCTTCATTACCGCAAGTGGAGAATTTTAGACAGAGACAGAAAGAAGAATTGGAGAAATTTATACAACGACAAAAGGAAGCGGAACAGGCTTTTCTCCTACAGCAACAGCAACAGCAACAAGAAGAGGTAAGAAAAAAACAACAGCAGCAACAGCAAGAAGAAGTAGCAGCAAAGAAACAAGAGGGTGAAAATCAAACGGTCACGGTACTGTTGGACATTTTAGCGGAGTTAAGAAGTCTGAAACAAATGTATCAGACTTCTTTATCACGACCGAAGAGAATACGACCTTCCCGAGCTAAACACGTCAACCCTGTGACTAAGCCTACCGTACCACCCTTAGTGATTTCAACCCAATCATTATCATCATCATCAACATTACGCAGTCCAGAAGTAGGCCTTGGCCGTGGCAAAGGCATAAGGCAGTTAAAGTTGATTGCTTAAACTCACCCTTTCACCATGAAGAAAAAAGGCCCTTTTCAGGGCCACCCACATTTCTCGAAAAGAAATACAATTTCAATTTGCCAATAACTCAAAAAAAAAAATAAACCCCACCCATTTTACCCTTATAGTACGTGTCTGTGTATGAGTGCGTGAGTGTACGTTCTTATTTTAAAATCACAACTCAAAGACACTTACCTTATATCATTCATTTATTCTTTTCTCCATTTTTTACAATCCAATTCACAATTCACAACACATCACTTTAATAAAAAGTTCATTGACTTCTTCTTTCTCCTTGTTTAGTCTCTCTGTTTTTTGAATTTCTTCACCCTCTTTTCCTCATTTTCTTCCCTTCTTCTTTTCTTCTTCTCCTGTTTCTTTGCCTCTTGTAAATAGAATTGTCTTTTTTCTTCCTCTTCTTCCTCTAAAGAATCCCTCTCTTCTTTCGAAGAATCCCTCTCTTCTTCTGAAGAATCCCTCTTTTCTTCTGACTCCTCTTGTTTCTTTTTTGGGCAATCTGGAGACCAATGTCCTTTTTCTTGACAATAATAACAGGTATCTTGACTTTTGTCTTTTTTAGTCCCTGTTTTTGTTCTTTTTTGACGGTCTGGACACTCTGAAGACCAATGCCCTTTCTTCTGACAGATATAGCAAGTATCTTGACTTTTATCTCTAAAGGAAGGAGAGTAGTCCGTAGGCTGGTCTGAAGAGAATTTTCTAATGACCCCTCGCAAAGCTCTGACGAAACGTTCCATCTGGGTAGTCTCTTCCATCGTTGTGCTCGGTTTGAGAGTGAAATGAATAGTGAAAGGACAAGACACACACCCTTTTATATACGCTGGTCTGCTATGACTATAAAGTAGCTCATGGTGTTTGAACTTGAGTCATTTGACTTTTTGCTTTCAAGATGAAACGATCCTATTCATTCGAGAAGAAAGAAGAAAGTAAGAGGCAGAAACGTGATCTATCGCCTCGAACCAGGGCTGAAATCTTGGCACAAATTCATGCCAGTGATTTTGAAGAGGACATGAGTGAACCAGAATTTGAACCCTCTAAACCAAGTTCACCACCCTTACTCAACCCTGAAAAATACTATTCCATTCGAGAGACGGAAAAGCGCTCCTCTAGAAAATTTAGAACCACGGCTTACAAATACACAGTGAAGTTTAAAGATTTCAAGGCTGAAGTGCCGTTAGAGAAAGCAGAAGTGTTCATCACCGAGATGTGGGATTCTTTGCTCACTGCACTCAAGCAACAATGTCAACCCAAAGAAGACGATCGCTTGAGACTTTCCATACAACACGACGGTTTGAAATCCCCTGTTTGGATCGAGTTTAGCACCCCTGCAGAATTGACCGCTTCCAAAGTCATGGACAAAATTCAACATGTGCAACAATCTAATGACCAGTTTGACATCACCGATGGAAAAGCCACATTGGACATGACCCACGTCTCTTCTCCTCAAGGGACCGGACGCAAAAAGATGTTATTGGTGAACGACCTTCGCAGCATTAAGCGTAGCCTTGTCCAAATTCACAATCCTCATGACCAGATGTGTTTAGCCCGTGCCATCGTGGTGGGACGAACCTATGCCAACAAGAACGACACGGTAGAATGGAAAAGAACCTGGAAAACTATTCAACAATCGGACCGAGCCAAACAACGAAATGAAGCAGAACTCCTGTTGCAACAAGCTGGCCTGTCCAAAGACACACCCTGTGGCATTCCTGAGATGCAAAAATTGCAAGATGCCCTAGCTCCACGATACACCTTGAAAGTGCACCCTCAAGAAGTGCGCGGGCCTCTGTTGTTTCGAGGGCAAGATTTTAAGGACGGAAAATACATTCATGTTTATCATCACGATGACCATTTCGATACGATTACCAGTATCACCGGATTCCTGGGATACGGTTATTACTGTGAGAAATGTGACCATGGTTATAATAATCGAGAGCAACACAAGCATTGTGGATTGAAATGCTCAGGATGTTTGGCCTCTTCACCCTGTCTGAGCGAAGAACCAGTGCCTTGTTCCACTTGTCTGCGCACGTTTGTCAGCCCTACCTGTTACCAACAACATCTGAAAACGCAAGGTTCACAGAAGAAATGTGCTTGTCAACTCCTGAGATTGTGCCCTACGTGTGAACAAGTCATATGTACCAATGCTGCCAAGGCACACGTATGTCGAGGAAAGAAAAAATGTCACATTTGTCACCACATCGTGGACTTGGAACACCAATGTTACGTGCAAAAATACCAACCCCCACCAAAGAAAGAGGATGGTCACAAGAAGAAAGGCAATTTCATCTTTTTCGATTTCGAATGCATGCAAGAAACCGGCACTCACATTCCTAATTTTTGCGTGGCTCATCGAGCGTGCGAGAAGTGCATTCAAGAACCTATTTTCAGTCATTGCCCTCACTGCAGCAAGATTCCCGGAGGGCGTGAAAAAATCTTTCGGGGACCGAACACGTTAGCCGATTTTGCCCAATGGGTCTTAGACCCCATCGACAAGACGTGGAGCCAAGAGGACATCGAACGTTACGGAGATTGTCATCGTCATGCCACGGTGATGGCTCACAATTTCTCCGGATACGATGGACAGTTTCTTTTGAGGTACTATACGGAACAAGGCACCGAGCGTCCTAAAGTGACTTTGAACGGAGCCAAAATCATTTTCATGCAAGTGGGACAAGTGCAGTTTAAAGATTCGATGAGCTATTTGGCCATGCCTTTGAGTCGAATGCCTAAAACGTTTGGAATGACAGAAATGGCTAAAGGGTACTTTCCACACTTTTTCCATACGGAAGCCAATCAACATGCCGTTCTACCCCATTTGCCTGAGGCTCACTATTACGACCCCGACAACATGCGTACCGAACAACGAGAAGCTTTCTACGCTTGGTACCAGGCTCACGCCTCAGACCCTTTCGACTTTCAGGAAGAAATGCTAAAGTATTGTCGTTCCGACGTGGACATTTTACGGCGTTGCTGTGGAAAATTTCGAGAACTGTTCATGGAACACGGAGGGGTCGATCCTTTGAAAGAAGCTTGCACCATTGCCAAAGCGTGTTCCTTAGTGTATCGACAACGATTCATGCCTGAAAACACCGTGGCTGTCATCAGTCCTCAAACGACCCACTTTGTCAAACGTCAATACTCGGTCAAAGCCTTACGTTGGTTACATTACTTGTGCGACAAGGAAGACAAGTGGATTCAACATGCCCGCAACGGAGGGGGCGAAAAGACCATCGGAACGTATTCGGTCGATGGTTGGGACTTAGAAAACCCCAAGATCGTGTACGAGTTTAACGGTTGCTTATTTCACGGATGTCCCGTCTGTTATCCTGATCGTAGTACTAAAAATCAGTTTTTACAACGAACCATGGAAGACTTGTACCAGGACACTTGTCAGCGGCGCCTAAAGTTGGAACAGGAAGGATACCAAGTGGTGGAAATGTGGGAACACGAGTACGATCACCGTATGAAAACCGATCCCGAGTTTAAACACCTCGTGGAAAGTTACCAGTTCATGGACCCGCTGAACCCGAGGGATAGTTTGTACGGAGGAAGGACCAATGCCACCTGTTTGCTGTACCAAGCCGACGAAGAGAAAGGAGAAGAAATCAAATACTTGGACGTGTGTTCGCTGTATCCCTACGTGTGCAAATATTGTCGCTTTCCTGTAGGGCACCCGCAATTGCTGACGGAACACATCGACCTGAAAAACATTCGACAATACGAAGGCTTGATCAAGTGTAAAGTTTTGCCTCCCACGAACCTATACCATCCCGTCTTACCTCACCATTGTCAAGGCAAACTGATGTTTCCCTTGTGCCGTACTTGTGCCGAAACGTGCAACCAAGACCAACCTTGTCAGCACAGCCAGGAAGAACGTGCCTTGACGGGAACCTGGGTCAGCGTAGAATTGTTCAAAGCTCTGGACATGGGATACCAACTGTTAGAAGTGTACGAAATTTGCCTCTTTCCCAAGACACAACAATACCACAAGGGTGACCCTACTCAGAAAGGCATTTTCGCAGACTACGTGGATGCCTTTTTGAAACTGAAGCAAGAAGCCAGCGGCTATCCGTCCTGGTGTCACACTCCCGAAGACCAAATAAAATTCAAAGAGAAATACTACGAACAAGAAGGCATCACTTTAGACCACATCGAAAAAAACGAAGGCAGGCGATCGTTTGCCAAAGTGATGTTAAATTGCTTGTGGGGTAAAATGGCACAACGACCGTGTTTACCCAAGACGGAATATTTGACAGAACCTTCCCGCTACTTCCAGATGATTCACGACAAAACCAAATACATGAAACACGTGGACGTCGTTCGAGAGAATTTGATCTTGGTCAATTACGAAGAAGATCTGGACTTTGTACAAGACGACCCTTTTGGAAATGTCATCATTGCGGCTTACGTGACAGCCCATGCTCGCTTAAAATTGTACGAAGCTTTAGAACTGTTAGAAGAACGCGTCCTGTACTTTGACACGGACAGTTGCATTTACATCCATCACCCGATTCAACATCACCCTAACATCGAAGGAGACCGTTTAGGAGCCTGGACAGACGAGCATCCCGACGACAAGATTCTAAGTTTCGTCAGTGGTGGTCCCAAAAATTACGGCTACGAATACCGGGACAAACAAGGAGAAGTGCACACGACATGCAAAGTGAAAGGACTGACTCTGAATTACGTACCAGTCGAGTGGTCAACTTTGGGGTATTGAAAGAAGCCTTGCAATCGGGAGAGGATGGAAACTTTAAAGTGACCACCTATCAACCGAACAAGATTGTACGTTTACCCACTCACCACATCGTCAGTCGACCCTTGGAAAAAGTCTATCAAATTGTATACCAGAAGCGAGTGCGACTTCCCAATCACTTTACCTTACCGTACGGTCACGTCGGTATTGGTCTGTATATAAAAAGGAACCCTAGGCAAGATCGATAGTTCATTGTGACTACCAAGACCGAGCGAACAAGATGAATACTTTGAAAGAGACATCGTTCCAGTTTGGGGATTGTAAAAAAGTTGTATCTTCCTCTAGTGTGACTAATACTGGATGGATAAGACCCAGGCATTGCGACGGAAAATGTCCGGAAGGAAACTGCGATTGTCCATGTGGTTACCATTGTAATTGCATAACGGAGTTTGCAGACGAGTGCGATTGTGAGCCTTGCGATGTGTACGATGCTGTACGTTGTGACCTGAGCGATGCCGTAAAGCATCATGGGAACTTTAGTGTCCCTACCCCTATCATGGAAAGCGATGCTGTGCGTGTCAAACCTGTGGGATGCGAAAGTGATGCCGCTCGTCCTCTTGGACATTTTACTGGGTTTCGTTTTAAAGGGGAATGTTCACCTTCACGTCTACCCCCCTACGGATGTCATCCAGCCCTGAGCAAACTCCTGCCCATGTCACTCAATCCTCATCGAAACGAACTTGTGAAAGACGAATATTCGTTCCCTGTGCGTTTGTCGGAATACTGCGACTTTGAAAATCGTCTTCAATCGTTCAAAGGAAAATGGCCTAAGTATCTGGGAGGACCGACCCCCGAAGAATTAGCCAGAGCCGGATTTTTCTACTTGGGCGAAGGAGATAAAGTCAAGTGCTTCAGTTGCGGTGTGTCACTTCACCACTGGGAACCGCAAGATTCGGCCTACGTTGAACATGCTCGATGGTCACCGAATTGTCATTACTTACCTTTAGTGGGACCGAGACATTGAAGTAACTTCTTACCATAATAATCTGTTCATGAATACTTTACAAGAGAACATTCGTGCTTTGCCTGTGGAGTTGAGAGAACGCATTTACCGAGAGCTGGTCAAAATACAAGTGAAACGTAAAGAACAATTGCATCCGTTACGTCACCGGTGTTTGAACCACTGGTACCTTCAGGCTATACAAGGACTGATTGAGTTGAAAGTGTTCCATTGGACAGACATTGATCAACGACCTCCTGGTTATAAAAAGGAATGGTTTGGTATTGACGATTCTATCTACTACATTGTAAACGTACTGCATCGAATTCCAGAGGAAGAGTTAACGAATTACCAACATCTTTCACGCAATGTCAACTTAGTGAAAGAGGAAACTTCTGAACGAATTGTAATGTGTAGATTAGTGGTGAAACGATTTAGATTCAACAATGAATTAAAACCATGTTTGTGCAAACAGTACATTTCTTGTGTCAGACCAAAGAGGATTTAGTATGACCTATTCATGGATACTTTGCTAGAGAACATTCGTGCCTTGCCTGTGGAATTGAGAGAATGCATTTACCGAGAGCTGGTCAAAATACAAGTCAAACGTAAAGAACAATTGCATCCGATACGTCACCAGATCTTTAACCACTGGTACCTGAATGGTATAAGAGAACTGATTCGTCAGAAATTCTTTCAATGGTCAGACATTGTTCAAAACTTTGAGGTCGCTAATGATCGACATGTTCATGATTATGGTTACTTCGAGATTCACCTAGTGCAACGCATTGAGGAAGACAAGTTAAAGGATTACCAACATATTTTACGTGGAATCTGCTTAGCGGAAGAGGAAACACCTAATCGAACTCTGATGTTTCGGTTACAGTATGCAAGATTTAGATTCCCTACTGGAGAACGAAGATCTCTGGCTAGAAAGTACGTGTATTGCATCCGAAAAAAAGAGAATATAAAAACAGGCTGCCATGCCACGGTTTATGTCACATGTCATCCAACAGATTCCGTGGAAGGAACTCAATGACCATATTCAAACCGTGGATCATTACCATCGATTATTACAAGAACTGTATCCATTCAATTTGGGACGACAAGTGGTGTGTGTCTTAGTGACTTGTTTTCTGGGATTTCGTTTACCAGCCGATTCTTTGTGGACTCTTTACGATCAGTACTTACCACCTCCATGGCCTTAAATGGTCACGAAAAACTCCTTTTGCTCAAAGCCTTGCGGTTTCATCTGGATACTTCTCGACCTCAACAGGAAAAAAAGATTCGTCAACTTTTAGCTACCCAAGACGTGTATGACGATGTGTGTGTAGCTTGTGACTTACACCCTCATTGGACAGATGTTCGTGGCTGGAAAAAGGGGGGTTTTGAGGCTTGGACCCAAGAAGTGGCCCAGTATGCACAAGAGTTGTTCAAGGAAAAAAGTTACTTTTCAACCTGTGTTAGTGACGGTGCCAGAAGAACCCGTCACCGAGAACAACCACTCGCTTCAGGACAGGACTGTCATGGACATTCCTGAAAGGTCATTCCGGGAGGACACTTGTGTGACAATACCTCATGTAGAGACTGTAAGAACATTACACACTGTCCCTAGGACATCTTGGTTACCCAAAACATGTTGTACAGACACTTGTTTATATTCCACTTTGATCGCTTTGCTGTGTTTTATATTCCTATACATCACTATTTGGGTTGTATGTATTTTTGTCTTTCGTGTTCATATTTGAAACATTCAATAAACGTGTTCTGAAAAAAGTATATAAACTCTTGTCTTGTTTGTTTTTCGTGTCACAAGTGACATTTCTCACACCATGGCTACCTCTGCTGTCTCTGCTCCCTCTTCCTCTACTGTCAAAGTCATCGACGAACACTTAGATCGTGCCAGTTGGGAGGCTTTGTATCTTCGCCATCCCTTTAACATGCTCATTGCTGGACCTAGCGGTTCAGGCAAAACCGAATTCGTCAAACGTTTGATCGAACATAAACATCATTTGATCGATCGGCCACCTCAACGGATCGTGTGGTGTTACAAAGAGTGGCAATCGGCGTACAGCCTTTTGCGAGAAAGTCAAGGCGATTCCATCGTGTTTGTGGAAGGCATTCCTAAAGAAGACGACGGCATCGTCTCTGACCCCCGTCAAACCCATTTGGTCATTTTCGACGACATGTTAGGAGAAGACGAAGAAGAAATTAAATTGTGGTTCACGCGCAAAGGGCATCACCGTAATGCCAGTGTCGTTTACATCACCCAAAATTTGTTTCAACAAAGTAAAGCCCATCGCACCATCAGTCTCAATGCACATTACGTGGTCTTGTTTAAAAGCCCTCGAGATAAATCGCAAGTGCAAGTCTTAGCCAAACAGTTAGGAACGCCTTGGCTGACTCAGGCGTACGACGATGCCACTCAAACGCCACACGCCTATTTACTCGTCGATTTGAAACCTACCACTCCCGAGGATTTGCGATTTCGTACCCACTTGTTTCACCACTGGTGCCAAGACGGAGGGCCTGTCCTGTACACGTCTCCGTCCTCGACTTCATTTCACTCCCCATCAAAAAATCTATAAAAACCTCAGACCCTTTTTCGTCTGTCTCACACTCAGTGCCATCATGACGTCCCTTCAGTCGCATCTTCCCGTCAAATTGATTCGTGCCTTGTATGGCATCAGTCGAGAAAAAGATCCACAAACACGAGCTCGTGTCTTAGAAGCTAGTCTCAAAGAAGTCTTACGATGGTTTACGGTGACGGCACGTCAATTACTCCAAGGAATCATTCAGATTCCTCATCAAACCCAACGCTTTTTCGATCGAAACAAAGTCGCTTTGGTCCAACTGGCCGATCCCCGCATCGACACTCAAACCAAAAAACAAATCATTTTGAAACCTGGAGGGAGCGGTACTCTAGGAGGTGTCATCATTCGCTCACTCTTAAGATGGGATCCTAATGCCCCCAAAGTTATCCCTAAGACAAAAGTCCAACGAAGCCCCAAGAAGAAAAAGAAAAAGACCAGGTCCCCAAAGAGAAGAACTTCTCCAGTGGCGGGACCCTCCTCTTACCAGACACCACCCCGGAAAAAGAAAAGAAGCCCCCAAAAAAAGAAACAGAGAAAAAGTCCCCAGAAAAAGAAAAGTCCACAGAAGAAGAAAACTAGTCGCAAGAGAGGCACTTCGGCCAGGACGCAACCTTACACTCGCAAACCACGACCTGCCACGGCAGTGACTGCGTCTCCGGCATCCTCACGTTCATCCACTTCTCCGTTGATGACACCCAGAACTGAAGAGTACTTGGAGACGTTGATCACACCAAGAACTTCTCCGTTGATGACCCCCAAAAGAACTTCCCCAGTGGCAGGACCCTCCCATTTAGCGGCAGTGGCTGCTGCTCACAAAGTACCTTCTCCCAAAATCAAAGTCCATGAACGATCGGGCATGTTACAAAGTTTACTGGATTTATCCAAGCAAAAACTGGCTCGATTTAGTCCGTTACGTACCCCTGCACGACGTGTCATGCCTGTCCTCAAACTGATAAAACGTAAAGACAATCAGTGGCGACGCGTTCCAGTATAAAAAGACCTGTGACCAAGTCGGGGTATCAGTGAACTTGTAAAAAAGATGTCACCTCCAAGAAGCCACAAAAGAAAGAGACAAAGGCAGACGCGTCATCCGACAAAGCGCTTAGCCAAGCATCGACGTTACCCTAAGAAAAGACACAGTCGTTCCAAGAAAAGGAGGCGTCAACAAAGGGGAGGATTCCTTGGCGATTTTGGGAAAAACATTGTCACCTTTATGACAAAGCGATAGTCCCAGAAAAAAAGATAAAAGGGTGTGCGTTAAGTCATCGACGTTAGTGTCTGTTCGGTGAATGTCCCGGAACCCACAAGCAAAAATGTCACCCTCCAGAAAACCCCAAGGAAAGAAAAGGAAAGGACTGCCACCACGTTTAGCCAAACATGGGGACCTGTTATCTGTCCTGTCCAAAGCTTCTCCACCCCTACGAAAAAAACTCATTCAAACAGCCTCCAAAGAGGTCATCGATACCGTGTGCGAATGTTGTTTGAACGTTTTGAAAGGCACGATCCCTTTGTCCAAACATCAGAAACAATGCTTAGGCAAACATCGTCACGTTCTTCGGAAAATGGTTCAAAAGAAAATTCCCATTCGTCAAAAAAAGAAGATGTTGGTCCAACGTGGAGGCATTTTACCTCTCTTGTTAGGCCCCATACTGAAAGGAGTCTTGGGAACCATGTTGGGAGGACTGGTGGGAGCAAGATAAAAAGGCCTTCGGAATTCCCAAGATCTCAGAATCGACCCCTGACAACCCCATGAAAGGACGAAAACTAGCTTTAGTGCCTTACAAACGATGGATGGAATACCATCGGTGGCAAGAACAACGCACCCCGCATTTACCTCCCAATCCCAATTTGAGCGAGATGTCCCAGTTACAACACGAATTGCAGTCCTTGATGAATCGCCAACTCTTGCAACGACTGCAACTCTTTCACCAGAAAGCTTTAGACGAAACAGCTCTACCCACTTTGAAAGATTTTAAGACCTTGATGAAAAGTCCAACACCATCACCAGTACCAGTACCGGTACCAGTGGTCAAGACAGAAAAAGGAAAAGAAGAAGAAGAAGAAGGGTTTCAAACTCCACCAGAAAAAGTACGCAAGTTAACAACACCACCTACCTCCAGAATTGGATGGATTAAAAAGATGATGGCCACCCCTTCTTCCTCACAAGAGAAAAAGAAAGTGAAGACAGAAGTGAAGACAGAAGTGAAACAAGAACCGATATCCCCCGCTCAGACATCCTCCTCTTCGACACCTATTGCCGGTCGCACACGCAAAGCCTTGCAATCCAAGAAAATACCCCAAGAGAAAAAGAGTAGCCTCTTCCAAGAGTGGGTGCCTTATTAACACACCAACCAACACACCAAAAATGGAAAAAGTCTTAGCCAGCATTTACTACGATCCCTCCCATCCTGCAGGTTACGCAGGAGTTCAAAAATTGTATCGTGCTGCCAAAACGCGACTGAAAAGTCTCCGTTTACCTCAAGTGCAACGATGGTTACAAGAACAAGCTACCTACACTTTACACAAACCCATTCGACGCAAGTTTGCCAGAAGTCGCACCCGAGTGGAAGGCATCGATCATCAATGGCAAGCCGATTTAGCCGATGTCTCTCATTTGGCCAGCTACAATCGTGGCTACAAATATTTGTTTTGTGTCATCGACGTCTTTTCCAAATTTGCCTGGGTCGTGCCCTTGACTTCCAAATCGAGCAGCGAGTTAGTGCGAGCCCTGCAACGGGTGTTGAAACAAAGCGGTCGTCACCCTCTTCGATGGCAAACGGACAAAGGCACCGAATTTCTGAACCAAGCTTTCCAAAAAGAATTAAAGAAACGTGACATTCATTTTTTTACCACCGAGAATCCCGAAACCAAAGCCAGCATCGTGGAACGTTTTCAACGCACTTTGAAAGAACGCATGTGGAAATATTTTACGCATCACCACACTCTGAAGTACATCGACATCTTACCGCACCTGGTACAAGCGTACAACCAATCTTACCATCGAAGCATCGGACGTGCCCCGCAAGACTTGACTCCCGACAACGAAGTGCTGGTGTTTGAGCGCCTGTTCGGTACGTCCCCGACGAGGGCTGTCCCCAAGAAAAGTGGAGAGTTGGCCGTAGGAGATTGGGTGCGCATTGGCAAAACCAAACGCACTTTCGACAAAGGTTACTTACCTAACTGGACGACCGAACTGTTTCGCGTCACTGGACGAGTGCATGGCCGTCATCCTACCGTCTATAAATTGGAAGACATGAACGGAGAAGTACTCAAAGGAACGTTTTATTTGCCCGAGTTACAACGTGTCACCAAAAAAGAAGACGACGTGTACGACATCGAAAGCATTCTCGAACGCAGAACCCGTAAAGTGGGCAAACGACTTGTCAAAGAAGTCAAAGTACGTTGGAAAGGATATCCACCCAGTTTCGATTCTTGGATCGACGCTTCGCAAGTCATCGACTATAAAAAGAAGAAGTGACCATCATGCCCTTTCACACATCAGACGCAGCTACGTCGACCACTCCTTCTTCACCTAGTTCTTCTGTGCAAGATTTACAAAAACAACCCTTGTGGGTGTGGTGTGGAGAACGTGTGCCTAAAACGCAAATCGTCTTTTTCTGCCAAATCTTCGTGGTGTATTGTGTCATCGGGGCAGCCATTGCCAATTTGAGTTTGCAACAAGGAGACAAACAATTGTGGACCATTTTATTGAGCAGTTGCATCGGTTACCTGCTTCCCAATCCCTCCCTGAAATTCTCCTCGAACGGGAACCCCGGGAACCTTGTGTCCAGTGCCAGTGCCAGTCACCACTCCAACAACTACAACCAGAACCCCATTTTGGGCGGAGACACGCCTCTGACGTCCACTAACCCCTCGGACAGCCACAGAACTCTAGAATTATGAGTCACCAAAACCAATTTTACTTAACCTTACCCAGTGACAGTTCCATGGAGGTGTTTCCCAACAACACGTTGTGCTGTTACACGGCCAAATTACCTCAGGCCATCCCCTTAGATCACGAAGCCCATTGGGAAGTGGCTTTAGTAGAAATGATTCACCCGACCCAAGTCCTCAATGTCCTTCCCAATCAAAATAAATTTGATGTGGAAGTTCTTGACGAGCAATTGCAACAGGAGTTGGATAAGAGAGTTACCATATCTGACATTAAAACCTATAATGAGAAAACTCAAAAGTCGACCTACCACTTGTCCATTCTCCCAGGCTATTATTTCAGTGGTCAATATTTGGTCAACACCATAGCTACCAAGTTTAATGGCGTGTTTGGGAAAGCTTTTGACAATGTCAAGAACAAAAGTGTCACCATGGAGTACCACAAAGTAGCTCGTCGCTTCTTGATGAAATTTGAGCGGAGTAAAATCATGTCCATTTTATTTTGTCCTGAATTGTATGACATGTTGGGCGGAGACATGAACATGAGAACGATCATACTCAATAACAACGAATTACCCATCGTTTACGACAACGAGTCTTTTAGCAAGTTATTTCGTACCCCGGTAGAACTGAACCAAGGACTGAATTTGATGTTTGTGTATTCCGATGTGGTGGAGTACAACGTGGTGGGACACACCTCCGTACCGTTACTGCGTGTCATTCCTTTCAAAGTGGATTCTGCCGCGAACGCTGACGAGGAAGGTGGAAACACTTACCACGTCCACCGCGAATTTGTCCATCCTCACTATTTGCCGGTCAGCAAGTCGTATTTGGACACGGTCAACATTACTATAAAAGGAGATTTGGGACAAAATATTCCATTCACCAAAGGAAAAGTCACGGTGAAACTCCATTTTCGAAAACGGTTCTCTCACGATTCGTAAGTAAGTCATGTATCCAGTGTACCGAGGGGTTGCTCGACAGCGAGGACACGGTTTAGGAGACATGTTAAAATCGGCCTTTCGTTCGGTGGCCCCAGTGTTGAAACCGATGGTGACACGCGGATTGCACGCCTTGAAAGATGCGGCACTGACGCAAGGCAAAGAATTTCTCCAAAATGTCATCATCGACAAACAAAACCCTAAAGAAGCCTTCATGAGGGCAGGCAAAAATGTCTTGCTGCAAACGGGTAAAGACATTTTAGGTCGACGAGACACACCTATAAATGCCCTGCACGCTACCGAGTCAGGCATTCAACAAGGACAAGGCAGAAAGAGACGACGAAGAAAACACCCTTTCACCAGACTTCAAGCGAGAAAGGCCAAGAAAAGAAGAACCGTTCGAGACTTAGACGTTTTCGATTATTGAGAAAGAACAGAACAAAATGATGCACCGAGAGTCTTGCGCTTGTTCCAAAACGGAACTGGATCTGTTTACCATGCCCCCCACCATGATGACGATGCAAGAATCCCAGTGGGTGGAATTTCACCCAGTCTCCTCATTGACCGATTCCGCTCCCATCGAGTTTGAAATCAAAGGACAGCCCGAAGATTACATCGATCTGAATAGCAGTCATTTGTACTTAAAAGTCAAAGTTCTAGATAAGGATGATGGTGGAATAGATGACACTGAGAATATAGCTCCCGTCAACAATTTCATGCATTCCTTGTTCAGCTCAGTGGACTTGTACTTGAATAACAAACTGGTCAGCAGCAGCATGGATACTTACCCTTACCGTGCCTACCTGGAGAATCTCTTGACGTACGGAATAGATGCCAAGGATACTCATCTCAATGCCTGTGTGCTGTGGGAACCTGACGAAGCGGGCAAGTTCGACCTTGTAGATGGAACCAATAGCGGCTTTGAGGAAAGAGAAATCAAAATCTTAGACAAGAGGAGTTTAGAACTGATGGATTGTTTGCATTTGGACATGTGGTTGCAAGAGAAGTATTTGCTGAACGGGGTCAATGTCCGCCTCAGACTGAATCGCAGCAGTACCGCTTTCCATTTGTTGGCTGATGCTACTAAGGCTCCTAAAAGCAAAATCGAAGAGGCCAAACTCTACGTACGACGCGTGGAAGTGTTACCCAAAGTAGGTAACGACATCAGTCAAACGTTGAGCAGAACAACCGCCAAGTATCCCATACGACGTGTGGAAGTGAAAACGTTCACCATTCCCGCTAACCATCATTCCATGATCGAAGATCATCTGTTTCAAGGACAGTTACCCAAACGTTTAATCCTTGGCATGGTCGAGAATTCAACCTTCAACGGACACTTCGCTAAAAATCCTTTCAACTTTCAGCACTTCAACGTGAAGAAAATCGAAGTCAGTCGCGATGGCAAGACCTTGTGTACCAGACCTTTCGAACCCGACTTTGCCAAGAACAATTACTTGAGATCGTACTTGTCCTTGTACGAAGCCACAGGCCAGTTAGGAACCAACACCAGTCACGGCATTACGTACGACGATTATGCAGGAGGCTATGCTTTGTGGGCTTTCGATTTCACTCCAGACCAGGGCAGCGACGAGGGACATTTCCACCCTATAAAATCAGGCCAGATTCGTGTGGAACTTCAGTTTGCAAAGCCACTGGACGATACAGTGAACGTCATCCTGTATGCAGAATTTGATAATACCATAGAAATCAACAGTTTGAGAGAAGTCATCCTAGATTACTAGAAACCATGGAAGACTGTTATCTCTCTTTACCTAGTGGAGAAACTTTGGAGATGGAATGTAAGGAGACCGTAGAAAAAGAAGAAGAAGTGATCATGATGAAATCGAGATGGCCAGAACAAGAAGCCCATTTAGTCTCCTGTTTTGCCAAACACTTGGTCGACAAAATGACGGAATTGATCAAGAAAAATTGCTATGGATGTCAAAACGATCATCCCAGTCAAATTCAACACGATAAATGCCTAATGTTGAGTCAAGAAGAAAAATTGGACGAGTATCTGGACGAAGCTTGGAGTCTCATCTCGAACAAAGACGTGTTGCACCAGTGGTATAAAGACTTGCGTGAACATTCTTGTCCACCATTAACCACTCAAGAGATCCATCGTATCGAAGCTCTCCTGAATCAGAGTGAGGAAACAGAACGAATAACCGTTTATTCGTCAGACATTTTCAAGCAAAAAGTCAGGATCGAATTGACGACTTATTATTACCTGTGAAGAAGAAAAAAACCACACAAATGGATACCTGGGAACTTTATTACCTTTTGAACCACAGTTCGTATACGGCTTCTTGGAATCCTGTCGTCTGTGCTAAAGATGAACTCCCTCATCGCAAACCTAAAGACCATCAAGCTTACGTGATCAACACGGACGACAGTCATCTCCCAGGAACCCACTGGGTAGCCGTCTACTTTCCTCAAGAAGGATGTGTGGAATATTTCGATTCGTACGGATTGCCCCCTCTGGAAGACGATATCATCGACTTTATGAGAAGAAATGCTCAAACCACCCGATTCAATAATGTGAAATTACAAGGCACAGATTCCTTGGTGTGTGGACAGTACAGTGTGTATTTTCTGCATCATCGCAGCCTGGGCTATTCCTTAGAACATTTAGTGACTCATTTTGATCCTCGTTCTTCTGCTAGAAACGATGTGAAAGTAGATCGATGGTTTTGTGACCATTATACTTATCTTTTGTCTCAAGCTAGGAAACGTAGTGTCCATCAATGGCCTAATGATTTCCAACAGTGGAAATCACAATTTCATTCACAACGTTGTCAGCCCTGTTTAAAGTAGAATGTCTTTTGAGAAAAAAATGTTTGTGATTTGAAAAAAATTGTTTGATGTTATAGTGTTGGATTATTGTTAAAAAAATGTTAGAGTTGTTGTTTAGTGTTAAGTGACTTTTGAATAAAAAATGTTGTGTTTTGAAAAAATGTCTTTGTCTTTTGTTTAGCTAGAAGAATGTTGGATTGATGCTCTTTGATTTCTTACTATCCCTCTCATGACACTCACTAAACGTTGCGGCTCGAAAACCGTGTGGGGGGATGTTTTCCTTCACGTCCGCGCTTTGACTTTAAGAACCGGGGTTGTTTCCAGTCTAACCATTCATTGTCGACTCATCCTCCTACGAAGATGTGCTCCAAACTAGCTAAGCTCAACGAAGCCTACGTGAATTTGCATAGGGTCAGACACAGTCTGATACCGAAGCCAGAAGAAATAGAGAATGTGAGAATGTTAAAAATCACTGAAGACCTGATAGAAGAGCTCTTCAGAGAAGAAATGAACAGGGAAAAAGAAGAATGGACAGAGAAGTACAGACTTCAGAGACAGCAGCAACAGCAGCAGCAACAGCAGCAGCAGCAGCAAACTGAAGCTGACAGAGGCTTTGTCGATTGTCGTATCGACACTAAAGAGTTCTTCTTCTCTTTCCGAAGAAGCAGACCTATCGCCAGAAAGTCTATCCTCAGAGGACATCGCATTCTTAGAAACTAAAAAGAGTGCCATAGCAAACAAAAAAACAGCCTTTTTCAGGGCTACCCAATACTCTAGAAAAGAAATAACCATCAATTTGCCAATGTGTGTAGGTAGAGTAGTGTGAAAATAAACACTAACTCTTTTTCAAAAAAAAGGTGAGGGTATGTGTTTGTGTATAGGATTGTGTGTTTGTGTGTTTGTAAGTGATCAAGTAGGTTGGTGTGGATAGTAGATTAAAATGATGTTTGTTTTTTTGGCTGTTAGAGGTGTATATTTGGAGTTATATTGGATTGCTTTGCGTATGTGGATAGTCTATTGGAGTGATTTATAAAAAATTTTAAAATAGTGATGGGTAGCATAAAAAGTGAGTGAGTGTTTCTTTTAGGTCCGCGCGTTGCTGTTTTTTTTTGGGTCACGATCTAGGTAAGATCAATTTTATGTTATTAGGGGATGTTTTCCATCACGTCCGCGCTTTCACTATAAATTGAAACTCGCTGGGCAGTCTAGCTACCCTTGTTGATTGATCAACACAGCCAGAAGAATGACTAGCAGAATAGTGAAACTGTTAGAACTCCAGATGCACCTGGAATATGCCAGGCGCATAGTAAACGAACTATCAGCGGAGGCTATAGTAGAAGAAGCAAGAGTAAAGAAGGAAGAGGAGGAGAGAAGAGAAAGGGAAGAAGAGGAAAAGAAAAGAGAAGAGAGGTTGTCGTTCAATATTCCCGAGACAGAGGATTGGGGTGTTGAAGCGAATCATCCTCCCTCTGCGCTCCCCAGAAGAAAGGTGAAAGAAGACTGGGGAAGAAGATGCGTGTGTGGCGCCAGGCCAGGACGGTGCAACCATTAGATAGGTGCATCAGGAGTTCAAAAAACAGCCCTTTTCAGGGCTACCCAATACTCTAGAAAAGAAATAACGATCAATTTGCCAATGTGTGTAGGTAGAGTAGTGTGTATATAAACACTAACTCTTTTTTAAGATAGTGTGAGGGTATGCGTTTGTGTGTTTGTGTTTGTAAGAGCTCAGGTATGTTTGTGTGAATAGTAGATTATGGGTTTCTTAGCGTATCTGAAGAGCATAGTTAGTTAGTTAGTTAGTTGGATTATAGTGGTTTTCGTTCTTTTGAACATGTACCACTTTTTTATTCACGCACTGCGTGATTTTTAATTACTCCTGGGGGAAGGAAAAGGAGCCTCATCCCCCAGGCTTTTATGTACTCAAAGAGTACTTTTTAATTTAGCCACTCAGGTGTAGGACTAACTAGTCCTTAACAACCTGACTGAAAGGCTAATAGACATGAGTGGGAATAGTCACACCACACACTCGTGTTTCTTAGTTGGATTGAAATGCCCCAGGTGTCAAACCAAGCAGTATGTGACTCCCGCCACGATTGGTCGGCAGCGATGAGGTCACATTAGGACACCCGGTCTTGTGGCATTGACGAAGTGGCCCGCTTTTTTGATATCATCAATTGCCTTTCCCAGTGCGATATTCCGGTAGACAGAGCCTTCCTTTTTTCCACTCTGTTTAGGTGGTGCAGGTTCATCAGCTTCATCGCCGCTGGATGATGATACTTCCAGGGCCGCTGCCAGCGTGGAAGTTTCAAATTCTTCAGTGTCGTCTGCCAACATTGCCTAGATTTGGCTGAGTATGTTAGTAGAAATAGCTGTGGAAGCTTGATTTAAAAGTTCAGCCAGATGTTGTTTAAGAGACAAGGAGACGGTTAGGAGTATTTTTTTTTTTTTTTTTTTTTTTTTTGTTTTCTTTTTTTTTTTTTATTCATCAATTCCTTATTTATTTTGATTCCCTATCTTATTGGTTTGGAATGAAAACTTGTTTTTATGGTTGTTTGTATGTTATTATGGAGTCCTGTTTTAATTAATTCCTATTTTCCTATTTTAATTTTTTGTGGCTTTAATTGGTTTTTATTATTCGGAGTTGTTGTTGTTGTGGGGTTTAACGCCATTTTTCAGCACGATAGGCTATACATGGCGGCCAGTATTAATGGTGGAGGAAGAACCCGGAAAACCCCGGAAAGAACCACCGACCCACGAGAAGCTACTGGCAGGCTTTCTAACATGCCCACATTGGCTGAATCTTAGACTCGAACCGCCGCAGACAGAGGTGAGATGGCAGTGATCCGTAACGAAGAGCGCTTTAGACCACTCGGCCACTCGGGGCCCCATTATTTGGGGTATGAACGGCTGTGTCAGTTTGTGAACCTACGAGACCTAGCAGGCCGTCATAATTCCCAAACAGTGATTTTGTAATATTCGTCCTTAACTGGTTTTTATTATTCGGGCTATGAACGGCTGTGTCAGTCTGTGAACCCACGAGACCGAGCCGGCCGTCATAATTCCCAAACAGTGATTTGTTATATTTTTAACTGGTCTTTGATTTACTTTCTTAGATTTTTTTGAGTAGATTGGATTCGTGTATAAAACTTATGATATTTTTGAATGTTAGATTAATATTGGGGTTTGTGTTCATCAAGAATTCTGGGTATGTTGTAGGGGATCCAATTTTATGCTGTTTAACTTTAAACTTAGCCCTTTCTTTTTCAAGTGTATGGCAGTTGTTAAAAATATGCTCTATGTCTTCTGGGACCCTGCAGTGGTAGCAGTTATGGTTATGTGGTTGTGGTCCTATGTACTGTCCGAAGCTGTTAGCCAGCTTGGTTTTGCCCGTGAGTATTCTATTTATGAATTTTTGTTCACTGCCTTTTGTTTTGGGTGGTTTCCTATTTCTACATACTTCTTTAATGATGGTTTTTAGTTTCCTGCCTTGCGTGCTTGTGTTCCATAATTCCTGCCATTTATTATCAATGAGGGTTTTAGATATGCTATTGAGTTCGCATATGCTATAATCTAGGTTGATGTGAGTGGTTTCGTTTAGTTTTTGTTTAGCTGTTATATCTGCCATATCGTTACCTGGTATGTTAATATGGGATGGTATCCACATAAATTCTACTTGTAAGTTATTATTGTTCAGTATTTTTAACAATAAATTGGTTTGCCTAAGATAGTTTTCTCTTGATTTGGTGTTGTTATTAAGTATTGAGTTTATGACGCTTAGCGAGTCACTTATTATTACCGCTTGGGGTATTTTGTTCTCTTTGATCCATTTGAGTGCTTCAAGTATGGCCCAGAATTCAGCTGTGTATATAGAGCAGAGGTTAGGTAGTCTTCTTCCTACTTTAATGTTAAGTTCGGGGATTACGTAAGCTGCTGCTGTTCTGGGTGGTTCTGTAATTTTGGATCCATCAGTGTAAATCTTAATGTAGTTGCAATATTTTGAGTTGATTTCTTCTGTACAGATTGTGTTTAGTTTGAGTTCCTGTTCGTTTTTATTGCCATATTTCGTAATGAGGGTGTTAACTGTGGGGTTGATATTTATCCATGGTTCTTTGTCATAGTGATTTGCAATTTCTGCTTGGAGTTTGTCTATAGGAAGTTGTTCAACTAATTGATGGACTAATTTCCCTGCTGGTATGTTTTGTGATAATTTAGTTCTAAAAGGTATGTTGCATTTATTTATAGCTAGACGGGTGGGGTGTGTGTCGGGGTGTGTTGTTAGCCTGGCTGCATATCTGAGGGTGAGTTCTTGTCTTCTAAGGTGGAGCGGCAGTTCTCCAGTTAAGATTTGAAGTTCCACTAGTGATGTGGATGGTAGTGCACCAGTGCAAATAATTAGGGCCTTTCTTTGTATGCTATCTAGTTTTTTGAGGTTATTTTGCGGTGCCGAGTTGTAAATTTGGCATCCGTAATCTAGTTTAGATCTAATTAACGATTTATATAAAGCTAGTAAGGTTTCTTGATTGGATCCCCAGGTGGTTCCTTTAAGGGTTGTAAGGAGGTTAAGGTCTTTATTACACCTTTTGATTATATGAAACGAGAAAAGTAGGGGATGTTTTCCTTCACGTCCGCGCGTTGCTTGGTCATGATCGAGGTAAGATCAATTTTATGTTTTCAGGGATGTTTTCCTTCACGTACGCGCTTTCACTATAAAACTAACAGTGTTGGTCATTGGAGCCCATTCTACGGAATAAGCGAACAAGAAGATGCCAGCAGCTTCAGCTTTATACAACGATCTTATGGGAAGTTGGTATTGGATGGTGGATGGATTGAGTGTAGTAGAAAGGGTTGAACAGGAATGGAGGTATGCAGTGACAAAAGACTTCGTCTCAAGACAAGTAACCAGCCTCCACTTATCCGTAAATATTGTAAAAGAAATGATAGAGGATGAGGAGAAGAGAATCAGAGGTTAATTAACCCACCGTATGTCACAGTGGGTAAGTTAAAAGAAGCGATAGATCATGTGACGAGTGCAAGGTGCTTTCTAGAAGACATTGTAGAATGGACAGATTGGTGTTTCGCGAAGTGGGGGTTAGAAAAACTTAAGAAAGCTGAAGAACTAATGAGGAATGTGCTGACCGAAGAGGTCAAGAAGATCAAAGAAAAGTGGTCCAAGGAAAGAAAAGAAGAAGAAAATAGAAAAAAAAGGGATGAATTCGAAAAACTGAACACAAACTGGATGAAAATCCAAGAGAAGTTCCGGGCCATGGGCCACCCGGACTGGTTGCCGGAAACAGAAAAGAAAAAGAAGAAAGGAATGATGGACAAAATAAGAGGATGGTGGAAGAAGTTAAGAAGTTAAAAGAAGAAGAAGAAGAAAAAACCCAAAGGCCCTTTTCAGGGCCAGCCATATTTCTCGAAAAGAGATAGCCTTTCCATTGCCTACCCCTTTTTAAAAAAAATTTAAAAAAAAAAAATCCCATGTTCCATTTCCCTTGACGCTATACAGTCCCACCCTGTTTAAATTCCCCTTGACGCTCAACAGTCCCACGATTTTTCTCCATGTTAATTTCCCTTGACGCTATATGTTCCCACGATTTTTCTCCATGTTAAATTTCCCTTGACGCTATATGTTCCCAAGGGTGTTTTTAATGATAAGTCCCATTGACGCTATACTATCCCTATTCACTACTAGTAATAGTAAGAAGCATGGAAGCTTTTAGTTACAGTGCATAGCTAGAAGTAATATGAAGGATGGAAACTTTCAATTACAATACATAGCTAGCAGTCAGTAGCAAGGAGTCTGAAAACGTTTTTTTTTTTAATATAACAATTTTCGAAAATGTAAATGATGTGGAAAACGGAAAGACAGCGCATTAGAAAATGAAGTGGGCTAATAGGTCCATGCCATGCAAAATGAAGAAAAATAAAACAAAACGAAAGAGCAGCCAAAAACATATCAATTGAAGAAACAAATGGGTAAACACGAAAAACGTGGCATGGCGACAACATGTTGGCAATAACGTGTCTGATATGAAATAAGAAATTAAAGGAGATAACATTGAAAAACATGTATCAAATCTCTAGAACCTTCAATCGCAAAGAAATACTACAAAGTTAACTAAAATCAGTTCATATATATATATATATATATATATATATATATATATATATATATATATATACAATTGGATTATTTAATTTTTACGGACTTTCATTTGATAGATATTAAAATTAACCTACCTAAATGAATAGTACAGTCATCTTTTGAACAAAGATTTCATAAAGAAACAAGAAAGTTGCAACATGTTAAACTGTAACAGAGAATAATGATAATAATGGAGAAGCGAAATACGCAGTACATTAGACGTAAAGACTAAGTGAAGATAACGAGATTATTCTGGTATATAAAAATGAACAATGGGGAAATGTACAAATTAGAGAGTAAAATCAACAGAGAACTAAGCAAAAAGTGGAAAAGGAGTACAACTAGGATCAGTGCTCAATACTATTTGTTTCAGTTACTAAAGCTAAAGCTTTATGCTAGATAAATGGAGACAAGATTGAAAATAATGTCTGTGGTCATTATTTCATTGTTGTGTCTTGTAAAATTGTGTGCATGCTATCGGCCTTGCGATATAAATGCTTACATGAATAGTCGATTATATTTTAGATATAAAATGTATGTTTCCAATTATGTTGTGGTATATAGTAATTAAAAAGCACATGTTTGAATGTAAAATATATGCATTTTTTTCTTTCTTTTAGTTTGCATAACTTTGGAACACAGACAAACTTGTTTAATATTTATTTTTCTGTTCGGTGGTATGGTTTAGTCTCTGAGTTGACAGACTCGCTTAAATTTGTTGCTTTTAAGTTTGCACAATCAATAAAAACGTAGTCTAGAAGTGTATTTTGAATATTTTTGAAAAAATGATACAGAAATCGATGTTGTTATTATTAGTTAGGAGAGTGAGCTTGAGGTAATTTTAAGTTCTGCTCATTTCTCAATGCAGAAAGCGCACGCCAAAAACATCGCCGATTTTAAATTTTGTTATGATATCTAAGCCCCTTAATTACTATTAATATTTTTGTACAAAAGGATTTCTTCTGAAATAATTGCACAATTGAATGAAATTATTATTCTTATCCCCTGAAGTTTACTAATATAGATAATATGTTAATTTTGTCACCATGGGTACTTTTTCTCACGCTAAGTTTCTTTCTTTCCTGGATATATGACAACGCATACTAATCCTTCAAAAACTGATCTGAAACTATCTCAGATTTAAATTAAACATTTAATTACATCCATCACAGTGCCAGTGAATTGGACCACAAGTTCTCCGACCGTATCTCCTCTCACATCGTACAAACACAAATGCTTACAAATAAATCCAAGGTTCTATATACAATCAAAGTCGATAAATATATTTTCAAAAGTCAATGTAACATCAGTGAACAGAAAAAGCTCCTTCATAGTTACACCTACTTTAAGAATAGTCATAAGAACTACGGAAGTAAAGGACAAATTTGCAATAAGACTGACAATTTACTAAGTACCGTAACTGACGTAATAGCCTCACTTAAAGTTGTTGCTTTGAAGCTTGTCGTGAAAACGATATCGTAAAGCATATTTGTATGAGTTAAGTTATCTCTATGTTGGGAGCTCCGTACTTTGGATGTGCATTTTCTATTACAATATGGTCCATTCGGACCGCCTCTACTATTTTTGCAATACAAAAATATGCTTCAACTGTATTTCGGTGTAATAATTTACGAAAAAAATCATACATTTTGATAGCCAGATGTGTCTCCGCAAAATGAAACCTCAATCTAATCGGACTAGCCTGCTATTTCTGCGATTGTACTGACCTTATTATTGACCGATAAGTTGTGAGTAAAATAAATACTTCGATGCATTTGCAACTTCTTGCAGTCCTTCTCTCGTAAATAGCCGAGGTGGTCCCAATGGTAGCTAGCGCATCAGTCAGAACATTCTTGACTTTTTCCATCGCAAGCTATAAGTTTATACCGCTGTGATATGGTATCGTTGGTCTTAAAGTTTCCGAACGGTGAATAAATAAATAAAAACACTTCTCTTCAAGATATTATGTACGTCCATTTGTTGTTCTTTGCACTGTATTAAAATGCATTTAGTTTCAAATTTAAATCAGAAGACTGGTGGAAACAATCGATAAGCATACTCTATTTAGATTCAAATCCATGCAGTGAGAGTTAATCTGATATCGTGGTAATATCGAAACAATATTTTACGATGGCATATACTTATCGTAACGTTGGGAACTTGAGAGGTATATGTTGCAGAAAGTGTAAATCAACTTGAAAAAAGGACGCTACTTCCATTGAATTTATTCTAGCACCTGTGCCGTCCAACAGAAACTTGTCAGAGAAATTCATCCGTAACTCACCTGTGTCTGGGAGAGCAGCGCCGGGATTATCGCTGAGAACGGACCACCAAAATGTACGTGAAACTACATGTCGACCTCAGACTCTTTAAACAAATCCAGAATTTACAGTGAAAAGTAATAAATCGTGTCCAACAAAGTTTTAGTCAACATGTGTCAATTTGCAAAAGCCACCAGAAAACAACCGTCCATACTCTGGAATTTGACTGCCATTTGCTACCGTAGGTTCGATCTCTTGGCGATGACAAATACGGCAATCGTATGATCTGGCTCGTGCATAACATCATTGGCCATCTTCAGACGACAAAACGGTTAACCGATTTATTACAGTGATAATGATTTTGAGAAGATATAGATTCTGTTTGAGAACATGGGGTACGGACATTACTTGGAAACAGTGATAGTCATGGGTGTATTTTTAAAATAATGTACTCATCAGCACTTCCGACATTTTCCCGAGATCAGTTGGTGATACAAAACAAGTAATTCATATTTCATGTAGAGTATACAAGATAAGTACAGGAAAGGTGGCGCTATGCAGAAAAAAAGAATGCCGAAAAATGCAAATACCACGATATCATAGAACCCACGATATCGTAGGAACCTACCATAAATATAAACATTGTTCATTCTTAACTGCCCTCAAGCCCGTGGTTATTATTATGTCATAATAACTTTCTTAACGTAACAATGATTAGATTACATGTCATTAGTAAAAGCAGCACAAGCAATAGTTTCATCCTTTTCTTCTTTTTTTATGTGAGGCGAATAACTGAAAGATACTCGGACATAATCGTAGTCATATCTCCCAAATTGGTAAGTTTTGGCAGAGGAACCGCTGTCAAAAGGTGAGAAGAAAAGATTCCTATAAAATTTTAGATATTGAAAAAAATAGACTCGACGAAATTTCAGTAGTTAATGAAATGCCTAAACATAATTTTTTATGTCACTCCTCCGACTTTAAAATGGAAATAAAAACAAAATTTGCAAGAAATCATTCGGTTTTAATAACCTGAAATTATTGTTTATGTTGCTGTTAGTGACGACACGTGATCTACGGTAAATGTTATACAGGTAACGTGCATGTTTATTACCGACTAAAAAATAAAATAAATAAATTTGCAAATATGCCGAGGAAATAGGAACGAATTGCTTCCCCCAATGAAAGCCGATCTGGACTGGCCTGGTATCGAACCCGCCACACTATGATTACAATTTATGCACTCTTCCATTTGAGCTGTATCGACCTAATAAGATGGTCTAAATATGTAATATCTTATCACAGTGAATCAAATAGAAAAAGCTTCACTGTTACTTTGCAATTAAAAATATTGTCGGAAAGCTGACTCAATAAAATAATTTCCATATCTCAAAATTGACGCGAATCTTTGATAAATCTTTGTACCTATTGGACGATCCTATAATTTTTCTCATCTATGGAAACAAAGATCGTGACCATAGCTGAATTCATCAGTATTGTGACCACTAATTAATATGTCAGTGGTGACTGAGATCTGTCTCACCACAATCTACTAAAGCTACTCATGGTACTTATATTAAAACTATTCGGAATCTATAAATTTGTAGATGTAGAAATAGAAGTCGCTTTTGTTCATTGAAGTTTAATAGGTTGTGTTGTCTAATGTGAAATCACAAATAGCCTTCGTCAATACGGTTTATCATTTCAATCTGTCTTAAGCAAAAACGCTTATTATTGCGCGTAGAAGACTATTTTCTATTACAGGTCTAAAAATGATTTAGCATAAAACAACGCTTATCAGGGGTTATATTCGTCAAAGAATCATTGTTATTCGTGTTTCGTAATGTGGATGGAAATTCATTCCATAGTTTAATGATGGATAAGAAAATAGAGTTGGGGTTAGTTTCCAGCCTGTGACCGTAGCCTATCAAAATGTAAGATCAGTTGCATTTATCGGTTTATATTGTATACTTTCACCACACAGGGCCGACAAGTGGAGGAGGGCAATCTGTGATACATCCCCTGGGCTTGGGTCCGTAAGGGGGCTCGAGCCGAACAATTTTTAATTTTATAGAAGAATTTTTTTGTTTGAACAAGAACTAGGAGAGGCCCGGGTGTTTCTTATCCCATGGCCCGTGATCGATCTCTACGGCCCTGTCACCACAATATTGTGGATTTTGGTAAAAAAGAAAAGTATGGGGCATATTATTTATTGCTGGATAACAGATTTCTTTTGGTTTAAATGTTTATAGCATTTCGCAAAACAAAATCTGGCACTGAGCCAACGCGGTGTATGCATAAAAGTCAAGTTTTGCAACGCCTCTGGAGGTCGCCATTCAATCTGACCGATATCTCTCAGACCTGTCAGACCTTTGTGGGATAATTACACGTTTCCAGAAGTCGAACTGCGCAATCAAGTCTATTATGGTCGGATGATGATGTTGCTGCTGTTGGTTAAATTGTTATTTGAAGACTTATACATATTTGGATTTTAACGCCACAGACACTTTCGCTTACGTCATCAAATACTGTGGTGACGTGCACAGTACACCAAACTGTCGAGAAGATGGCTGACGGGCAGGAGTCGAAATATCCATCAAGGAGTGGCTGAAATTCAGAAATACGAGTAGATTTGCTTTATTTGAATGCAGATTAATGCTACTTAACTTGTTTAATCAATTTAAATTAGGTCTAATGTCGGAAAGATACACTGTCCATTCTTGTTAACAACCTGAACTTTCGGACCAACGCCAACAGTACCGTACAGTACTGTATACACACAGTAGACGTTGAAACTCTAAGATAGATCAGCAGTACCGTTATAAAAGATCAATATTTTCGTTCTGAAGTATTTTACATGAACATATTTGGGATAAATATTGGCATCAGGTAAAGTTGGTTCGCGACAGTGTATTTGTCAAGATTGCACTGCGAATGGTATCTAGTGCAGGTTTGTACACAAGTCGAGCGGTTGGCTTGATGCTGTGTGTGTGTGCGTAGTAGTAGTAGTAGTAAGTTTAAGGTGGTGTATACATCTGAGGCTTATGTTTCAAAATTAGATTTTAAGAAATAAAAATCAGCTTGATTATATATAATAAAATTGATAAATATGTAAAGATAGCTAGATATAACTGTTTTGTGTAACAAAGGTAAACCAGGAGTTTGTTCAGAAATTGACATGCTCATTGCCTTGGGATGGGGGTTAAGTGTCACTAAAAATAAGAATTATTCTACAGTTGAAAATGTGACAGATAAAAATTAACCGCTATTCTATAAAAAGGACAACAAAAACTATAATAAAAATTGTAATAGTCATTATAAAACAGAAACAGTGCATATGTATAGCAATATAGGCTAGAGGTGAAAATAAAGATGCTGTTTGGCAGCCTCGAACTAGGTGACAGTTTTGCAAAGCAAGTAAAATATTTGTGGTTTGCCCAGATTCTCTGTAGAATAAGAAAGTGAAATATTGATTTGGCCGTGATTGTAAAACAATGGCAGGCTAGTAGAACACTTTGGATTTTCTAACCCAGGAGACAAATTTACATTATACAGCTGTACATAAGGCCTAATAATACATTTTATAATACAGTCCTACTTGCATAACTTCAAACGCTGCTTTTACGTGAACATTGGGTACAGTACTAGAAAATAAAGAAATAAATTGTTCATTGGAATAATGGGATCAGCAAAGATACCAGTGAACACAAGTCATTTTGCCAACATTGTTTGGGATGGACATATGGATTGGATATTTTTTATAGCCTTTATAGCCCACTTAAGACTTACCTTCTGGTACCTAGGGGGTTGGGTACCAGTGCTGTCTTCCAAAAGATAGAAATCTTAAAATCTTTTGTATCTCCATCATCATTTTTGGTGTCATCACTTATTGATGATTCAGACATTATTCCATGATTCATGTCAGTAACAATGCGACAAAGTATATGTTTGGGATGGGATGCTCCCAATATTTTACTTAAACTTTTATAGAAGTCCCACCCAGGCTCTATTTTGTTGGAAGTTAAATTTAGTGAAAGATATATGTAAAGCTCTGAGCTCCTAGTCAGGAATGCCGATGGTTAGATGGTTAAATATACAAAAAAAGGTTGAAATTCAATGAATCGCAATTTAATAGCAATTCAGTAGTCAAATTCACTAGTCAGATGGCTCAAATTTCCAATTTCATTCCATCTGCTTTACCCTTTAATAAGCCTATTGCATCCCTTGATTAGCAGTGTGAGATTGATTTCCACCTGTACATGTATTTCTACTCATCTGTTGTATCCTTTCTCTCCTATTTCTCACAATTCCTTCTCCTCCTCCCCAACCTTCCTCCAAATTCTTCTCATCCTGCTCGACTTTCTCTAGACTCCTTCTTCTCCTCCACTTTCTCTGTTGCGACTACACTTCTGTTGACTTCGACTGTTTACAGTCTCATTTCCATCTCCAACTCTTGAAGACTTAGGACCCAATAGAACTGAAGTTCTCTGTCCTCTAAAAAGCTTCCTGTGAAAACACAAGGACAGTCAGTCTTTTTCCTTAGCCTTCTCATCTCTCACTACACATCCTATCATCAGATGACAGCTATTAAATTTCTTCGTTCATGCATTCGTTCACATCAATATACCCATACGTTCTTATATGGTAAAATGTCATAATACAGCATGGTATCATTTACTTCTTATACATAGATTAGTAAATTCTGTCACATCAGGACATATTCCTAATCCTGTTTTACTTAACAATATCACAATAATCAGATGCATTTCTTTACCTTACAACTCAAAGTACGCAAATATTCAAACATCCGTGCTCTGATGTATGCATATGTCCATAGTAACTAATCTTACATACTTAACCATTTTTCCAAATTCACAATTAAAGCATGTGTAAATTCTAACATAACACATTAATAAATTCACTGGTTTACTACAAAGTAACCTAATAGCGAGTTACAAAATTAATTATGACCACAAACTAACAATCTACATAATTCCGCCTCGCATCTAATAGTTCTCTATGTAAGACTCAAGCCCATTTCTCAAATATGCATATAAATGAAACACTGCAAAGGTAATTTTGCATACTAAACGATCCTAGTAATTAAGTGTACCTAATGGCAAAAATTACAATCATGGTGCCATAATATTCGGCAGAAATAATGCAAATAACTTATTGACTTTTTTGAAGCTTTCTCTTTCCTCAGAATCTACGTTTAAGTTCTGTAGCCAGATTATGAGTGGCTTCTTTTCTTGGAGTAAACCCTATTGATCTGCAAAATTTGGCGAATACTGAATTAGTCTTACGAGTTCGGAAGGTGTCATTCGGGTCTGAATTGTTATCATGACCTCTATCTCAATTTTTTATTGGACCGATCCAACCAAACTTAGCGGATGATGTCTCTCTCACTGTCTGTCAACGTGGTGATGGGTAAGAACATGCCCTGTTCACCCCGTGGACTTTCCTTTTGATCCTGCCTTTGTTAAGTGATGCGACTGGTCACCTTCGCCAACTCAAGTTTCCGGTCTCTGGCTGGTCATGGTAACCTTGCATAAGGGTTCAACACTAACCCCACAGCAGTGTTTAGAGATCAAACACAAGGCTGCAGTAATATTCACAAAGACAGGTAGATTATAGCTTATACATGACTTAATAGCTGGGGCTTAGCAAAGGTGACAAACAATAAGCTGACATAATTTGACATTAAGGCTGTAGTACATGTGATGACATTTGTAACCATTATTATGTACTGTTTTAAAGCTACAATTTATAATCATTTCAATCACCAACTATACTGTTCATGTGTCATACCATTTCAAAATGCCAGTAGTTGTCCAATCTTTGTAACTTTTTTTATCGAAATTATGTTTTCTTCTATTATTCAACTTTAACAATGTTATTCTAGTTCCTCATAAATTCTGTTAAAATGAGTATAAGTTATGAATACTGAAAACCATTCAAACCTTTTCTTTTATCGGGTCAGCATAATTTATTGTACAGTTTTATACCATTCTGTACAGTTCAAAATAGTCTTCCTAATTATAGTGACTTGACTTCATATCACTTCAAGCTGTTTTCATACTGTAACTTACAGTACCAAACCACTCCAGTGGCCAAAGTGGTTAGAGCATCCACCTTGGATGTGATAGGTTGCAGGTTAGAACCCTGGCAGAGTCATATCAGAGACTTTAAAGATGGTACTAGCAGCTGCCTTGCTTGGTGCTTAGCATTGAGAAGTTAGTGTTATGACTGGTCAGCTTTGTGTCAGGATAATTTGAGTGGGTGGACATGATGCCACATGTCTGCGGCATGATTCTCCAGTGCTAGACAGCACTATAAACTGCCACACTGCAGACATTATAGCAATATGACTAAAAGTGTTAAAGCTATGTTAAAAATCTAAATTTCATTCAAACATACTGGGCCATACCATCTTCATACACTTTCCAGTATTGCAAAAGGCATTGCAAGTATTGAAGAGTGTAATCAGGTTGTACACAATCAAATTTGTTTTCCTTAATTTGGACACTTTGATCCATCTTCCCTATTGTAAATTTGCTTAGATCTTTACCTCACTGGACATTTTTTAACTGTGAAACTTTATTGATAGAAACATGACTTTCCCTAAAAATCAGTAGATGGTGATATATTGCAGCTTGCTTTGCCTTCTGTCATTTGATATCGTATTGCAATAAAATATGTTTTAGAAAGTAAAGTTACACGAAAATGATGGGAAATGGGAATAATTCAGTTTCATTTTATTATTCCATTACACAGAGTACACAGAAGCAGTGTTATACATCATACTCTATGTAACATGTATGTACCAGTTCCCAGCAAATGATCCTCAGTTGGATTGGTCGTGTTATTTCCTTATTGATACAGGTTATTATGTGTTACTTTTTAGGTCTCACCCTGTTATTCTTCGGTTGATCAGCATTTATTCTAAAGGTTCACCTGTAATGAGTACATAGAAAAAATAAAGCTTAATGCCACTGTGACACTGACAGCTAAGCGGTATGAAGTTGGTGTTGTTTTCAAGTTGACATTTGTCACTTGGATTCAGTTTGTAATTTTAATGGTGATAGAGGTCATAAGAGGATAAGGGTGAAATGTGTGTAGTTCATATGGAAGTTTCCCATCTGTTTGAACTAATGTTTAATTAACATGGGCGAGAAATGGTGTATATCAATGCTGTAGCTTAATTAAGAATAAATGTTCCAGTTACATCTGAAAATGCAACAATTTTTGAATTTTTCATGTTGGATTTTTAAGATAGATCATTCCCACCCCTTACTTGCTATCATGATTCTGCCCATCTGGTCTGTTTTCATGAAAATTTTCTAAATAAAAGCCCTTGATAAATGATGGCGTTGTTAACATATGTGATACTGTGTTTTTCTTGTGTGAAATTACTGTACTGTAATTTATCTTTTGATTTAGTGAAATTTGTATACTTTGATAAGGAAACTCAACAGGTAGAATTGTAACAAAATGCAATTGTACAGATTTTACTAGTGAGCTGCTTGTGCTTATCAGTATCTGTAAAAATTTTTAAGTTTTCAGCTTTGTTTAATAGATGTTAAATGCAGACATTTATTTTACCACCTGAAGGGCAATTACATGGTTGTTCCATGTGGATGGTGGTAGCTGAGATCAGCCAAGTACATTTAAAACCACATGCATTGAATCTGTGGAAAAAAATAACAGCCATAATGAAATACACTCCAGAAGGTTAAGTTGAAAAACAAAAAGCATGCACTTTTTAATGGAAAATTGTTGGCAGTGACAGTTTTGGGTAATTATTCCTTTTATTTAAAAAAATTTCCACTGTATCCATTGAAAAGTTATACTGATGTTTTCAGATGCACAAAAATATCTTTTCTTATGTCTGAAAACTTAGGCACAAAGAAATTAATTCAAAATAAAACTGTTTAAAAATTTGGAGTTTGGATGGGGAAGGCTATTTATCATTTTTCTTTCTTACTTAGGCCAATTAACAGTTATATTGCACTGTCGATATTATGAATCAAAATATTTATATTCCATTTGCTTTTCACATCAGTTATGTAAATACTTTTGGTTCCTGTCTAGGAAGATTTGCATTGAAACAAGTTTGTCCACATCATTGAAGTTCTGAGTTGTCAGAATTGCTGTGCATAATCATCTCACAGTTTGTACAAATAAACTGTGTGAGCTTAATAGATTTTACAGAGACTGTCAAAGACTAATAGAACCTTAATGCACACAAAAAAAGTCAAAGAAATATTGCTTCCAGAGATCCTGAAATTTTAATAACTTCTGAGTCACTTTTTCCCTGAACATTAACATGATGGCCATGTATTTGTGAAATTTAATATTAAAACATTCAAAAAAAGATATAGCAGGTTGTGGCAAGAAAGAAAACTTTCATATACTAAATTATTAAATTTAGCAGAACATGTGCCATGTTTGGTTTTTGGATTTGCTGCTTATTTTAGTTATAGGTTAAAAAATGTGTTTCCCTACTTTTCGTTGCTGACGTTAGCATCCCCCCCCCATAAAATAATAATAATAATACAAAATTCCTCAAATTAATATGTGCATCTAGCTTAGCCCAGTGCTTGGTGTACTTAGTACATTATAAATGCTACAATCATTATTACATATTTAATGTTTAATTTTTTTATAAAAATTCCCTACCTAGGTACCTACCCTCATTGTAAAACCAGTGCAGGAAACATTTTTTGAGCCTTAGTATTGTCTCTCCATGATTTAGTGTTTTACTTTCAAATTATTTGTCAAACACAAGTTTCAGAAAACTGTACTACAGAATTTCATCCAACAGCTGTATTTTTCTCTCCACTTTACTGTTTCCAAAAGTGATTAATTGACCACAATCCAATGTACTACACTGCCACATAAACCATGCAGTGTGACTAACGTAATACAGACCCTGGGGCAGTTGTTCAATTATGGGGCAGATAAACTTTCAGGTTATCAACTTTCACTTTTCATTTGTCCTTTGTTTTGTGGTTATCAAATGTTTAAAAAATTGAGCAAACATAATGATCAAACATGATTAGTTGGCAAACCATCTGTTCATTGTTCAAGAACGAAACAATGTAATCACTGTTGAATGAAACTTAGTCTGCAAAATCTTAATTAATTATGTGACAAAGAAGTGATGTTGAAACTGGACTGAATTTGTTTTTTGGGTGAACAAATTAAAGAAAAGTACAAAAGCACATCTGCCAACAGGTTCTGGGTACATGGGTACCTACATGTTGATAATAACCTGGGTAGTAAAACATGCCATTGGGTACCAATTTACCATTTGTACTTGCTTAAAAGTTTAAGTTTTTTAGCTGAAAATTTTATTCATGCTGAGTAGGGGTCATCTTATAAGTACAGCATACAAATTTTTTAATAAGTCTGGGAGTAATGTTGAAACTTTACAAGTCTGCAGTAAAAAAAAACCACCTTTCAACTAATTTTTTTTCATTGGTTTCATGCCTCTATTCCCATTCAGAAATGTGCATATGGTATGAACATTGTTTATCTTTTTCATGGCAGTATTCATTAAACAGTAATTGTATCTACATTTATCACATAGTTGGTACACTTTGCCTATAGTGTGGGCAGTTTAATATTTTTGATATTATAATGAATATATCACTTTATGTGAACCTGATTGGTCAAAATAAGCCCATGAAATTATTATGCAGTATTCTCTTTACTGATTGGCTGTGATTGTGGGAAAACTTTTTAAACACTGCCTTCTGGAATTTTTGGTTTTGATTGAACATTTTTGGCTGCCGTTTTTCTATTCGACTTGCGAAAGGGAATTTGACAAATATGGTTTCATCTGTTTCAGTATTGCCAGTTTACTCCCATGGGTGTTTGTTATGTCATGTGTAACATATCATTACATGAAAAATGGCAAAACCCCTAAGACAAGAACAATAACAACAAGTAAAACTATGGGTAATGCTCATGTGATAGCACAGGTGGGGGTGGGGATGGAGGGGCAGTATATCTGTAGCATGGAATTCACCCTATATACAAGCGTGGTTTAAATGTGAACTTACCTTTGTTCACAGAAGAATGTAGACATAAACTGGTCTCCCCAACGGACAGAACTTTATCCAACCACAGCATATATACATGGTAAATATGTGATGCAAGTTCGACTCAAAAGAGATTCGCTTGCGTCATCTGTATTGTCTACTGTTCCAAATCAAATACTGCAAATATCTGGTCACAAATACATATACAGTAAATATGTGTATATCTGCATCCAGTAATCTTCTTTTCACAAAAATATCTCAACAATGTAATGTTTAGTTGTGATGTGAAATTTCAGCGTAAACACTGGCACTGTTTTGTGTAGGCCAAATCAAACCAATACTGGACATAATTTTGTTCGGGACTATTTTTTTTACGCACAACAAATGAAAGGTACAGTGGCTGTCAGAATGAATGAAAATATTCATTCTTTTTATCTAAATAAATTCTGCTGAAATTCTGTGATAAAAAGAGTCAAATGGGTAATGATTTAATATTAAATTTATGAAACTCATTAAATAATGTCCAGCTTTTACTTGCCAAGGCTCACAAAAGCTGGACATTATTTACTCATTTCATAAATTCATTATTAAATCATTACCCATTTGAGATCCTCTATTTATTTGGATTTTAGTACATGTAATATGAAAAGAAAGTAAATTAAATACTATCCATTGCAAAGTGAAGTGTTCATCAATGTTGTTACAGTGTATGTTTATTAGGAAGTAAATTACTTTATGCAATTGCTCCAGTTTTGTGCAAGTTCTAGCAACCTGTATGTGTATTAATAGTTGTGTTTTGTTGAAAAACTACTTTGTTTGAAGCAAAAAAGGTTTAGATTTCGGGTGTATTTTCCTTAGCAATAAATTAGGTGTAATTCCAAACTGATATTTCCCAAGTTTTCTGGCAGTGCATGTGGCCTCATAAGCTCTTGGCTTGTAAAGGCAGTATCACTTTGTTTTCAAGTTGACAAACCTTTAGATCAAGCTGCGAATGTAATGCATGTACTTGTTCAGTGCCAAGTAGAGTTCTGCCTCTTCCAGTGAATGTATGACCTAAATCCTTGAGCTTCTTTTCCTATGTAACAACCCGTTGTTTGAGCTTTGAGTGTGATACTTACCAGGGATCGTCCTGGGCTTCGCCAATGTCGCAAATTGCGATTTTTTTTCCTTATTGGCGACAAAAATATCCCATCTGGCGATTTTTTTGGCGACATACTTTTTGGTTATTTAATTTGTACATACAATCATGGATTTGGACTGGATAAATTAAAAGGCAGAACGAAAGGAAGCCACAAACTTGACTAAGCAATGCATTGGTATCAATCTGTTACACAAACAATCCTTTTTTCTTATTGACAACCCCATCTTTACAGTGCATTGTTACATCATAATCTGCTTATGCTGACATCTGGGCTGAGTACTGTATGCTGCGATACAGTCAATCATGCTACCGCACTATACCTACAACTGACCGACTTCTGAAGACGCGAATAGAACAGATACAGTTAATGGCTAATCCTTCTGTTTTTTTTTTACACATATACCAATACAATAGTTTTGCTGAACCTTCATAGAAAACTGATAAGCTTTGAAGTACCGACAACTGTGTATAAATACAAAGCAAATGGAAACAATCTAAATCACAATTACATCTGTCGCCAGTGCAGCATTTTACTCATTGATCTTTTCCTTTTGCCATCAGTCCTGTGTTACGGCTGCAGAGACTTAAACTCCGCAACAAGAAATAGCAAATAAAAAAAAAAACAGTTTTGCATAATTAATAATAATTATTTATTTCTCAAAATACAGGAGTGAAAGAATCCCTAAGTTGGGTGTGAATTTATGCTTATATATACGGTCCAATATTGCCAGGTGTTGACTCGTGTAAGTTTCATTCGTGGGAATGGAGATCCTATTTTTCTTGTCGAGAAAATTTATAAGCATTCAGTGATCATTCTTGGGATTTAGGAAGCAATTCGCTACAAGCATTGTGAAGCTAGCCATAAGGGGGGGGGGGCTGCTGAGAGACTACTGGTGTCACCTGTCAGCACTGTACACTGTGAACGTGGATTCAGTAAGATGAACTTCATAAAAACTGACATCAGAAATAAGCTCTGCATCTCATCTCTCGAGAATTTAATGAGAATCAGCAGCATGTACAGATGTGAAAAATTAGACTTTGAAACTGCATTCAACAAGTGGGCAGCCCTAAAATCGCGACGGATCTTCATGTAACACTTTGTAACATTTTGTTAATGCTTCTTGTAATTAAAGTATTAACTAATCCATCTTTTGTAATTTTCATTGCCTGTTACATTAATAGACTAAATTAACACTTGGAAAAATGTACACTACTTTTTTTGGCGACACTTTTTGAAAATTGGCGACAAAATATTGAGGTTGGCGATTTTTTTGGCGATAGCTTTTTAAAAGCCAGGACCATCCCTGCTTACTCAGTGACAAGTAACAGAGAGTGGTTACTTGATCTTGCCGCACAATCGACATGTGTTAATTTGTAATCTTTAACAGATTTCACACATTGTATGATCAGATTTGTACACATTTAAAACAAGTTCCCTTCGATCTGATACCTGGGTAACCAATAATAGGATTTACAGGTACCTGATAGATGTTTGCTAAAATTTGTGGAACTGTAAAGGCAAGTTTTTATAATGTTATTGGAAAATTACTATGACAGATGTCTGATTGCTCAGAGTATTTGTCAGTCAAAACATGTGACCTACTGGACATATCCAGCAAATGCAGGAATTTAAGAATCTCTCATTGCTTCCTTTATTTGCCTTTCGTCATTTGTAGTTCCTGGTATGGTACACTGTGCTGTGGTGATATGTGCTGTCATTTTCATACAGGCTGAACAAACAGCTAATCAGCACTTGTGCTGAAATGTGCTATTGTTGAAATAGCAAGTGGTGCTTTTAGTGAAGTTAGGGTATTATTGCCATTTGTTATTGCAGTTCAAATCATTAAACTTGAAAGAGTTTGTTTATAAAAAGCAGGGTGAAAATTAATCTTATTTTAGGATCTTGGTTAGAATCTCCAAATCTTTCTGTTGCTCTAGCTAGAATATTGAGGGAGAAACCGCTATCAATGACAAATATTTAACACCTGGTTGTATAGGTGGCGCTCTACAGTTTCATATTTTGCATAGGGTTAGAATTTTAAAGAAAAAGAATTTCCCTGGTTTTCCTCACTGGTTATAAATGCTATTTAAAAAAAGACCTTGGATATCTTAGGTATAATTCAAAGAATCGTTAATTCCCTTTATTTTGGTGTATGATTGATGTGTGTAATATGGTTTATAGAGTATAATCTTGGCCTTACTCCAGATGCAAATTGTATAAAAAAGAGCTGATAACTTTTTTTTACATTTTATATATTTGGTAATTCATTGTGCTTTAAGAAGCTGGTATCTAGTCTGGCAAAATTTATTTTCCCTATTTTAGTAGCTGCTATGGATAGAGTACTTTAGATAATTCAGGCTGATTTTTTGAGCACAAGGGAGCAGTCATTTTAGTTAGCAGTGTGCTTAGATCATGTACAGTTTCCAAAAGTACAATATCCGAAGAAATATCATCCATATTACATTAATGTAGCATAGAGGTATGCCAACATTCTCTCCAATGTGAATGTTTTAAATGCAAACAACTTCACCTTACATACATAACTCTCTCAAAAGTACATAATAACTGGTGGCGCCCCCATACCTAAGTGAAAAAGTAATCTATTAATTTGAGCTGTTATGATAGGGTTATAAAGTTCCAAATAGCACATGTATATAAAGGTTAATGTTATGCAGAATTTGGGCAAATCCAATTTATCTTTTTGATACAACATGTTACAATTAAGATTGCCTCAGCACTGTAAATAAGTGAGGAATCTACCTACTGAATGAGTCACAGCATGGATGACATTTGATGGATTCAATGATTTTCCAAATTTATTTAAATGGTATTAGGAAATGAAGGTTGTGCATAATATTTTGTCAATTTATCTTTCTTTTCTCAATTGTTATGCTTTTTCTCAAAGGAAACAATTAGAATAGCTCCTTTATCTTGCCTGCTGAACGACGTCAGCTTGCAAATAAGAATTGTATATAATGAAAAACTGAATCTTCATTTTTAGATGTTTTTTCAAAAGATATTTATATGTATGTAAAACTATGATAATAAAATTTCAACAGAAACAGATTCTAAACATAATTGATGTTTGTTGACTGGTTTTAATAGTACATCAGTTTTGAAAGACAATTTACAGGGTTCCCAAGCTACCGGGCAATTGGGAAAAAGTCGGGAGAAATTATAATTTTTTCTGACTGAAAAGTCCTTGAATTTTGCAAATATTGACCAAAGTGGGGAAAAACACTGTAATTTTCCTTCACAACTTAACATCCGAAACAATTACGTAATTGAGTCATAACTGAACTGATCGTGATTTAAATTTATGGAAACTATTACACAGTGACGTAGCTTGAAGCATTGGTTTCAGATCTTAAATGGAAACTATTACACAGAGACATGTAGCTTGAAGCATTGGTTTCAGATCTTAAATGGAAACTATTACACAGTGACATGTAGCTTGAAGCATTGGTTTCAGATCTTAAATGGAAACTGTTACACAGTGACATGTAGCTTGAAGCATTGGTTTCAGATCTTACAAAGAACGCAGGAGAAATGGGAAATTATCATCCCTTTAATTATATGTCAAGAAACGATAAGATTCCATTTATCAATACAGGTTTTGGGACTGGTTTATTGATCTTCAAGAAGACAATTTGATTTTACAGAAAATCCTGTCCTTGTTTATACAACAATATATAATTTTGAAGGTCTTTTGTCAAAATTTAAATCCTTTTGTAAATGTCTTTAACTGATGGAATTTTTAACCAAATCATCTTAAGGAGTTTATGTTGGTTGAAGAATCTTGTTTGAGATTTTATTGGCACACTTAAATTCAGGCTTAAACTTTTTCGTAACAAGATAAGATTCTAATACTTGGCATTTATTGTTTTTTTTTCATACTGTGATAGGAAGTGTTTACTTTGTATAACATGCACATATTTTGCTCCTGAAAATTTTATAATAAAGGTTTAAAAGGAAACAAAATAATTAATGCTCATTATGTTGTTTCCAGGTAGCAACATACTGCATGTCAGCAAAGTAAAGTTAGGATTTGTATTCTGTACATTGAAATGACTTTAAATGCCAATATATAGGAATATAGTCAGATTTGTTTCGTGTGACTCATCTTGTGGTGTTGTACATGACCATCTTTTCTGACATGTTTTGGAGTCTTAAAAGAGAAACATCAGAGTTGGAAAAGGCATGTTTTATAATCCAAAATGTTCTTTAATTCCATTCAGTAATGGTCATATGTTAACCTTGAAAAAAAATTATCCTGGAAAAAACATGGAAAAGACCTGGAAATTTATATTTAGAAAAATGTGGGAACCATGAGTTTAGTTTTAATCCGAGTCCTTTGAACACTAAAATCTTTTTGGGCAAAAGTAAAATATATCAATTGTTGGCAGATAACAAAAGCACTGCTTGAAAGTGAATTGACATGAAATAAAAACAAATACTTCTCTGAAGAAAGAAATAGTTTGTTGAACTTTGAGTTACTATGCAAAGATGAACACATTTGCGTTGTATTTTCTGGTAATTTGGCATTCTTTTTATTTTGTCAGCCTAGCCCTAGTAGTGGAAATATTGAGAAAATGGCGTAACCTATCTGCATTTACTAGCATAAATTGATGTCAGATTAGTATCATTTATGTTATTCCCTGTAGATTTTGCTCATGATAAAGCAACAAAGAGAGCTCAAGGATTTCTTGGTCCAAAACCTTTGGTTCCAGGATTAATGTGACGATTCATCCTGGCAGCTCCGAATGGTCCTTCCTTGATAGCAGTGAATTATTCCAGTATTCTGTGAGTAAACAGTACAGTATAAGTTCTAGAGAATATTTGCCATCAAGTAGAGCATAAAATTAGAAAAATATACCACAAATACTCAAGAACCCACAGAATTGCATATTGGCCAACAGTTCTGGTACACTGCAGATACTGGCTGTACTAGTATTGTTACAGGGTCAAAACTGGATGTAATGCCAGTATTCCTCAACAATTTACAAAATATTTAATTTTAAAGCTTAGGACAAGTTTAGTTTTTCTTAATGGAAAGCATCTCACCATTAAAGCTGAACAGGGGAGCTTGATCCATATATTAATGGAAGTTGGTTGGTTGGTTTAATAGCACCTTTAAAACATTGGCCATATTGTAGTAGCGCCTAACTGATGTAACTGTGCTATGGGGAATAAGTCACAAGCAAGAGGGTTTTTCTTTTCTACATTGAATGGAACTCTGATACCTCTAGACTCCCTGCACTATGTTTGACCTGGCTTAAAAATTATCCTAGAGGACTTCAGACAGAGCATTTCCTGAAGACCTTTTCTAGAACTAAACTTCTGGTTTGATTGTGTTAGGTGCAGACCCTTTATTTAACTCTGATCTACATATCAAAATGCACAATATCTAAATTATGTAATCCAAATTAAACCCATATATATATACTCTCCATACACACTCTTTTCCCACTGATACTGTATGCTAGAATTTCCAAAAATATTATATTGAGTAGGAAATTACTTCTGAACTTTATCCTTATGAGCAAATTAATTCAAAATTAAACTATAACTATCCAACTCTATTTTAAGCACTTTATACCTACTAAAAGAGATTCATATTTCCTTCAACTGGTCACTAATTTTAATGTTTAAGTATTATGGCAAACTTGCTATAATTGATTTTAATTAGCTTTACAAACACATAATCCAACCATCACACTGACTTCTTTGTTTCAGTTTCTCAGCTTCGTAACTTGACACCTTTTGCATTTGATTAGCTGCTGATAACGTTGTATTCACACAGTGTATTCACCCAGAATCTCAGCCGCTAAATTTAAAACTCAGACTGTAGAGCTACTCCTATATTATAGACATACTATTACAAAATTTTTGGAGATAATTTTGAAAATTTATACACAAATATATCTTCTCTTCTCAAACTGATATGAATTCCATAGCACCTGAAATAACTAAATTTTGCCCTATAATAATATCATGTTATTAAAAGACACATAGACAGGTATTGCAATCTTAATTTGCTTTGATTTCTAGTTCAAAACAATTCTCATAGATCAAATTCTTTACACAAGATTATTATTTTGTTTTCAGAAGTTTTCTTTTCAATGTGGCATAAGAAAGCCCCTTGAGACACCCACCGCACCTGTCTGGCAATGTACCAGTTGTAAAAAGACAGAAGGTGGTCCTTTTCATTTTCTCAGGTCTGATGAGGTCTGAGACCTCAGTGAAGACAGACTTGCATATGAAAGGAGGAAGATTTGGTCTTCCTCATCTTTATCAAAATATGAAGGGTTTTCCTTTGCATTGTCTCTTTGGACTCAGAAGAATGAGATTAATCTCTTGGGAGATGCATAAGGCCCATTGGGTCCCCTCCCAAGGGAGGTGGTAAGTGGGCAGATATTAAATCATGCTCTCCTGTGAAGGAGAATCAGCACCCTCTCAATTCCTATGGTGCGGAGAGCAAATGGCCTACTCCCCCTACAGATGCATATCTCCAGTAATGGAAGACATGATGAAAGTAGTGTTTTGGCAATTCTCAGACTTTTTCTACCTTTGTTCCATGGTGCACCAAAAGTGAAGGCATATTTGTTCAAAGGAGCATAGTCATGGCATAGAATGTGACCCAAACAGATACCATCCAACAGAAGTGGCAACTAATACCATAAGAATGGATATTTTCATGTGTTTCTTTTACTGTATTTTTTTTAAATGTGGGTGGGGTAGATTGTCATCCTCCCATCATACTGATAAATTCAGCTGAGCAATAGCAACAGATAGTGTATTACTGATACTCAGATGCAGTTTTTGTTTGATGTTGGAGTGGGTCAGACTTGTTTTAATGATGTAATATTTACCTGTTGCTATTGCCAGATTCCCTCCACCCATCTTGCACTGATGTCCCACTAGTAGTCTACTTCCTTGAATAAAGCTGAGGACAATTGCACATGGGCCAGTGACTCAATTTTCTACTGGTCTCATCATATTTTGTTTGCAGCAAGGGTGGCAGGTGAGTAAATCAGCATTGTTATGTGTAGTACAATGACTTCTTACCCTGGAGTTGTATTTGAGACTTGTAAGTGTTTTAAAGATTTTTGGTTTGGCCATTTCCACGCAATATCTTTTAAAATTTATCTCCTTGTACCTATGTTAATATTTAATTTGGAAGGGTTTATCTTTCCAAAGCTATTAATATTAACATTTGTAGAATGTTTCTTTTAGCTTGCATTATATAATCATTATTGTGCTGATGTACTGTTAAACGCAGGTACACAGACATACACACACATACACATACATATGTGAGCTCTCACTCCTCTCGCAAAGAAATGAGTGCTCTTGTTGTCGATTGTGGGATTTATGACAGTTGGTATGAAGTACAATAAAAAAAAAAACCTAAAACAATACAAAACACATACTTAGAATACAAGACGAACATAATACATAATATAACAAATACAGTACACATTATAAAACCCTCTTATATGTGGTGGTCAGATAATCTAATAATCAACACCAACCTGTATACATGTATTTCTCAATAAACGAAACTGATATACTATATCAATAATGTAAACAGAAAATAAAAATATGCAAAATAATGGTAATTGTCATAAATGTCATTGCAATTTCCATTGAATTAACGCAAAATTATATTCAGGTAACAAGTAAGTCCTTTGCAACTGCTAAAGATTATGCCAAGTGCATTATAGCCAATCTGTCAACAGGCTGAATTCACAACAGTGACCTTAACCTCGATTTGACACAGCTATTTCTACGTAGTGTCTAACAAGTGGGTTAAACCGTGCTGCTACCATGTGTTGAACTAAACGAATAATGAATACTGTTCATGCAGTGCTGGCGATAAGCACAACTAGAGTTAGATAGTCATTACTATTACTTGCAAACGACAAATAATGTATTGAATAGCTAACAAATGTATGGAAAATAACACTTACATCATTTCCAAATCCAAGAATCCTTCCTTTCGAAACTATCACTAAGTAAACGAATAACACGTAACACAAAACACGCATTACTCATCGTCCTATATATATGCACAGTTAAATGTCATCAGCTGTGAAGATAACCGTGATGTCATCTGTCGTCAAAGTTCAGTTTCATCTGCCAAGAACGTCGAAAGCACTGCCAATGTTTCCTGTTCGGGCCCAGAAAAGAACACTACCAAATCATTTTGAAGCGCGCGCTAGCATCCTCCAGTACGCTTACACTCTCCAATGTGGACTCCTTTTGGGGATCCCTTGCTTGCAGCCCTTCGGTCTGGTTTACCAGTCAAATAAGATCTTCTCTCCATCCCACTGGTCCCATGGTGGGCGCCAGATGTGAGCTCTCACTCCTATCGCAAAGAAATAAGTACTCTTGTTGTCGATTGTGGGATTTATGACAGTTGGTATGAGGTACAATAAAATAAAACCAGACTCGAAGAGTATTACTTTCCCGAAATATATTAACGTATTCAATCCCTTTGTCTTTCACTTGTGTGAAAGACAAATCTCCGCACTGCTCGAGGTGTTGTATGACTTTCTCTCTAGCCTCGAGTAGTAATTCCCAGGCCTTTTATTAGTATCGCGGAGAGGTGGTTTTCATACACGTGACGCACGGGAATCATGCACCACGGTCGATCGCTCACTCGTTCACTCACTCACAATAACCACGCACATTAGCACATGACGCAAGTCCCGGGTCACACATACATATATACACACACATCCATCCATACACACACATTCATCCATCCATATGTTCAGTGACACTGGATTTTGCACGTCACGGTAAGCTACTCAATAGTTCTTAAACTACCTATCAACATTTTTAACACTTCCAGTCGTTTACATTTTTTAATCTTGTTACACAATTTATAACCCTTTATGGTAACTTAATGATACAACAAAAATAGTTGTAAAACATTTCGAATACCAGAAAATTAACTGATGGTTCCAGTATCATCCATTGGGAGTATTGTCCAGTATTGTCAAATTAAAGATACTGCAGTTGTTAGTACTGTATTGTTAATATGTTATTTGATATTTTGGGTCAACAATATTAGAAAATCCAGTATTGTATGCACAATACTAGAAGAGAGTACTGGAATAGTGAGTATAGCGACCACCAGCTATCATTTCCCACACTTATTTCAAATTTATAAGATTTTACTGGCCATGATCTAAGCACCAGTTTACACACATGGAAATCTGTTCTCTTTTTTTCTCCTGTATGTATTTTCATCTTGTCGATGTGAATGACCATTTCAGTAAACAGAGTTTTCAAATATTGTATTGGTGATTAGTTTCAGGCTACAGTTTGTATAATTTAAGCCCTTCAATTAGTGTGAAAAATGCCAGAGTAAATTGGTGTCTTAACTTTCTTCTTAGTGATACCCGACTCTCATTTATTTTTTTGTTCCTATTGTGTCCTACCATCATACGCTGAGTCCGCTTCTTTCCCTCAAATTCTAATTGACTGTAAATACTCATTTGTAAAGTCAGATTCAATTTTAAACTGTATAGACCCAGATCTGCCATTGCATAATGCAACAGTAGATGTGGATCTATGCAGTTTGTCAGGAGTAGTCAGTAGAACCAACACCATTGACCTTGATCTGCCAACACATTATTCAATAACAGATCAAGGACTGTGTTGTTTTCAGTTTGCCTTGACTTATAAGTGAGTATATACGGTATATTTTAGGTGAACTAAAATGTTTCAATTCATCATTCAAAGGATTTTAATCTTCTTTGAATGTGGCCTTTTGTGACAGTTAATTTGCTACCTGACAAAGTTTGTTTGCTTGGCTTGACTTTCATCTGATAGCCTTTAGCCTTCTCAGTCTTCATTTCAATCAATAACACAGGTATAAAGAGGTTGACATGGAACAGCTTCTGAATAGTGTGTGTCATATTTAGATTGTACTTCATTGTTAGAAGGGTTGATTATTTAAAAAAAATTAAGCAAATGATTCCTAATTTGTACTCAGATTGAAATTTCATATTATTGTGCTTGTAATGTTTATGAAAACATTGGGTATTTTACTGCAAGTTGTAATAACTACAAGGATGGAAAGCATTGTTTTAGTTTTTAAATTGTGCCCGTGAAAAGTCCTTATATTACTGAAGAAATATTTTGGGAAGAAATCCCCAAACATTCCTTACAGATTTAAAAAGGATTTTTTCTTCTGAAAATATGAAATATACTTTGACTTTAATAATATGTCCTGCCTGCAGAAAGTTCAGTGAACTACTTTATAGAGGAGTAAAAAAGATTTTTAAAAATCTCAGTTTGAGGAAGAATTTGAGATGTATATTAAACTGGGGCCAAACCATCATTATATCACTAAATGTGATGAAAAAAAGGATTTAAAAAAAGGACAGAATCAGTATATTATACATGCATTGATTAGTGTTTTGCCCCTTTATTTAAGACATTGATTATACATATATTTTATATATCAACTGCATCTTACCATGGCTCTTTTACACACAAAAAATATATTTTTATAGTTTTGTATTTAAAAAAAAATTAAAATGTTAAGCTTCAAGCATGAGGAATGTGTTTGGATTTACTAACCTTGCCCAGCAGTGGCTTTCAAATGCAATGAAGTGGGCAGTATTTACTTACCTGTATCTTAAACTGAACTTTAAACAGTGACCATTCAGATCTGTCATTGAATAATAAGCTGACATATCAGAATCTGTGTCTTATATTTTAATTACAACGCTCTCACTGTAACATCTGTCACTATTACATGTCACTTGTTGTAAGGCTAGTATGCTTATGGATTCCATTTTATTATTTATAGTACAAGTAATATAGGTCATGTGGGCATTCCATACTATTTCAGTAAAGTGTTTCCTTTCTTAGAATTTGTTAAATGGCAATTATTCACTTTATTTTCGTACTCATTGATCCATATTCCTTGGTCCTTATAGGCTTGCCTCAAGAAGTATGTACGGAAAAAGCCATGTTAAAAGTACATAGACATTTTTGGATGGGATCAACCTGATGGTGTTATTCAGTTCAAACCAGATTGAACATCATATGCTGTGATGTCTATATGAAAGCTGCATGTATTTTTAAAAAAATGTCATCTTCACAGTTATTTTTGTTATTAGACCCAATGTCCTCTTTTCTTGACCCAGTTTACTACCTATGATCATTGTAAAAGAACTGCTTCGGTAGCCTAGTGGTTAGAGTGTCAGCCTCGGATGCGGGAGGTCATGGGTTTGATCCCCATCTGAGTCATACCAAAGACTTACAACAATGGTACTAACAGCTGCCTTGCTTGGCATTCAGCATTAAGAGGTTAGTGTTAGGACTGGTCGGCCTGGTGTCAGGATAATGTGACTGGGTGGGACATCATGCTACATATCTGCGGCATGATGCCTCAGTGCTATACATCACTATAAACTGACACATTGCAGACATTGTAGCTATATGACTGAAAAACTGTTAAAGCTATGTTAAAAATCAAAATCAAATCACATCATTGTAAAAGTCCATACCAATTTGAGAATTTTTTTAATGACACACAAGGTGCAGAACATTCAAGAATCAAGATTGAATTAATTTTGGCTAAACTCTATTGGTAATAAATTTTAAAACAATGATTAATATTTGATTTAAGATGACTAAATGTGACTATATGACCTTGTTGCCATGTATTTAGTAGCAAATGTACTTTGTTAAAAAGTGGTCTCACTGATAGGTGGAATAATTGGTGAATCACATGTACAGCATACTAATAATGGAGTACTGTATTATTTTAAATGAAGATTATGATTTACCATTATATCAGGATTTATGCTGTTTTCAGCTGGTTTTAACTTGCACACAAATACATGTACCTAAAAGTGTGAAAGTTCTAATGCTTTTTTCCTAATGTTATGACTTGTAAAAAATATAAGTTGTAGAGACTTTATATTGTTGTGTTTAAGATACAATTTGCAATCATTGGAGTCTGTGCAAAGTAGGCTAATGCAACCAGCTGCTAGACTCCAGCATTATTTTTACCATCACATTAAAAGCATGTCCAGCTTATTTCAGTTGCATTGTGACTGATCGGAATTTATTTTGGCAGTTTTAGAAATAGGCTTTATCTCAAACAAGAAGTAATGCCATTTCTTGATGCAGTCTATTTCAAGATTAGGAGCTGGCAACTATTTTTCAAGTGTAGCAAGACAAAGTTATTTTTCTTGTCTATTCCAGTCAGTTTCTAGTTTCAGATTTATCTTGTGTTCATTTAGTATTTTCTTTAATGTCTTTGATCTATGACTTCTGTAAGAATTTTCAAACAATAATGCTAAATAATTGGTGGGGAGAAACATCAGTACAAGAGAAGTGAATTATATGTCCTTGTGTGTTGTTGTGTATCAATGGAGTATGCCTGATCTTAAGTTAAAATGTTGTACCTCATTGTATCTCTTGTTTACACTATCTATTCTTCTGCTAAGTAATTGTGTATTCTTTCTGCCTTCATAAACTGTTCTTCACAATATCAAAATGTGCATTGCTCAATTAGAAATATTTTATGAGAATAACCAGATTACATTCATTCATTCATAAAATATCATTCTTAAATTTGCCTAATTGAAAAGTGTCTATTTTGATATTGTGAAAACAGTTACAAATGCAGATCGAACACATAATTATTTCATTAGCAATAATTCCTGTATTGTTGGAGGTCATTGAACTGTGTCCCCAATATCCTTTGTATGATGTCTCTTACAGTTAGTGATAGCACGTTGATATATTTCTACTTATATCATTACACTTGTAAAAGCTGATAGATCAATGGATTTTTTCCCCTTCAGTTCACAAGAGTTGAAATATGTGAGCCACGTTCATTCATGTTGTGAAATTTAAGCATGCATCGGCCAGTTTTAAAAAAAAAAAATTTGCTGTGGATTTTAATGGCAATATGCACTATATATAGCTGCATATATTTTGAGTCCAAGTGCCAAGAACGTAGACCCTGATCTGCTGTGACATGATGTGATAGCAGATACAGATCAGTGTGGTTTGTTCTTCTAATTACTCCTAACAAAGTGCATAGCCAAAGATTTGCTGGCATATTATACCTCGGCAGATCTGAATCTATGCAGTTTGAAGTTAGATTCAGATATTAAGCAATTATATAGAGTATTTTTAATAGTGTGTATTATTTTGAAGTGTCTATCAATATCAATTTTAATTGTACATTAGAAAAGAAATTCATATGCGAAGTTCATTGAATTAAGTACATGTCATAGGTTTTAAAAGGGCAATGACGCATGACCGTCTGTCATTGAAATAGTAATTGACATCTATAGAGAAAGTCACAGCGGGTGTTGGTAATATCTACTTTTATTTCTTATAGGACAAAGTAGAAGGACCCAATGACACTGATCAAGCTCTTGTCATGCTCAGGTTATGTCAGAGTAAAAAACCAGAGGACAAATAATATTGTGAGAGTTACCATATAATCACACTAAGACTCATGTTTACACAGTTGATACACATTCAGCCAGAAATAGATGTATGGTAGCTGCAGTACTTCCATAAATCAACAAAGAAATGGGAAGTAAGTATGCTTTCACTGTCTGACTCGTAATCCAAAAAATGTTAAAATGAACATTTTTCACTAACGAGATGAAATATATGTTATTCTCTCAGGATAAGTATATTTTCTTCTTATTTTATGCTCAAATGTACTGGCTACTAGTATGTATAATAAATAGATAAAGTAGTAGATTTCTTACTGTATTTCGTGTGATAATGTCTGGTTTGCCCTTTATGTTCTGCTGTGTTTTGTGTATATTAGCACAGGAAAAATGTAAGTAGTAACATACTCATTGCATCGAGTGGCCGAGTGGTCTAAAGCGTTCTCTGTTATGGATCACTGCCATCTCACCTCTGTCTGCATGGGTTCGAGTCTCAGATTCGGCTAATGTGGGTATGTGAGAAAGCTTGCCAGTAGCTAAAATTCTCATGGGTCGGTGGTTCTTTCTGGGGTTTTCCAATGTTCTTCCTCCACCATTAATACTTGCCGCCATGTATAGCCTATCTTGTCTGAAAAATGGCGTTAAATCCTACAGCAACAACAACAACATACTTCTCCTTCCCAGTTCAAGGTAAAACAGCACATTAACAAAATGAAGAAAAAAGGTATTTTGCACATGTAGTTGGATTTTATCCATGTTTGTATGCAAGTTGACCTTATTTACCATTTGACCTTTAACTTTTTACAGAATTTCTTGGTCATAATTTTATTAGTGTCCATTGACTGGTAGTGAAAAATTATTTATCATACTTCACTCTAGTGAATTATGAAGATTATTTTTCTCAAAAAATTGAGTCACTTCACAACCTAGCATAAAATACAATGCCTCAGACTTATTTAATCTAATTATGTTATTGTGGATCCTGGTAAGGAAAGATGCAAGTTAAAAATACAAAAGAATTAATAGTAAATATTAGGAGTGAAATTATTAATATATTGATTATCACTTTTTTTCATATTGATATTCACCTTGATCTTTGATTCTTTAAGTTGGGAATTTATATGAGACAGCTATAGCTGGCATATGCACTTATTTCAGTAACAAAGAAAAACTGTTGAGAACTCCCACTTGTCTTCTACAAATTAGCAAAATACAAGTTGACTAACTCAGATGGTTTGAAATCTGTTCCTCACCACAATAGCTAATTTCATGCTGATTATTTCAGTTCTGATTTTCTGATTGGTGGTTACTGTTTGTTCAAGTTGAGAGTACAACAATAACCACCAGTCAGAACTAACTGTAGCTTATTCGCTGCAAATACACCAGAAGTATTAACATCCAAGATCAGTCTAAATAGAAACAAAGCAGCAGGGAAACATCACGTAAACATAGCTGTTAAATGGTTTGTAAAATACTTAAATCATGCATGTGGAACAAGATTGAAGTGTCAGATTTTATGCTGATATATGTATAATCAGTGACTTAGTCTGCTATTGGGATACAAATTTGCAAAGAATTGGCACTGGGGCAGATTCCAAACTACTTAAGTTATGGTCACCTTGTTAATTTGTATAAGAGGGTGGGTGTTCTCAATAATTTCCTTTTTCACTCACAGAAAAGAGTATCTGTGTCTGTGGCAGCTGTTTTACATCTGCAGGAAGTATATCATGAAGGATCTGGTTGTTAGTCATGTCCACTTCCATTATTGGACTTGTTCTAGACAAGATTTTCTTTGCACAGGGAAATTGTCCCATTTCTTCTGTTTTGAAGAAATTGCACTATTTCTTCTGTTTCAAAGATAATACCGTAAGACCATAAGATTTTTGGTTAGGTAATGAAATTGATAATAAAATGTTTTAAAACCATTCATGCAGTGCAAAACAAAGGGTGTGGTGTGAGACCTGTACCTGATCAAATGTAGCACCTGAAATGGCCCAAAATCTTGAATACAAATGACAGACACCTAATTTGGAGGCATTAAAATTTTTATCAAGAATGAGAATGGCACATAAAACAGATGGTAAGTCTGTCTGACTGATCTGCGTACTAGAATCGACCAGTATGCCAACACATACAAAATGGCACCAGAGAGAGACCTTCTAAAGATGAAAAGACAAGATGATATGTGTATCGATAATGTATCATATCATATAGGCTGTGGATGGTTCCTTAGTTGTTTTTTCCACTCCAAACAGGGAAGAAGCTAATTAAGAGCACATTTTAATTAGGTAAAAAATTCATTGTCATAAAATGAGTGTCATATTTCAGACAAGATTTTCCAAACATTTACACTTATTTTAAGTTGCCCATGTTATTTAATTTTGAAAACTAGATTAGGGACTGTTTGTTTCCATATGCATAAAGATAAGTTCCTTTTTAGAATTGTGGAAAAAAATCACTCTTTTGGTTCTGAAGATGTGATGTAAGACAACAGTTGGATCTTTGTCCTACATTTTTTTTGCAATATCATTGAAAATATCCAAATGAGGTTGTGACTGTGCTATAATGCAAACATCAAAGAACCAATCTTACTATATTGAATATACTGTTCAGGATATAAAAAATTTAATCATCTATTGGTTGGTGATGTACTAGGACAATATGTTTGCTTTTCACCAAATATTATGAAATTCATTGTAGTTTGTTCCACACAGCATCAGGAATTTTATCCTATCATGTCAAATAAATTAGGCACATTTAGCTACATTTAATGACCTGAAAATTTACTGAGTTACAGATAGGATAAAATTTGAGATTCTGTGTGGAAGGAAGTATAGAGGACTCTTTCCAAATGGGTAATCATCAACTTTAAAAATTTAAATTAACAAAAGATTTGTACATCCTTATTTTTCATTTTTAAAGGATTAATATTTTTAATTTGGGTAATTGAAATTTTCCTTGTTTCTTGTTCTTTGTTATATTTCTGAAAGGATTTCTCTTTCCTGTTTGAAATATTTGGAGGATCTCTTCATAGTAATGGTGACCTGAGTCAATTGAATGCCAAAGTCCACTTCTTTCCAAACAGCTCAGCTTTATGATGGCATTTAATCATGACACCCTCACAGCAGACATGATAAAGCTTGACAATGTCCTTAAGATTTTGCTTGAAAATTTTAGTTTTTCAGTTTATTTTACTAATAACCAAAGAAATAACTATCAGTATTGTATCTCTGTTGTTGAATGCAAATGACATAAGTACCAGCTTTAAGTTTTGTTGACTCTTTCAGAAATTACTAACATTTTATTTACAGAAGTGGAACTTTTGACATTGAAATGTCTACCATTTTTAATGATCATTTTAGGAGCAATAACATCACGCATTTCTGCTTATTGTTAATAATAATAATAATAATAATAATAATATAATTATTATTATTATTATTATTATTATTGTGAGCTCAATGTCAGACGATCAAAGACAAAAACTTTGGATGTTGATATCCTTTGTACCATTTTTGGATACAACGGGTCATCTCATTTTAATGCATATGTAATCCTTTTTATATTCTTGCCTTTAAGTTTTTGTTATGGCACTGTCTGTTAATATTTCCTTGTCTGGCCCACAACTATTTAATGGTTTGAGAGATCTTCATGAAACTTTGCCCAAGGTTATATCTTGAATAGACCGTGAATTGCATACAACAACCACTCTCCTTGCCACATATTCAAGAACACAGCTAGGGAAAATGTAATTCCGAGAGTCGTATCCTTGTCTGGAGTATAGCTTTTCAACCACTGAAGATACTTGATAAAGCTTTGCTTAATGTTCTTGGATTCTGTGGTCCCAACAGTAGTATGCAGAGCTCATAAGACTGCTTTGGTGTACCTAAGTTCTGTCAACAAAATCCAACAGTACAGATACTGATGTATAAGTATAATGTGTAAAACTGCACACAATATAGATTAAGATATGCCCTTGCATAGTGTGCTGACAGATCATGCTGTTTGCTTGAATAAAGAAGTGGAAAGGTATATCTGTGTTTGAAGCATGTGCTGACAGATCACATTGCTTGATTTCAGAAGTAGAAAACGGGGTATAATCTGTCATCACGTAGTTTGTAGATATATATTGTTCACTTGGATTCAGAAGTAGAAAACAGCATGGACCTTGATATGCCAGTGCTGGATGATGATAGATCTGAGTTTATGCTATTTCACAATTGGATACTTATCTTACACAGGTGACAAGACTTGGCAGGTGCATTAATGTTGTCTTCAGTACAGCTTGTTATCTCTTTCTAGGCTGTGACATCAATGTACACATGGCCAACAATAATTGCCCAAAATTCTTTAATTAAATATAAAGATCATATAGTCCTTGGTTTCTCTCCTAAATTATTTCTAATGTATATGTATATTTACCTGGTATATCCCATTGATACCATTGATTATAGTGTTTGACTGTTAAATACCAGTATAGGACATTTGATCTAATAACTGTTTAGGTGCTTTTAAAAGCTTAATAGAAAAGAAGGGACAGTAAAGATATGTTTAAGCCTTATTTAATCATCACCAGTAGTCTTTTTCACTGTGAAATCACACTTTAAAGAAAAGTTTTAATATAGGACATAGAAAATGTTTTGGTAGTTACGGGGAATTTATTAGTGCTCACTGAAGTATATCTATATGGATCATAAAAGAGATACAGGTAATGTATTTGAATTAATTTGGGTTAGAATTAATGTGAAAGTTTATTTTCTTTTTTTCACATAAAGCTCTTCATTTCTGAAAAATACAAGACTTTTCATCATATGTTGTCCTTTGTTGAGTGATTGCATGTTCACTCAATTTTAAGAGTTTGAATGATTTGTGACTCACACTCTACAGAGTGGTATAATCATAACTGTTACTGTTACAGTGGTAACTGTTATAAGTGGCAAAGAAGCATAATCTGAGCATAAAATGAGCATTCTGTGTACTACTTGCCATAATTGCAGAAAACTGGATGAAAAATTTCCATTTATGTTTGCTACTTACCTGTATCTGCAGTTAAAATTCTTGTCACAAATTGGCTAATTCCATGTGGATTAGTTGTTAGTACAAGAGAATAGACAAAAAAAAGTTGATAAATTATTCATGTTTAACACTCACTTTAATAGTCTACATGTCTAACTTTCACTGAAGTCCATAAATGATAAATGCTTTATGAAATCACTCTTAAACTCTTCTTTCAAAATTTGTAAAGTGCTATTGATTTGTCCCTTTCCTGATGCAACATGTTTTTATGTTTAACAAAATCCTTCTCTAACATTTTTCAGTCATAGCATCCATGTCATATAGATAAAGTCCGTTTCTCTTAACGTCTGGCACCATTTTGTTTTCTTGAATTTAGACTGGTCTCCTACATGTGTGTTTATCAAAATATAATGAATCTGTGACACATGGTTTCACATTCAAGAAACCGATTTGTTTTCTTGGTACTGTTTTTTGTACAATTACTAAAAATATAAAATTAGATAAAGGTCTTATGATGGATAAATGTGTAGCAGCCAGTAGTCAAACGACATGACATTTTATTACCCAGGTTATTATCTACAGGTGGGTACTGACCAAAGTACCAGGGTACTGGTTGACAACTTTAATTTTTATTCATGGCAATAAACAAGATAATGACAATTAAAAACACAAAGGATAAATGAAAGGGAAGAAATAGTGTTATTTTTAAGTTGCCATATTTTACACATAAAATATAAAATGATAATGAAAAGGTATTTTATGTCTGCAAAAATTTTCCCTAATATTTAGAATCCTAAATATAAATTTTATGAATATTATATGTAATTTTTTCCCCTTCAAACATGAAAACTGGGGAACAGTATTTTAACATTTTCTTTAATGACATGTAATTCTCGAAGGTCACAGGGTTGATCAAATTTGTTATTCCACCACTTGTTTCCTCAGAGGGCTTCATATTTTATTTTTTTATTCTCAGGCTATCTTATATATATATATATATATATACTATTGCTTGCTCTGATAGAGTAGCATCACTATTGACCACTCCAGTGGCCTAAGAGGTTAGAGCATCCGCCTTGGTTGTGGGTTTGAACCCTGGCCGAGTCATACCAGAGACTTAGAAAATGATACTTGTAGCTGCCTCGCTTGGCACTAAGCATTAAGAAGTTAGTGTTAGGATTGGTCAGCCTGGTGTCAGGATAAGGTCACTGGGTGGGACATGATGCTGCATATCTGTGGCATGATGCCCCAGTGCTAGACATTACTATAAACAGTCACATTGCAGACATCATAGCAGTATGATTGGAAAATTGTTAAAGCTACATTAAAAATCCAAACCACAAACTCAAACACAGCATCAGTACTTCCATCAGCTAGAATTGAAAGTAATTTACTGGAATTCAGACTTCCCCTGATATGACAGAACAAAGTCTCTTGTCCTGAGCACGTTAATATAACATTAGCACAAAGTTTAACATCATTCTTCTCCTAGAGTGACACAGCATTTCCATATCAGAAAATGGTTTTCCATGTTAGGATAATGTGCTTGTAGGCTGTGTTAAAGAGCTCTCATTTTATTTAGTTATCTTTTCATTAATTTAGTTTTAATATAGATTTTCCTCGTGGAGTGGCAGCAAAACTTCAAATGTTTTATACACATGAAGGCTAGTATCATACATATACTGTGCTGCACAGGTTTTATAAGGTCCAAAACTGTAATGAAACATGCTAAATCCTCAGTTTGCTACTTCCATTAACAAAGACACTCAGGTTCAATATCCAACCGTTCATTTTGGGATATTGTTTGCAATAACTGCAAAACACCTTTTGTTCAGTCAGTGAACTCAAGTCATGAATAATTAAACAAACCAATGTGACCAACAATTTTTTTTGCTTATGTCATATATGATATTTTTTGCTGCCACAGAGTCTGGCTTATGTCTCTTTAGAGAAAAAGTCACCTCAGACTAAGTCAGATTTGTATTTCCCATTAGGCAGATGTGGCAGCTGCCTTGGGTGGCAAATGTCCAGGGGTGAGGGTGAGGTGACCGATTTTGAAATATGATAATATTTTCCTACTGAGTACTGACTGGTTTTAAAATTGAAAGGCATCAGCTTTTAAAAGGTTTAAAGATCTTTAAAGACTTTGGTTTTAAGGCTTTGTTTTGGGTGGGCTGTGGTGGTGGTGATAGGGATTGGCAACTCTGACAGTGCATATGGGGTGGTAAATAAAGCTGTCAGAATTGTAGGAAAAGTCAACCAGGTACCTGCTGATCCTAATGATTGGTTATCTGGGGACCTGATCAAATGGAATTATATTAAATGTGAACTGCTTATACATGCCAGCACAACCAAGAGGTATAAGCATAATTATTACTAATATAAATAAAAAGTTGAAATTTGAGCATAAAAAGAAAAATCTATATATTACATGCCATAATTACAGAAAATGGTATGAAAAGTATATTTAGTTTTGCTACTTACATGGATATGCCATTAGTCAAAAGTTTTGTCACAAATCAGCTAAATTTATGTGGATTAGTATGAGAATACAGACACAAAACAAAATGATGAATTATTTATACACAACATGAATATTACCTAGTCTACATGTTCAGCTTTTGCTGGAAGGTCGTAAAGTCAAGTCCACATATTCTGAATGCTGTATTACATCAATGTCGAATTCCTCTTTCAAAATTTGTAAAGTGCTGGTGACTTGTATTTTTCCTGGTGCAACATGTTCTTCGTTTGAACATTCGTCCTTTTCCTCTAACATTTTTCAGTTATTTAACATCCACAAGTCAAACTGCTCAACTGGCCTAGTGGTTAGAGCATCTACCTCAGATGCATGAGGTTGTGGGTTTGATCCCTGGCCGATTCATACCAAAGACTTACAGCTGCCTTGCTCGGTGCTGAGCATTAAGAGGTTATTGTTAGGACTGGTTGGCCTGGTATCAGGATAATGTGACGGGGTGGGACATCATGCTACATGTCTGCGGCATGATCCCCCAATGCTGGACATCACTATAACTGCCACACTGAAGACATCATAGCGAAATGACTGAACAATTGTTAAAGCTATGTTACAAATCCAAATCTCTCTCTCTCTCTCTCTCTCTCTCTCTCTCACACACACACACACACACACACACACACACACACACACATTTTAAAGCCCATTTTTTCTTAATATTTGGTACCATGTTATTCCAGTATAAATATGTAATGATACCATGTTATTCCAGTATAAATATGTAATGAATCTGTGATACATGGTTTCAAATTCAAGAAGCCTGTCTGTTTTCTTGAAAAAATGTCATGTACAGTTACTGTAAATAGAAAATAAGGAAACGGATGTACATAGCTAATTGGTCGCACATGTTGAAACTAAAGGAATAGTAAATGGAGCTCTATGATGGATAAAAGCACAGCAGCCATTAGAGACATGCGCCTCAAACTGTACTTATTATTCTGTGTATCACTCGCTCCTGACGTTGGCAGATATAATCTTTGATTTGAACTTGGAAATGTTATTGTGTTTTTTTTTTTTACATGAACTAAAATGGGTATGTTTTTTATTTTTTTACATGAATTAATGTGTACCCTATGGCTAATTTTATTACCCGGGTAATTATGAACAAGCAGGTGCCCAAGTTCCCAGGGACCAGTTGACAGCTTTAGTGGTAAAATCATAAATCCGTCCCTCGACTCTGTGGCAGCTTTATGTTACATACTTTCATTTGAGTTCTGCTTCTCTGAATCTTTATTGCAAGCTTTGTTGCAAAATAATCTGTGTAGAAAAGATAGCCTCATATGACTACTTCTGCTAAAGTGATTATAATGTACATTTTGTTTAAATGCAAACACTGACTGCTGTACAATTAGTGTAATTGTTTTGCTTCAAATATAACCTCTTATGCTGAAGTTGATCATCTGTATGATCAATTAAAACAATTAAACACTCATTACTGTCACCTATGTCTGTTAAGTACCTTTCATTAGTTTCATTGCATTCACTCACTGGATTGAGATCAAAGGGTAGTCCAATTGTGAGTATCTGGGTTGAGTAAATACAATAGAACAAGGTCTTTTAAAACACTGCTAATTAATCTTGCTGGTTTTGTTTTGTTTGTAGTATTTGATTGGCTGTTAATTTAATCCCTTGGAACATTACCCAGTCAATCAGTAAAAGAACTTTTATGTGACAACTGTGCACACGAGATGGTTGTCAGTGACCATTTAATAATGTCACAGGATGGGATTCAGGAAGTGAAGAGAGGTAGATTCAAGCATCCAGTATACCTTGAGGGCATGAATGATCAGGTAAGGGAAGATAAAGAGATTAAAGCATGAAAATTAGTGCCTGCCTGACATGTTTTAGATGAAAGCACTTTGATTATTGCCATGAAAAAGTGTACTTTCCTGACTTCAAAAATGATATAGCTTGAGATGTCTGGGTAGGTGATTTGATCAGCCCTGGGTACTATCGTTAGTTTGTTCTAATCTTTTTTAATAGTGAAAACTGAATATATTTGATGAACAATTATTTTCCACAAAACACAGCAGTTATATAAAATACAGAAGTGTGTTCAAGACTAAGATGCATGCTGAATCCCTTATGCAATTTTTGAATCATGCAAGATTATAGGCAGAATTATTAGTTATAATTTCATTCTCATTTCGATAATTATTATTCACTTAGCTTCAAGGATATGACCATAACATGGGATCATAAAGTGAATGTGATTGATAAGGGTTCACTACAAGGTCTCACATTATATTTTTCAACATCCTCGCATCAACAAAATTTCTCTGTAAGTTGTTGTTATATTATCATTTACTACATGGGGTACATACTTGGATCTCATATGCATAATCTAATGCAGGAATAGATTTAATTTAGGTAATGATAGCATTTAATTAATTTTACTGGTAAGACCAAAAGGAACATTTATTTACCTTGGATTCTTGTCTACATTTGCTTCATGATTTTAATGTACCATCCCAATAATTTTTCCTCCGTTTGCATTTCCTTGAAAAGACGCAGACATTAAACAAATAATCAGCATACTGGAATATTATGGTTAGCATTACATGGCCCACTCTTTTAACTGTATCATCTTGTATCAGTGGTCTCCATTCCTTTTGTGCCTATAACATTTGTATGAAAGAGATGTTGGGCATCATCCTGCTGAGAGGTGAACTACTACTTACACGCTCTGATATGCATATGCATAGTGTTGATGTACCTCGTGAGTTTATAATCTTGATCTACATTCCCTACTCAAATTACAGTTTTCAATATTCATTATAACATCTTTCCATAAAAGCATATAATTTTTGATCACTAAATTTTGGAGCCAAAAACACAGGCACACAAAACAACCTTAACTGGTGTCATGGCTCCCATGGGCATGATGTTGGGGGACCACTGTTGTAAGTGATTTACAGTCAGAAATGGAAGTTTCTGTTTAAATTTATATTGGAATCTCTTATACCTGAAAGCTATGTTTTCATTGATCTTAACAAATTGGATTTTATGGTTCATGTGATGTGATGTGATTTTTATTTTTAACGTAGCTTTAACAATTTTTCAGTCATATCGCTGCGATGTCTGCACTGTGGCAGTTTATAGTGATGTCTAGCACTGGGGCATCATGCCGCAGATATGTAGCATGATGTCCCACCCAGTCACATTATCCTGACACCAGGCCGACCAGTCCTAACACTAACCTATTAATGCTGAACGCCAAGCGAGGCAGCTGTTAGTACCATTTTTTAAGTCTCTGGTATGACTCGGCCGGGGATCAAACCCACAACCTCCCGCATCCGAGGCGGATGCTCTAACCACTAGGCCACCGGAGTGGTGTGTGGTTCATGAATTGTTACATTGAAAAGTCGGATCCCCAGAAAAGTTGGTGTAGTATTAGCTGCCTAATGTTTATTGGAAAGTGACATATGTCCAGAACAAATATCTTGCTGATGTCAAGATTTTAGTGCAGTGAATTTGTATTAGATTATTGAATGAACAGATTGATCGAGTTGAAATGTAGGAAACTGAAATGACTAAATTAAATAAAATGCTAAGCCTACAATAAATATATTCATCAATCGATACTGAGAAGAAAATCAAACTTTTGTATTAACATTTTCGGGAAAAAGTATGTCGTTTAACTTTGCAGTTCAGTGCCTTAAAATAGATCTGGGTGTGGGTGTGTGCATATATAGTTTTGGTCATTTTATTGGTGAATTACTCATAAGCATGTATATGTGGTACAATTTTCAGCAACTGGTGAGATGTATTGTCTGATCTTGGTGATAGCAGATGATATTCAGGAGAAAATTTCAAGCATATACCAGTAGTGAAACAACTTTATCAATGAATAGACTTTTTATGGAGAATTTACATTGCTGAGTAGCTGATCAAGATATTCTCCATAACTAACTGTTAAAATATGGTTATAGTGTGATCACATTGTTCTGTTCTATGCATGTAATACAAAAAAGAAATCTTTTATGATGAAAATTAAAAGAAATTAAAATTATTGATATTGTTCCAACATTTTATATCCCAGTTTTGCTATTACAGCATTACTGCCATGAGGCCAGGGGATGTATTTGTTTATTTCAGTTAGTAATTAACTCATTCTTTGTCCGTTTAAGTCCTTGGGTATTGTCATGATTCAGAAACAGGGTTTGAAATACATGTAGTAGCAGCAGCAAATTTGGTACCTGTTTTACTGTATGATGAAAATTCTGGTTGACAAATTTAGACTGCCAAAAATTTTAATAGGAAAGAATTCACAGTATAAATCTTGCATCATTGTAGGCAATTGTGCATTTTGCTGCTAGATTACAGTAATAACTGCAGAGTTTGGCTACATACATATACATGTTAATATTGACCCTATTTAATTATGTCATTGTTATTTTAGGACCAACACAGAATCGTGTGTGTATGAGGGAGAGAGGGAGAGAGAGAGAGAGAGAGAGAGAGAGAGGGAGAGAGATTTAATGGCACATTAGCCCTGTGTACATTGCTTTTGAGTATGGGTTAAAACTTAAGTTCTAAAAACATAAAGATATATTATTGCAAAGAAAACGTTAAGAATTTTGAGCCTGTGACTATATCATTTCAGAATTTAAAAGCAGGGTAAAAGAATTGGTTTCATGCAAGCTTAATGTTTGCACCTACTAGAAACAAGGATGTAGCCAGGCATACTGATGTATTGTGGTAATGTCTGCACCTTTGTGAAACGAGGATTTAGCCCATAGTGTATTGTGGGAATGATGCATTTGTGTGAATCAGGGATCTAGAACATACTGTTTTGTGGGAACTTTTAGTGGTGATAAATATTTGTAATATGGTGGTATATAAATGAAATTTTGAAAATAAATACCATATATACTAGCTTTACGTCAGGTTCAAGTGCAGTCAGTTCACTTTCAGATCAGGGTCTATTGGTCTATGTTCAGTATTCAGCTGATTAGTCCTAGCATACTACTTAGACCCAAACCCTTAATCATGAATTGTTCTAGTTTTGATGTAGGTTACAGTGGCATCAAAATAATTAGTAGACTTTTTCTTCTATAAAAAGTGATATGTTACCCTATTCAACTTGCTCTGTCATGTGTTGCTTTCTCTGCAATATCACCTTTAAGAGCAAATTTTCAAGCTTTATGTATATACTGGATAGTGGTCTTATTTTTGCAGGGATGTAGTGTGTGTGTGTGTGTGTGTGTGTGTGCATGTGTTTGCTGTATTCATGATAAACCAGCCCTCTCTACAGATTAAATGTTAGTCTTCTTGAAAGACTGTTTAAATATGGAATAATCCCCATTTGACAGCAATGGGAATTAAAACACCACAAAAATATAAAACGATCAGAAGTGTGAAACGTTGGCATGGCAAAAATAAGCTGCTATACAGTATGCTGTTGGTCAGTTTCTAGTAATGTTTACTATCTACTTTTAATTGCTTTGGTATCAGTGTGAGGTGGTCTTGTAGCTGCATGAGAACTAGATAAATTGAAGGATGGTGTTGTTTAGATTTTGTGTTGGCTGGGGCAGGAATCAAACCTTTGACCTCTAGATTATGAGTCTGGCACTCAGCAAACTGAGCTACCAAGGCTCCACAACCTGATGGGAGCTTGACCAATCCTCTGTTGGCAATTACCCTACATTTGCTTAATCTAACCCCGAACCTAGAGTCCAACATGAATACTATACATATATCTTGTCCTGTCATACAATACTTTTGACCATTGTGGTCCAACTTAAAAATGTCTGCCCTTGATAATTAAGATGATAACAGAAGGTTGTAGAGTGGTAGTAACATTTTATTGACTTGAAATTTTTATTATTGCAAATAGCTTCCTAAAATAAATGGCAATGCAGCATCCAAATAATGTATATATCTTACTCTATTTACGAAGTACAGCCAGGAGTAGAATTGACTTTCAAATACCATGGCTTTGGGACTGACCATCTAATTTGGGTTTCTTGAGATTTTCTTAGTAACCAGGATACTCTTCGTTTTCTGTCTTGAGAGAACTTTTGTTTTTCAACTAATAAAATGGATAGAATAAGTACTTTTTCTATTCAGATCAGAGGAAAATTATTTTTTCAAGCAGTTTAAGGGCTGGACGTATTTTCTCAAACAAATCTGAGACCCTACCTTCACCTTCCCTACAAGAAATGGACTGCCCCTGATGGTTTAGCTTCAAAACTATAGATACTGTTCAAAGTTAATTGGGCTTGCATGGTGCATGGTTACTTCACATTGATAATGTAGTTTCTTTAAAACTTGTCATTTTTAGTGGCATAAACTAAGATTTTAATTTATTATTTGATAAAATGTGAACAAATATATCTTATTTAATTAGAATTAATCTTTTTTATGTTGAATTATTTCATATTTTTTTAAATCTTGGGTTTCTGAAAGAGTCAAATGATAAATAAATTAGAAGAAAAACCAAAGAAATTGACTGCCTTAGGCAATCCATTGTAGTTTGTGGTGTGTTGGAGCCAGTTTTTAATTGATTTTTTTTCTTCCTGTGCCCACTATTTTTAGGAACATTGAAATGTTAGAAATGTTAGAGCCAGGGGCAGGTAAAGAGATTGATTAGTTATAATGGTTGTTTGTGTGTGATGGGCAAATTAAGGTGAGAGCAATATGTTTAGTCGGCAATAATCAAGTGCGTAATTGGCTGCTACTACCTAGAGATTGCCGAGTGAGTGAGGTCAATACACAGTAAAGACATTAATACCACATGAATAGATTGGAAACAGTTTGGCAGTATAATCATGTGACCTTGGGATTTAACAGGTAATAAAATAACACAGCATTATTTTGCCAGCATAAAGTACAGCAAATATCAACTTTGTCTTTCAACATAATGATTCCAGACCTTTTGAAACTTCAAAGTTTCCTGCAATCTTGTGTGGAAAATCGATAACATTTGACATTTCTTAATGGGACATGTATTTATATGCAGCCATGTAGAAATCTTAAACTGGATAGATATTTTTTAAAGAAAAGAAATACACATAACCATTGTCCACTTTATCTGGCTTGTTTAAAAAAATAAAATAATAACTTATTAAAACCAATTATTGTTTAACATTCAGGAAGGTAATTTTGAAGGTGTGTGCGTATGTGTATAGGGATGAAACGATTCATCGATATGTCGATGCATTGATACTTTTGCTGGAATGATACACATATTGATACAAGAGAAAGAGAATCGATACAAAATGATACTTATTTTAGTCTTCATCAGTTATGAATAATTATTATTGGTTCATCTTCTTATTATTTAAATATATAATTCATCTGAAACAGCAGTAATGCAGTCCTAGGCAGTCATTTCTATTAGTAAAAGTAAAAAAGACTATTGAGAATGCTTGCTCGCCATCTGCAAATTCGAACAAAGTGACATGGTTTGTAATCTGCCTCCACCCCCAATTCCAAGTTAATTATCTTATCCCAGCAGTATATGCAGCATAAAGGATACATTCCAAACGTGTGTTCCATGTGCTTAACAGACATGATTTTCCTCTGTTTTAAAGTAGAATTCTGCTTTTCTCCTGACCTGAATCAGATTTTTCTTGATATAGTCTGTTTTTATATCATCTCCAATCCGGTTTTTTTAAAACGGTCTGTCTGCTCCAATTCCACAATGACCCTTGTAAATTATTCGTTCCATATATTAGTTAGCACACGACTCTCATAGAGTATTCTAGTTGGTCAAAGGTTTAAATTCATCCAATGGATCTTCGTGTAATGGAAACTGATGGCAGTGGAAAGAAGAAGCATGACTTTTAGCACCTTGAAATTTTCAAGAGTCCATTTTCATTTAGTATTAAACTGTTTGGCAGATTTTGTTATTTTATATATTTTATGTTGCAATCAGACCACAAAAAGTTGTCACAAACATGTAAGCATCCAAACACTGCTGTATACTGCTTGCTCATTTTTCTTGTTCAGGCAATGATATCTCAATTGGTTTATTTCACGTCTGTTTGAGTTCATGTGCTTTTGGTATAATGGTTTGAAACTTAATTAAAAAGAAGATTAGAATCGAAAGATATTGGTCAGGTTCGATTTTCACCTTTTTCTTCCAATTTTGACTATGGACCATCTGATTTATAAGTTTGTTCTTACATAATGCATTGTTTCCCCTCAACTACTATTTAAGGACTTGATGGATTGAAATTTAAGTCAACAGGTGCTTTAAGTTAATGGGTCAGATTTGAATTTTACCTTTTGTTTCTCACAGAATTTGTGTTAAGCATCTACTGATTGATTAAAATCTTTTCCCACTCTTAATAAATTTCATTCCCATTCAATAGGAAGGGCTGTTTTCCTTTGTACAGCCCTCCCATTTTAATATTCTGGCTATAATGCAGTTACACTCTGGACCTCCTAACCAAATGTAAACCATAGTATTTGATCTGGTCAGTCAGATATAGGACATAGGCTGAAAGAAAACAATATGAAGTTTAGGATGATATCTTTATTTTCTTTTAAAAATGGATTTAACCATTTCCACTATATTACAGTTCGGTTTATAGTGCTGTTCTCACTATAGGGGGTTTGTTACATAATGCAGTGAGTAGTTATGGATTCCAGCTTCCACAAAAACACGTGGGAGCTGTATCAAGAAGACTGGCCAAGTTTGCTTTAAACCTTTTTGTTTAAAATCAAAATCTCATCGAATTTTGACTACTGCTTGATGTAAATACTTGTCATTGCATCATGAAATGAAATTTTTTAATTATGCCATATTTACAGGGAAATCATTGTTCGGTTTGATGCATTTCTAGTTGTTTCAAGGTGCCAGGAAAATACTACACGGTAAATATATTAATATGTGTGGGTATCCAGTTTCATGTACTTTGCAAACACCTTGCTCTTTAATGGTACTTAAATTTGTGAATTTAGAATGAATCATGCTGTCTTTAAAGATGGAATATTAAGGTTCCACTTCATAAAGTAGGCTGAGTGCTCTGTAAAAAAAGCCAGTCCTCCAGACTTTCGTTTCTGCATCTTTACTTTGCCTTTCATTTGTTAGATTTCAGTTACATTTGTCATGCAGCTTTATAATTGGGGACTGTTGTTTCTTTGGTTCCATGACATCATTTGCAGGAATTTGGCCCATGTCTTGACAACATTTGGTTGCATAACTTGACTGAGATGTGTTGGATTTGGACCAGACTTGGCAAGCAGCTTTAAACTCATGAAGCCTTGAATGCGTTCAGTTTCCATTGTAACCTTGACATCAGTTACAAGATCCCCCCCCCCATATGATGTCTTCCTTTGTTTTCTGCAACTTTACTGAGGATGTTTCAATTTCAAAAAAAAATTTGGGCTGCAGGTTGGTATAGATGAGATCTTGAATAAATTCAGCTGTTAGCATTGCACAACGTCATTTATAGAAGTTATGGACCATGATTGCCTGTCCTTCTATCTGAGGTTTCTGCAGCATAACTTTATTAAGGAATGATCAGTTTCAACCAAATTTATATATCTTTATGCTGAAGATACCGTGAATGACTTGAATTCCAGAATGGCATTAAGCCAAATTTAGTGCAGTTAAGGTCCTGCATGATGATTATCTTAACTTTTGTTTCGCCCTCAAAAGTTCCTCAGCTGTAAGTCCTTCCAGGCAAATTGCAGCAGGCAGTGCCCTTGCAATACACCCACAATAGCTGCTGATATTGCTTTGATCTTTCAGTTCCTGGTTTGTAGCAACTATGCCATCTAGGAGAAATCGGGACTTCACAAATTGAATAAATTGTAGAAGCTTTCATTATTATACTGTATGTACTGATAAGTAGAGTCCAACTGCAAAGTACATGATCCCAGATCAGCCATCACTTAATGATCTAGTAGATCTAGGTCTCAACAGTTTATATGGAGTAATTAGAAGAATAAGAAAGATAGACCCTGATATGCTGGTACACTATGCACCGACAGATTAGGGTCTGTGTTGTTTGCAGTAGGACTTGACACATAAGTGAGTATTTGCAGTAACCTGTTTCAAATACATGTACTTTTGATGTGGTTAACTTCTATCCTGAATGGTGGAAGAAATAAGAGTACTCCTGTGCAAAAAAAAAAAAATACCCCCAACTACATGTAACTGGATTTGACACCTATAATCTCCATATTTAAAGATACCAAGCACCAGTAGGCGAAAATCTGCAAGCTCCACTTAACCATAATTGCTGTCAGTCAAGCATTATTAATTCCTATTAAAATGGATCACTGTTTACTGCTAGGTTAGCCTTTGGTTGATTCCACATATGAACAACAGAACTCCAAATATTTTGATTGATAGAAAGCAGCCTGGTTAATGGGTGGTCTGACACCTTGGCTAATTTTACTTCATAACATTGACAAATTCAGACTGTTTTAACTGTACCGTTTTTCACCCAGTTTTCATTAAAAGTTTACTATGAACCAAAACCTACTCTTGAAAAAAGTGGTAAATTTTCCAAAAAATAAACATCTGATTTTAATTTAAAAAATGCTGTACTGTGTAGTAAACATGGTTATCTCTGATTGGGAATTTTCAATTTCATCAATATGTTGAAAGTTTCCAATCAAGACTTTTGGCAGTTGACTTTTGTGATTAAACTTTGTCCACTTTAATTTTGAAATGTTCATGTAACTGGTATTACTGGAATTTAGACAGAAGTTCAGTTTTGATTGTGATTCCTCTGAATGAAGTGTGTGCGTGTGTGTGTGTGTGTGTGAGAGAGAGAGAGAGAGAGAGAGAGAGAGAGGCTTTTTAAAGTGCTTTTGAATTTTTCACTGACAGTTGCAAAGAATAAATTAGAATATTTTTTTAAAATGTGACATTTTGCTATTCAAGAGCAGTAGCTTAAATGTCCCATTGATTTTTGATTTTCTGATGAAATTGAAGTTATTTATTACTTTGTTTAAACTACTGTTCGAATTATTTGATACCTGCAATTGTTTTTGCTCCAGCTCCTTGTCCATACATTGTTCAGAATCAATAACCTGTTTGCAGTCAATACTTTCTTGAAGCTGTGATATGTTTTGTCCAATTTGTTTCTAGTCAGTCTAATGAAAAGAATTTCAGAAATGTGTAAAAAAATTGATCAATATTGCCTTTGAATTGGGTGGAATATTGTGATTAATTACTTTGTCAATTCTATTGTTTAACAAACTGAAGTCACTGTTTGTGATGCAATAGAAATTTCATCTGAAGTATGTGGTCCAATTTAAATTTTCCCCACAGATTGTTGTGCATGAAATCACTGAACTAATCAGGAAATTTGTCAAACTATCCACTTCAGACCAATATAAGAGTTATCAGAGGCTGTTGATGATATTCATTTCTGTCTAGACTTGACTTATGCTTGATATTGTTTATTTTGGCAACCAATTGATCAAAGACGAGAAACATGCCCTGGAACTTTCTAATGAATCTTCCTGGGACTAGTTTTCCAGTGGGATTAAAACGGAGTCCAGGCTATGTCATTCTTGGCAGAGCAAAGCATTACAACAAAGAGGAATACAATTGCAGTATTTAAGACAAAATGGTTACATGTGTGAATTCTGAATATACAGGTATACCCTGCTTAAAGTCGGGAATGCGTGCATCTCATGTATGACATGTAGGGAAAATACATATAGTGAAGCAATTATTCTCATTAGTAATTAATGTATTAGGAAGGTGTGTATGCGTGTAGGCCAGAAGAAAAAAAAAACCACAACAAGGTCTAACAAATACACAGCTAAGTTTTATATATTTAATTGTAATTGAAAAATATACACAGATTATAACATTTTTTAAAGCAACTGTTTGAAAATATTTTAAGACATTTTATAGACTTAGCACGTACAGTACTCTGCTGTACATGATAATAGCATTTGGTAATGGAGATTCTGTCTGAATGATGTCAGTGTAGAAAAAAGACTGGTGAAGCTGTTTTGAAGCAGTAGAGCCATGGGCATCTCTTATAGCTGGCCAGGCATGGGCACGAGCAACGATGCTAAAACATATCACAGGTGACTTAGAGCGAAAAATGGTCCAAATTTTATATATATATATATATATATATATATATATATATATATATATATATATATATATATATATATATTTTTTTTTTTAAAGAGGTTCAGGAGATAAGCATATTCATCCTTTAATTACAGTTATTTGGTGGCACCTTTTGACAGTTTGATGTAATATTTCATGGCTGATGTCCGTTTGCTTAGAGTTTGTGCTGGTCAAAACTTGTGGTCTGCCAGACACACCTGGCAAATACAGAGTGAATTCAGGATCTCTGTTGGATGCCTTGATTTTGCTTCTCTATCCTGTGGACCCTGAAAATATTCTGCGTTGTATGATTATACATGAGCATGCTTAAATATACTGCACAAGCTGTTTGAAAATTACTAAATACCCCTTGCATGACTTCCTGTGTGATCCAGTAAATTTTCCACTTGTTGGATGTTGTCAAGCACTTATTGGATGTTGTCAAGCACTTGTTGGATGTTGTCAAGAACCTACTGTTAAGCACATGTAGGACCCAATAAACATGTGCTAGGTAACTTGATACATGTATCAGAGCAGGTTTCACATGATAAATCAGGCTTTTGCCCCATAAGATGTATGGCTAGTGTAATTCATTGTCATTTTCTTTGTGATTAGTTTGTCCATGAGTTATAAATTATGTATGTGTACATTATTCAAGATTTCACACTTTATATTGCTTCAGCTTCTGATGCATTTGGTCATATTAGATGGTCGTGTTTTGTATTAATTGCTTAATTTATTTGACTACATCTGTCAAGGGAAATTTTTAAATACCCATGCAGACTTTTCAATAAAGTGACCATAGTAACTAGAGAAGAAGAGAATTTTATGTTTGGATGCAACATTGTGGTATTGCTATATCAAAATGCTGGTCAATGTCCAATCAAATTGTACACATTTAAAATTGAAATTAGAAGAATGCATGAAATTAAATGTCATTATTGATTTCTGGAACCATGTCAACCTAATTTATAAAAAATCCCATATGTTGTGTAATGGTAGTAGTCACTTAACAGCTGGTAGGTCATGAACTCTAATGTTGAGAGAATATGCTGATTGGCAAGTTGAAAAAACGTGTTTGTTTGTTCCAAAGCATATAATTTCATGAAAAAATTACTAATATACTGTGTTACAGCTTTTATAGTGCATACAAGTTTATTTTTGCTAAATTAAGGGTTTTGTATAGAGTTCCATGACTTCCTTATGGTTAGGTATTCATTCCATGTTTGCTTGAATCTATAGTGATTTGAACTTCGGAAGGTCATTAGCTTCAGATCCTTAACCTGTCAATTCAAAGTACATTTAAATTCCTTCTTTAGACCTTTCTGATTCTTTTGTGACAGATGTCAGTACTCAAGGAACCACTGACCAATGACTGATGGGGACAATGCCTTTGGTTGTTGGTTAGATCTTTTCCTTGGGATTTTTCCATGATTCATTCGGCACATGTTGATAAACTGAAACAGTATTCTCGTTGCTTGGTCAGTCAGTCATCTGTGTAATAACAGGGTTATACATGTATTTCCAGACATTGAAGCAGATCTTGACATGATAAATTCATCAATCTACAGACCAACTTTATATAGAAGGGACAATCAACCATTACCATTAAAGCATTGCAGAATCTTGGCCCACCACTCACTGAGTCTTAATGACCAATTCAAGCGACTGTAACTTGTGAGTACCCAAGACTATTTACATGTAAATGCGTCATCAGATTGTTTTTGTATATCAAACAAATTTTATGGGGAACAACTCAATACATTTGTAATTATCATATTTTAAACAGGATTTGACCAGTTTTCTAGTAAAGGTAATTTCTTCAACTGTAGACATGAACTTACTGCTACTACTACTACTAATGAAGTAAAAACCTGCCTGAAAGACCACTGTTTTGTGAGACCAATTTTCATTTTTGTATTTTTAATGCAATAATCTATTTAGAATGATGACAAGAACATCTCTTCTCAAAGACAGTTTTTTTGGTTGGCAAAAGTGTTAGTGTCACAAATCATGTTTTATATCAACAACAACAATAATAATAATACAGTAATAATGATGATGATGATTTTATTTAAACAGTATAGCAAATTTAATTTGATGGAACTTAATCCACCTTGTGTTCCTCAATTATTTACATGTTTATATTAAGACTTGTAAAGACTTGTGATCAGCTTTATTTTTTCTCTTATGTTTCTCACTCTTGCTTATTATTTAAATAATGAATGATGATCACTTGTGAAATATTGGAGACTTGAACTGTTTTAGGAAACCTTATACTTTTACATAGTTGAGGGTCCCAAGCAATCCAAATAACTAAAATATTTACAGGCTGGTGTATATTTTCCTGTATTGCTCTTGAATATCTATTCTGAAGTAAGGGTCAATTTACAGAGTACCGGAAAAAGTACCCTGTTAATAATTGCCCTAAACAATGTTTATAAAATTTGATGATTCTGATTTGAATTGAATAAAGTTTGCACAGTCTGAAATTTACACAGCGTGAAAATTACCTGATGAGCTTTGCACTTGAGTTGCATGGTTATAAAGTTAGTAGAATAAAGGGTATGGTATCATTTCATAACATGTCTCGACGATGAGGACGAACTGTACGCAAAGTTTATTATGCAAACTATGATTGGAATATTGCAGAAAACCTACCTGTTTAAATGGTTTGTGATATTTTTTTAGCTTAACATTCACATATTGATCTTCAATTTATTATATTATTGAATGCAAGTACAAAGTTTTGAGTAAAGTAAATACTCAAGCTGTGCATTTTTTGTAAAGAAAAGGGCACTGTTCTTTTGAGCCACTACTTTGCTCATAAAGATTAAACTTCCTAATTGTTGGCATCGAATGAAGAAATAGTAATTCCAAGATATCTTTTTTTCATTCTATTGATCTAGCTACAGCAGTCTAGTTCTTATGTGATTTTTATTTTACCAGGGTCATTCTTAAAGCTGGATATTATCCACAGGATGATCAAATACCAAAAAGAAAATTTGTGTGACTTTATAATCAGTGGTGCTCATTTTCTTAAGCTGCATGGTTCAGGAGGCTTGTGGTTTATAAACACTTTGTGAATATATTAATGGAGCATTTTATTGCAATTTTTTATCTTTGAGATCTGAATTGCTGATTGTATCAGGGAGAAAGATCTATACTCAAGTGAATATTTCACTTGTTCACTGTAAAGTTCATTGAAGCTTCTGTTGTATTTCTTGTATAATTTATTACAATGTATATCAATATGATCATTAAGTTTGTACTCATAATTTTTCATCTCTGTGATTTTGGAGAAATTGTAATATCTTATTAATTGTTGAATGTTATTTATGTACTGTAAAAAAAAAACAGTTATGAGTTTTTGTAAAATTGTGCATCAAGAAAATGCTGTATGCTAGCCACTTTGGCTGATTTTTTAATAAAATATGTTTGGCATATGGTTTGTATTCTGTAGTTTAACATTTAAAAATTGCTGAACACCAAATTTAGATATACTGCACTAATTTTGTCATTATTTGTCCATATTTATATCCAGGCTTTTGGCGGTTCAGAAATTACGATCAGATAGTTATTCTTATTACATTATGGTCATTTGTGTATGTACTACACATTACCATTTCAATATTTGACATTATGAAGAGATATATGGTCCTCTTCTCATCAGATTCACTAACAAATTACATTTGTTCAATATACCATGTATATCCTCACATAAAACCATTTAGTTTGAATTGTAGAGCATTAGGGCTAGAATTTGATATTGAATGGAGTGAGCAGAATAGCTCTTGTACTAATGATATGGAAAAATGGGAACCAGCCTGGAAATGGGTGAACATAAAATAGAGTATATATGGGTTTGGCTGACCAGGATTGGTTAATAATGTAAGTTATGTTGTAGGAAAAGGAATTTTTTGAGAGCTTATCCTAGTTGTAATTAAAAAAAAATAGAGATATTGTTTTATTGATGGAATTTTAGTCCTTAAACAGTCTTGAGTTTGGAATACTCATTACTAAAATTAGCGGGGCCCCGAGTGGCCGAGTGGTCTAAAGCGCTCTCCGTTACGGATCACTGCCATCTCACCTCTGTCTGCGTGGGTTCGAGTCTCAGATTCAGCCAATGTGGGTATGTGAGAAAGCTTGCCAGTAGCTTCTCGTGGGTCGGTGGTTCTTTCCGGGGGTTTTTCCCAGGTTCTTCCTCCACCATTAATACTGGCCGCCATGTATAACCTATCGTGTGCTGAAAATGGCGTTAAACCCTACAACAACAACAACTAAAATTAGCACCTGGCTCTTTGGTGTGGAATTGAAGGCACACGTTTCAAACACATGCAGGTCAAGAAAATGCCACGGCTCATATCCTTTCCTCTACACAGAAGCTGACATCAGGTTTCATCTATACTGATAAATATATGTTTGATCATGAGCACTCAGAAATTTTAAGTTACTGAACTTTTAATATTATGTTGTTTGCATAGGTTTACTCTGGGAACTGAACTAGTACCGTGAGTCCTGTAACAGTATAGTCTGTGTATGAATGTTATATTTGTGTACAATGCATTACCCAGGGATGTGCCATAAGAGTTAACACAGCTACAATGCATCTCAGTGTAACATTGTCTCTGATATAGCTACACATCATGGTCTATTGAAGGACACACATATAACATAGGTATTATCTTGGTCTGTTCAAGGACACACATATAACATAGGTATTATCATGGTCTGTTCAAGGACACACATGTAACATAGGTATCATCATGGTCTGTTCATGGACACACATATAACATAGGTATCATCATGGTCTGTTCAAGGACACACATATAACAGGTATCATCATGGTCTGTTCAAGGACACGCATCTAACATGTGTATCATCATGGTCTGTTCAAGGACACACATCTAACATAGGTATCATCATGGTATATTCAAGGACACACATGTAACATAGGTATCATCATGGTCTATTCAAGGACACTTGTTTGTAGAGTTCATGCTGATTTATTAACACATTAACTCCTGGAGATTTTTGTCATTTTCACCTGAAAATCGAGTCGGAAACACATTTTGAAAGCTTTTTCTGAATAGATCCAAAAACACCAAATCCCCTGTGGTCTTTCAATAACATACTGCCTAGTTGTGTTAGAAACATCGTTTTTCATTGGCTATTTGACTTGTGCATGAGCAGAAGGGTAAAAGTTGGATTTTTTTAAAAAAAATTTTTGCTAAATGGAGCCATTATTTTTGTATGGAGACCACTCTTTATTCCGAATGCCCATCTTATCCTACTTTTTGCAAAGGCTCATCTGTCTGTTTGCAGTTCATACTGGTTTGCCTTAGATCTGAGACCAAAAAGTCTAAAATCCAGACACAAAAAAAGTCGGGTCCAAAAAATGAGTTTTTTAAATCTGTATTTTGTAGTGCAAATTGAATGAATGCCTGAAAATTGCAGTTTCAAACCCTACCTTTAATTCTTCAGTACATCCATACTGTATTCAGAAAATTCTCTCCTTCTTTTCAAAATGGAGTGGGAATTTCCTACTTAATATTTCCGTCTTAGAATAGATTTTGTCCCACTAGACTGATTGAATTCTATTTTTTGTTTGTAATATATCCCAGAAATAAGGTGACCTTGCCTGTAACATGCTACATTTGGAGGGGCATCCCTTGGATAGTGTGATTGTGAGGGACCACTGTATAATAAACAGTAAAGACCTTAGTCTTCTGGCTTATCATCTAACAGCAGATCTGGATCTGTATCATTTGTAGTTGCTTGTACACCATTCCAATAAGTGTGGTACTACTTGAAATCTCATCCACTCTCAATGTCATGTTATCTCAAGCCACTTTATAATTTTGCTCAGCTCATCTTTAAGATAAAACATTTAAATTCAATATAATATAAATCAAGTCAAGTAGGATTTTGATTCAGATTTTAAAGTGTCTATACACAAATCATGTGGCAGAAATTATCCATTGATTTATAAATCATATCCTAAATTCTAACACATGAGTGGTAGCTTTATTGTTTTATAGCACCAAATTTAACAGGATAAAACATTTAAGAGGTGGGGAAAAACTGGATCTGTTAGAGGAAAAAAATTAAAGTTATGGCATGTTTTCATGATCATATTTTTATTCTTTTTTCCAGCTATTTTTTTGTTTTATCATTTGATATTGAAAGGCTGATGCACTTCTACTGGTTTTAATAATTCAGAGATAGTTGATTTACAGTATCTCTTATCTTACCATGCTCTGAAGAAAGGGCAGTATAGTAGTCTTACATGTACTGTATATATCCACGTTTAAGTAGAGTCCAGCTGCAAAGAATGTAATGAAGGTTACCTGCCTGATAGGATATGGAGGCATCCCCCTCATCTGCTGGGGTGGTATAGTCACCTCCCCACCCCCAACCCCAAACCCCTGATCAGTTTTGGAGTATGTGACATAGGCTTTCTTTTGTGGGAGTAGTTGTATTATCACAACCTATTGTTGCAACCAGTGTAATGTTTTTTGGACTGCATTACTGTTTAATGTTCTGATAGATCAGGATCTATATTGCTTATTCTGTTGATTATTTCTAACAGATTGCATAGACCAAGATCTACTGGTACACTGTGTGACTGCAACTGTGGTTATGTGCAGTTTGCAGTTGAACTTATAAATGAGTGTATATTGTATTTGTGTATAATTTCTGTCCCTGTCCAGTATATGTCATCAAGTTCATAAACTTTTATGCCATAATTTTTGAAGGTCTTAATGGATGGAAGCAAAAAGTTAGTATGGAACTCAGAATCATGATGACCAGCATTATATTTGATTTTCCTCATTTTTCATACAGGTTTGACTATTATGACTCTTGTTTGAAATAGAAGTTTGCTGTTGTAATTCAAACCTCATTTCTATTATGACCCCTGATTACATTAAAGGTTTGTTCTTGCATATTCAAACAAGATTCCCTTACTTAATTACATCTTACTCGCTCAAGCAGGTATCTTTGTTGCCTACACATAATTCTAGCTAGTTATTATGTATGGATGGATGGATGCAACCATGTGTACATTTTTGGTTTAGTTGCATTTCAGTATAAGCATGACTAGATTATATGGGTAAGTGAAAGTGTACAACAGAGGAAGACATTAAATAATTGACAGTTGAAAAGTATGAAAACCATACAAAGATGGTGATGTTGAGTTATTCAGAATTAGATATTAAATAAAAAATCATCTTTATGTTGATTGTTTTGCATTTCAGTTAGTCTTGTGTGGTACTTAGAAATGGTTGGTCTGCTTCTCGCTTTGCATGACTTCTATTTGCCTTTTATTGCTAAGGTGAAAAAATATGTGTGCATTCCTAGTTAAATTTAAGTAATTTACATATAATCTATGAATCTGTTATATTGTGATCAAAGGAAAATGGATATGACTGCAGTTTTTAACAGTTTTACACTTAGAAATCTGAACCATGTTATGCATTGATTTAGCAAGAGGCACCATTTAAGTTTCTCAGAAACAAAATAAATTATTCCCACTAATAGAAAGGGAAAGTAATCCAGTCTGATCTGCACAACTAAATTCCAGGTGAAAAGCACTGTTTTTGAAACTAAAAGAAGCATAGGTATTAAATATAAGTAAATGTAGCTAGTGTGTGTGGAGTGTTTTTTCTTTCTCCAGAGAAGCAACATTTGTTGTAAGAAACTGTCATAATTTTGCCATTGGAACATAATATAATTTAACTTATATATGTATTGAATTTGTGAAAGTCAGTCTCAAATGATTATTTATTTTACACCTTTACATAACAAAGTGGGTTTAATGTACCTGATAGTCACTTTAAATTATTTAAATCATCCACTTCGAAAATTAAAAGAATTTTAAAAACCCAAAATTTGTACACGCTTTATCCTCACATTATAGACACTAGTTGGAATGAGTCTACTGGTTTACTGGAAATATACCTGTGCAGTTGAGTAATAAGCTAAAGAAGGCTAATGTATGCACATTATGCTAGTAATTGATTATCTTATTGTTGTAATTGGGAGAGTTTAAGACTAGATGTGGAATGTTATATGAGGTATTGTAAGTATGATTTTGGATTTTGATTTTTTGTTAAAATGTAGCTTTAACAAGTTGAGTCATATCACTATAATGTCTTCAGTGTGGCAGTTTATGATGATGTCTCACACTAGGGCATCATGCCACAGACATTTAACATCATGATTCACCCAGACACATCATCCTGACACCAGACTAACCAGTCCTTACATTAAAATCTTAATGCTGAGCGCCGGTTGAGGCAGCTGCTAGTACTATTGTTATAAGTCATTGGTATGACTCGGCCGTGGTTCAAACCTGCAACCTGCTGCATCTAAGGTGGACACTTAGGCCACTACAGCAGTCAAGTGTCATAAGTAATAAGGGATCCAAGTTAGTTCATGGTGCTTTTGGAGTCATTGAATAAAAATTGGTCAGCCTTTGGCAAAAGTGAAATAAAATGGAGAGACCAACCCAAAATAGATTTTGGCAGAAATACTTTGAGTTGGTATTTTTATTTTTTTGATAGTGTTTAATTTGTTATTCAAGAAGTGAACCATGACATATATACAACTCCTCTTTTGTATTAATAATTGACAGTACACTGATTTGTATTCATTCATTATTATTGTAATATTTTCCATTAGAATCTGATTCATGTTCAAAATCTCATGTTTTATTTTAGAATGAGGAGAACACATATTATGTATATAAAAAAACCCACTTGTTTTCTCTTCAGTCCCAATCAAACACTAAAATTTATGTTGATAAAATATCTACTGGTTTAGAAGCCAATTCACTGATAAAAATTTGTAAATCTGATGGTTTAATGTTATGGTTCTGTCATATGTATGTATACAAATGTATTGCTGTATAGAGGTAGAGCTGCCATGGCTTAGTACTTACTATGTCAGGTTTTCTTCCTATACCAGGTAGTGTCAGTCACTATGGTATATCCCTGGAAAGGTACATTATTCCCATTGCTTCAGCATGATATAACCTTTCATGTGGGGGGCCCCGAGTGGCCAAGTGGTCTAAAATGCTCACCATTACGGATCACTGCCATCTCACCTCTATCTGCGTGGGATCAAGTCTTGGATTCGGCCAATGTGGGTATTTGAGAAAGCTTGCCAGTAGCTTCATGTGGGTTGGTGGTTCTTTCCAGAGTTTTCCCAGGTTTTTCCTCCATCATTTATACTGGCCACCATGTAAAAATGACATTAAACCCTACAGCAACAATAACCTTTCATGTGCTGATATGCCATCAGGCACCGAACAAAGATGATTTATAGAGCTGTAATATAATCACTGCTCTTGGCTAGTAACACATCATGGTCCTTCGGCCTTTTTGGGTAAATTTAGTTTATTTTGAAATTTCTCAGAATGCATCCTTAACTTGAATTTGTACTGAATATGTATGTTGTATGCATCAAATTTCACAATTTTCTGCATGTATCAGACTAAAGGACAGCTCCCCCCATTATACAATTTATAAAAATATGGCGAAAGAAAATTCAATTATTTATTTAGGAACAGGTTAACTTCTGAATCAAGCATTAACTTGTATTTAAAATGCTAATTTAAAATTTGTGAAAATATTAAATTCTTAGAAACTCCACTTGTAAGTTTGGGAATAAAAACATTTTCTGAAGTTATTACCTAGAACTAAGAAACTTTTTAAAATTCTTAGTATGAGTTTACACCATCAGTCAATCAGACATTACCTTTCAGAAATAACATTTGTGATTGGTTGAAACAAAATTTCAAATTTAGGCTCAGTTTGCTAAATATTTGATATAGATTTCATCATCACTTTTGAAGTAATATTATGAAAGTAATTTATAAAATTAAATAAGACACTGAAAATAAGATTATAAATTGCAGAGAAAACCCAAAAATAAAATATTTCACTGTCCAAATTGAAGTAAATGAAACTTCTGTATGCCAATTTAAACAGCTTCTTTTGATTCTGGGATGAAATATGTGGTACAAATCAGGATTTGAATTGCAACCTACAATGCAAATCTTTAGCAGTATTCATTTCTCTTATTCAACTTAGTACATCTATATCCATGTATCTTAATAGCTTCACTTTCATATAAAGTATTTCAAATTCTTTTCGGCATAATTTTCTCCATATGAGGGAATTATGACTTGCAGTTTTTCAGAACTGAACTGATACTGTGAATGACATGGAGTACAGTTTGTAGCTTCTCTCGTGTTTTTGCTTGGTTAAATTTGAAGATTTTTCCCAAAGGCTAGATAAAAAATATGTGTGGTTCTGGTTATGTTGAAGAAAAGAAAAAAAATTGGGGTGGGTAGGTAGGTACAGATATTTTTGGTGGCAAGGGCTAGACCAGTTTAAGTAAAGCATAAAACCTAAAACAAATATGATCCACATCCTGAATTTAAATTTGATGAAAGTTACATCCCTTTTTAATCATCGGAATTTTTTAATTGTTTTGTATGCTTCTGAATTTTTTTTCAATGTTTTTTTAGGGTCAGTAGGAAAGAATAGGTTTGGTCAGATAACCAGAATCACACATACTTTTTCGTTTGGCTTAAAGTATGTTACAGTGTTTTAGTATATTTAACAAATGAGAAACTGTTATAGATGAGAATAGATGGAAAATAAACAATAAAATGTCATCCTCAATGACTTTTTTCATGGTTAGCAAATCTTTATTCAGTTTCCTTTTAGTTGACCTGTAGGTAAATATACGGTAAGTTAACAACAGGGGCTTTTATTGGTTTAAAGAAGCGTAAAATGGTAAATTAGAAGTTGTTTGGTGTGAAATCTGATGCTAGAAATAATGTTGTCCAAAATAACCTCCATTATTTATTTTAAAAGATCATTTCTCTCCAACAAAAATAGATTATAATAGGGATCTTGTGAAAACAACTGGATTGCAATGAAAGTATTAAACTGTACATAAACACACCTTTGTGTTTGATGAATCAAGTTTCTGTTTACCGTATCAATAATAGGGTTAGTCTGGTTGAACTTACTAACTCATTTGCTGTGTTTATTCTATTGTAGATAAGCTGCACTTACACTACCAAGAGGTTTCATGGAGGGGAAAGCGTTTTGACAGTATTCCTTTCATGAATCATTAATTGATCTGGAAGCATTCCTTACTATCAGAGAGAGAGTCATAATAAAAGTGCTTGTCATAGTTCCTATCAAAAGAGAGACTCTCTTTCATGGACAGGTGTGTTTGAATTACATACATATATAAAGCAGTGTGACTGTATAGGTAAGTTGTGTTGCATGAAGCATAGTAACTGCTGATAGAAATTTGACGCTTTTGGAGTGGACAGGACTTCTTCACAACATCTCTTGTTTTGTTAGCACAAGTCAACGATTGATAGGTGAAGAAATTGGAGTTAGTCACAGCCCCTTTGTTGTGATTGACAGACAGGAATTTAATATAGCCAATCACGTACATGTGTGCTTTAATATAACATCAATATCAACATTCCAGAGGCAAATTGATTTTTCAGAAGTGAAAGAACAAATTGTCTTGCAGATTATGCCACAACTGAGATGTCGCCAACAGCTGAAACAGTATCCATAGGCTCTCGGACCACTGTCACAGTAACTGATCAAAACTTAGAATTAAAAGGAAAACTTGAGAGTACGATGCGAAATACAGTGTCAATGATGTCAGGAGTGATGATCAATGGTGTTTTGGAGGAGAAAAAGTCCTCAAAGACTGACTACTTCTATAAGGAACCATGTTTATATAGCCACAAAGTGTTCAAGAATGCATCTCAGGTTTTCAGTGCATTACGCCATGATACCAAAGAAGAGATAGAAAACCCATATTTAAAAAAGAAACAGGAATCAGAAAGATTGGTTGTTTTACCAGACATTGACTTCTCAGATGATAATGAAAAGAGACTTACTTTTGAGTTGGCATTTGAAACCTTAAAATGTAAGTATGCAGAAATTACATAAGTATTGAAATAATGCCTGTGGTACCATTAAGCAGAAGAATGTCATTATTCTCAAGTAAATATGTAATTTTTGTTTTTACAGATTCTTTAAAAGTTTTGACAGTTGTATAATTTTTTGAATTTATAAGACAAGCTTGTATTTGACATGATTAATTTGAGAAAAACTGGGACCTTTTTATTGAACTGAAGACCTTTGGATTACAGTATAATGCTACCAATAGGAGAATGCTGCCCTATAGCAAAACTGCCTTATAATGAAGTACATGATACAGTACTCACTCAGTATAATACAGATCTCCCCCACTATAACGTACCTTGATATAATGTGATTATGGACATAACCTGGTACTACTATGGAACTCATGACCAAAATTATATCATTGTATAACAGTGAGGATTGAAAGAAAACAAGGTGAAACCTAGTCCTATCCCATCATTTCCTTTTCAGAAACACCATTATTTAATAGACTTTGATATTGCCCACTATACCATGGTTCCATATATATTATGTTTCTCTATGTATTACGATTTGGTACATAATGTGGTTGGCAATAATGGACTGTTAAAACAAAGGAGAAGTGTGTTTCCTATTGGTAGTCACAGAGTATACTACCCTCTGGTAAGACTGCCTTTTAATCAAGTTCATGATAGAGTACTCCCTCAATATAATACTGCTTACTGGGAACCATATAGTATACTGCTTTGTAGCAAGACTGACTTATAACACTGTAGATGATACATATAATTTTACTACCACTTAATAAAATAGGATCCATGAGCCTAGTAACCTTAAAACAAAAACTGCATTATAATAAAGGACCTTATAGTGAGCGAGTGCTGTAGTTGATGTGAATGAAATTATCAAGGTTCTCATGGAAAGGATATCAATTTAATTTAAATCTGCATACATCCCTTGTTAAATTGCTGTGACTTAAATTACAGCTCTTTAATTTTGAAACTAGGCCCAAGTGATGCATTGTTTTGATATGTTGGAAACAAGTTTTAAATGTTGTACTTTAAATGATCACTTGGTCTGTCACAGTGTTTAATTTAGGCAGCGTGGAACAAATTGCCCACTGAACTTAGACACAAAGACAGTGATCTCATTCAAGAGCGGTCTTAAAACTCGCCTATTTCAATTGCAAGAACAGACTTAAAGACCTAATAATGTTTCCTTACCTTAAATATTTTTCAGCATGTTTTCTGTTTTCTAATTTCATGGTGTTTGTTTTTTTGTAATCATATCATTATGTGTTGTCAATTCATTTTGTTTTCCAATGTTGTAAGACATTTGGAGCTTCTAAAGATTAGGCACTGTACAAAGTCATTATTATTATTAATATTATATTTTATTATTATTATTAATATTATATTTTATTATTATTATTAATATTATATTTTATTATTATTATTATGATGAGTAAATGCACATTCATGACCACATCGACATACACTGTAATGGAAAACAGCAAGAAATTTGTCAAATCTCAGGGAATTACAAGATACTTTAATGGTGTCAGTGAAGAGCCTTCCATTTGATTTGAAGTTGGAGGGTGAGTTGCCAAAGTAGGCAGGGGGTTTGGGGGACCTCCCCATATAGGGTGTTTTTAAGTAGCCAGGCGTAAAGTAAAAGTAGCTAGGTGAATCACCTGGCTCCTGGCTGATAAGGAATGCCCTAATTGACATAAAACCATAATGTCATCAGAGATGTAAGTTTTTCAGTTTTGGGGAAAATTTGCTTTAGCTTTGAATATATGCTTTCCACAACAAGTATCTTATGAAAACAAATTTGTGTCTTTTATCAGGCATATGATTTTCTTAATACATATATTTTTTCATTTTATTGTCCTAGAAGAAAGCTGGGGAGTGTCAGGGTTGAGGCCCTGAGTTCACTCCTTTACAATTAAATGTTTTCTAATCACTTTAAGTAAGGTAAGGTAAAAAAATAAATGTGTGTTTCCTATTGTACTAGTTTCAAAATTAGGATAGGTAGGTTATATATATATATATAACATTTACTAAGTGCTTCAAGTACAGGCTAATTTGGCTCAATTAGATGCAAATATCAATTTCAGGAGTTAAATGAAAAACTTTTTTTTCACCCTAGGGGAAAATAATTGCTATGGTCAGCAATGAAAAATAGGGACAGTTAGCCAACTGGGAGTGCACATTTCTGTTTTTTCAAATGAAGTTGTACATTAAAACACAAATCAATAGAAATAAACACTCTTAAAATGTATTGTAATTTACATATTGCATGACTCAAAATATTAACCTTCACATGATGAAAAAATGTACCTATTACAGTAAGACGAATAGCTCTGCATTCTATTCTTTGACATGCCATCGCAGCATTCATGTTTCTAAAACATTGCACCCAAAATGAACCAAATGCTCAGAAAGGAAACATTTTCAAACTACTTTCATTTCTTCATTAAATCCCTGCTATATATTTAAAAATTCCCACCTTTTTTTCAGATTGAGGGAGACAACTTTTGCTTAAAATTTAAAGTTATGGGATAGAGGGAGCCATGGTAGTTCAGTTGGTAGAGTATCAGATTCATTATTAAAGGGTCACTGGTTCAGTACACGCCCAGGCCAGTCCAAGTTGGCTGCTTCATTGTGTTCTTGGGAAGGGTACTTAGCTACCATTTCTTTGGCATGATATACACAAGGCCCCCAAAATATGTTTTCTATTGCATTGGTTTTAAAATTAGTGTAGTATTTAAAAAAAAATGTATATATATATATATATATATTTACTGATTAGAATATATAATGTATTAACCCTTCAAAGTACTAGGCAGACTGGTTAATCAGATCGCACAAATCAGTTTTGGGACTTTTTTTTTGTTTAAATCTTATTTTAACCATGGGTGGAAAAAGTGCTAGGGTCACCAGTGAGAAACAGGGATGGTTCGCTGACCCAAAACAGCTATTTTGTTTTGGGGGGGCTCAGTAGTGTTAAAAGTGATATTAAACCCAACAAACAAACAGTTCCACAATAGACACTGCTTTAACGTGGAATACAGTTTTTTTTAACAACAATTTTACCAATGTATCATTACAATTAGACTTAAAACATTTGATTGGTCACGTTTAGCTGATTTAAATTTTATCCAAATATATAAATTGCTTGTTAGTTCACCTGCAGTAAGTGCAGAACAGTTTATACCAAACTTGGCAGCGGCATTGGTATTAGCAAATGTATAACTTTTATGTTGAAGTCAGTACATGTCCAGGCAAACTTTGCATACTTCTGACTGCTCTATATCTTGTTTTAGATTTATTTTTTTCTGGGCATTATTTCTGTTTAGGAGATGATAATGTAAGTTCTGCTTCATAATTTGCTGGCTTCTTAAAGCCATTAGTTTCATTCAGGGTGCATAATTGTTACCCTGAAACTTGTGTGTGCATACTTTCATGCTGTATATTTTATTGAATACATCTAACTTGGTTTATTTACAGTATTTTCATATATTATTAGAGTATGTCTCACCAACACTGGTAGTTAGGGTGTATAGTATTACACCTGTCTGTTTATCTATACATACATACGTTTATGCTTCCTCTCATCCATCTGTCCTTCTGTCACACCTTTGTTAAGTTTTATATCTGGGTCCATTTTAGGCAGTGTGATAGGGAATCTGTGTTCCATGAGCACACTTCTTTTTTTTTATTGAGGACACATTTTGGAACCATACTGAAGGCTGGTTGATATATTTATGAAAGGTGATCTGGCCCAGCTATGATAGAAATTTTCAGTTTGCATTCATACTGGTACTGAACTCAATATGATTCCCTTGTACTGTAATTTCTTACAAGCATATATAAAGAAATTGGTTCATGGTCAGAATTATAATCACTAGTTTTCTTGTGTATGTGTAGGCTGAATGTGCTAATTCTGCAGCACATTCTACTTAGACTAGAGTTTTAACTCAAAGTTGAGTTGTTTGATACAAACAAGGCCTGGTATCTGTGATAGAGATCCCCTAGAGCTTCATTATATATGCAGCAGGGGGTGGAAAAGTGTTAAGGCACAATAGACATGCCACCATCACAGATTTATTGACAGCTGAACATTTCCAATTGAGGTGTTTTTCTTTGCCTCCATCAAACAGATTGTAAATTAACCTTAAAGATAAGGGGAAACACTTGTTCTCAACATGCAGTTAATGAAATTGTTGGGTGAGATACCCTGTGGTGCAAGAGTAGCATAAGGAGTGCATTATGCAGATGTCCTGTGTTGTTTAATAGTCATCTTTGTTGGCACTAGTAGGGTATTGTGCAGATAATTGACCAACAGGTCTCAGTGACCTTAGCCAAAGGGTCAAGGTATGTACTCCTGAAAAAATTTGCTACGCAGAAATAATTTTTTGAAATTAGACTTACTATAACCTTAACCATTGACCTTTTGAATCCCAGATCTAGTTTGGTTTCTCACTTACCTTAATTTCAAGCCATCCACATAGTTTAATCAAGGAACATTTGCTAGAAGAAACATTTTTTTGTGTTAAACCCATTTTTCTTAGGGTTGCAATAACCTTGATTTTTGACCTTCAGATCCTAAAATCATTAGGCCTCATTTTTACCTGAAGCATAAGACCAGCTATGTTCTTTTGTGAAGGTATGTTGTCTAAAACTAAACTTACCATGCAAAAAACATTTTTCTTCTTTCAGTTAAATTTCACACCTTCCAACCATTAAGATTGTGCCCTAAGTCTTAAGGCAATGGCCCTTAAATTATGGACTTGCAGAATAAAAGCACAAATTGTAAAAATATGACTGCAGTAAGATCTGGATACTGTCTTGTCTTTTTTTGGTTCAGATTTGTGTTTCATATTAGATTCAGTGGTATTGGCCAGGGAACCAGTCTAACTTTTACAGAGCACCTTGGATGCTTTGAACTGTGCTTATTTTGTAATGCAAATTGTCTGCATGATCAAGCTTTTTTTTTGTTTTTTTTAGAATGACATCTAAAAAATGACTTGTTTGGATGAAAGGGACAATAAGCATATTAAAATGTTTTTATAGTACCCTTGAATATAAGGGAATATTTAGATTCTTGGTGGAAAAGTCGTGAATGGCAACATTTACATTTAGTGGACACCATGTGTCGATTTGAACATGGCAGGAAAAATGATTGCCATCACAACTGCCCTTGTGAATTTTTATAAGTATTACATCAAATTGAGAAATATCAAGAAGACATGGAGCTCTGTAAGGTATGGAATTGCAGTTTGTGAAACCCTGTTGGAGGTAATTAAGGTTTAAGTAAACTGTACTAACTTTTGAGTTGAACACGATGTTTACTGCATCAATATTAAATCACACTTCTGGACTATTAAATATGTTTTTCAGCTTGATGATAGCAGTACATGATATTTTGTTACACCTGACTAAAAACTGGTCCAACTTATGGAAAAAAATTTGACTGCCTTACTGAAACGGTCTTGGTAGGGTTGTCATGTCTCACATTGACCTTGACTTTTGACCCCAGAATCAACATGCAGTTTCTTTTATCCAAAGTATAAGCCATCCACGAACATTGGTAAGTTCCTGTGCAGAAACTATTTTTAATTTGTCAGCAACAATGACATAGACCTTTGACCTTTTGAACCCAAAATCAATTATTCCAAGTACAAGCCATCAACTTATTTTCATAAAGGTGTGTATTGTGGAACTAAAGTTAATGCATCGAAACCATTTGCTTCTTTCAATTGCACTGACTTTGACCTGGCACCTTTTGATTCCTAAATCAATTGGCTTCTTTATCCAGTATGCAAGTCATGCAAAAAGTTTAGTAAGGTGGATGATGTAAAGCTAATGTTGTGTGAAAATGAGAAAAGCTACACATTTACAGAAAGGGATGCATGTACAATAACATAACAGTAAAGTATGTGTAAAAAAAAATGAAATGTACATTACACAGAGAGATAGATTCATTAATTATGCTTAATTTTGTCTTACGGTATAATTCAAGATAACCTGGTGACACTATGTCAATAATATATGGGTTTTTTTCATACTTTTTCTCATGTTCATAGAAAAATGCACACTTGTGCATAAATATATTATTCAAAACAGTCATTGTACAACAAACATTTCGGTATATTCTTGGGTCGACAGGAAAGATGGACACTGGAATGATGGATATGTTTTGATATTAGTAGTGTAGATATTAGTGATGTCGTGATTAATTTATTGAATAAGAGTATATTTTGTAACTGTAAAATCTGACATTAATGATGTAATTCATTCACTAATGATGATTATTTTTTTAAATATTAAATTCTTTCAAAGAAATTGGATTTGAAAGTTGGCTATAATTTTCCTAAAGAAGGCAGTATCTTTACATAGTGTGTACATGTGGTGTAAGTTGTAATCTTATAACATGCATAGCTTTGGTGTCAAAAGTAAGCAAAGATTCCTACTGGTAAAACATGGAGGGTAGAAACAAGCTTAAGCTAGAGGTAGTTGGAAGAATATCATCTCATAAGTTGAAAACTGTAAATGGGCAATAAATTTCCTAGGTTCTGATCCCAGGTTCACAGTCAGGTCAGAGTTACTGTATTATGGATGGGTGGAGTTGAGCAAGTTTATTGTGTATTGTTGTTTGTGAAGTAAGATATCAAATGTTTGTTGATTGCAGGTGGCTACAGGAGCCAGACATGTTGGGTCATGGCATTTTTAATCTTAAGGAAATTATTTGGTCAGAAGGGATTGGTATTAGGTTTAAAAATATGATTTATCAGAAAAATGTTTTAGGGCAACACTTCTGTATTGCAACATATTTCCTGAAAAGTAACATCACATAGTTTATGATACAACAGAGTTATTTGCTCCAAATTTGTTTAATGTTTATCCATTTCTCTGTACTCGGCCTTCAGGTGTAACCTTGACATTGTGATTGCTTCATTATCTTTGTGTGTCAATCTGTGTGTCTGCTCACATCTAAGATTATGCTCATTGTTACAGTCTTTTTAACTAACTTTTATTTCAGTATCCTCCCAGATTTGGAATATATCTTCAGTACATGTATGCAGATATCTTTCATCTGGATAAATAAATGATCTCATCACAGGAGCTAATAAGGGTTAGCTTCACATGTAGGTCACATCTAGCTTCTTGTTATTCTTAGATGTTAGTTGAAAGATGTGTTTTTTCATCATTTTTGTGAGTTCAGTGATGTAGACTAATAGTACCAATGATTTCTACCTTTGGACCAGCTGGTTTGGCTACCATGGTGTGTTATCAGAGCAAGGCACTGAGTACTCCAATTTCCTTACCACTAAATAAACTACATGTACTTTGCCTGCTGTAACTATATCAAAACAAATCAAACTAGTCATTTTTCATTAGTATACACTTTATGTCTTGGTGAAGAACGCATGACCATAATACTAAAGGTAAATGGTGAACACCTTGAGCTTATTCTTCTTATAAAATCTGCCAGTCAGCTAACATTTATGCTAGGGTAATAAAACAGCAGATTTTTCACTTGACCTCGGACAAATCCACACAAAATTACTGGCCATGGCTCTGTATCAAGTGCCTTAATTTATGAGACATTATCTCAAGAGTAACTATCATATGAATATAAACTAGATAGATTTGTTCATGGTACATACTAGGATCAGACTGGGTTACAGTGAATACCTGTTGTAACACTAGATAGAGATGTTCATGGCACATACTGCAGTGAAAAAGGCTAAAGCAGGAATGATCTGACGTGACTGAATACTTGCTTTAACACTAGAAGAGAGGTGTTTATGGCATATTCAGCGGTGACAGGCTAAGCAGGAATGACCTGTGTTTCTGTATGAATACCATTTATAACACTAGATAGAGATGTTCATGGCACATTCTGCAGTGACATAGACTTAAGCAGTGATGACATGATGTGATTGTGAATACTTACTATAACACTAGATAGAGGTGTTATAATGGAACATACATCAGTAGCATAGGTTAAGTTTAACTGACCCGAGTCACAGTGAATACTTGCAATAAAATTAGATAATGGTGTTCATGGTACATACTGTTGTGACATAGGCAAAGTATAATTGACCTAAGTTACTGTGAATACCTGCTGTAAAAATAATGATAGAACATTTCATTGTACATACTGCTGTGACAAAGGCTAATCAGGATTGGTTACAGTGATTACCTGTTTAGCCTATTAATTCACCCTCTGTCATCATGTTAGTGAGTTTGCTTAGTTGTATAATCATCCTGCAACTTTCCATTGGCAATTGAAATAAAGTGCCTTGACACAGGACACAGTCCATGGTAGTTGACCAAGATTGATCCAGTGGTAGAATTTGAACATGCAAACCTTCAGTCACAGGTCTAGCATGCCAGCCACTGAGACTGTTTGATCCTATTTTCATTAATGTCCTGTTATGACATGTTGGAGGGTGCTTTGGTCCTATTCTGCATTTCTGAGCTCACAGTGGATTTGAAGTTTCCAAGACAGCAAAAATTATAGATATTCTTTATGAGGCTAAAACCAATTTTGAAACAAATTAGACATTACATCATTTTAATCTTTATATTGCTTTTTCCAGAATTGTATAATCTGTGAAGACAGACATTGCTGCAATCTCACCTTGTACTTTAAACTTTTTAAAGTTATCTATGTATTAGATTGAACATAATTTGTAAGCAAAGCATCTTGTACTTATGATACACAGCTCGAGAGTACTGTAGTTTTTTGGTGATGCATTTGTGGATTGAACACCAAGGACATACCCTGAAAGTAATAAAATATATGACATGAACTACTGTATATGCTCTCGTACAAGTTGAATCAAACTACAAAGACCAAAGATCCTGATCTGCCATAGCATAATGTACCTGCAGATCAGGGTCTTTGTTGTTTGCTCTAGTCATTATTCCTAATGAACTGTACAGACCCAGATCTGCTGGCACATTATGCCACAGCAGATCTGGGTCTTTGCAGTTTGCAAAAGGGTTTGTCTTATAAGCGAGTACAGTATATATGGTACTTTAAAAAAAATGTTTTATGTGGCTGTGATGAGCCATACCATTTGAAATGGATAGAATTTGGGTGCCATGAGTCTTGTTCTGGCCATTTCAATTTGACCTTAGTAGTCTGGCAAGGATGATGCAGGGAAAATAATGTAAAACATGGAATTTTCCTTCAACCTTGTCAGAGTTAAATTTTTGTTCTTTCTTTTCAATGTGAAAATTGGGTTATTGAAACAAAATTTCACTTGGTGCTATTTAGTTGTGTGAACCAAATTATTCAGTATGAGTGTTGTCCCCTATTGCTGCAGGACAGCACATCACTATACAGTTTTCCTGCACTCCAAAAGGTGTAAAAGAATCTAATTGTCTTGTTAATCCATGAAAGTAAAATTTTCTTTATATATATATATATATATATACACCCAGGTTACAAATATTTGGCAAAGTTTATTAAGTGTTTTTCTCATATTCAAGTTTTACAGATATAAGTCGAGACCTTAGAAACGAAGAGTGAAAAACAAACAAAAGTAGTGATAAGCAAGGAGTGTTTGCTAAATATATAATACCTGCTTTAAGAACTGACTATATGATCTTCTCACTTCACCAGATTTTAAGTGTTTAGGTTTTATTGTATGCTTTATACAGTAGTTTTGAAATATACGCATTACATATTGACCCTTTGCAAATATCTTGAGGTAGTGATATTTAATTGATTCAAATTGAACATATGCAACAGTTACACGTTTCATTTCAGTAAGTTTCAGAAAGTCTACACCAGGAGTGCACAACATGTGGCCTGTAGACTCCTTGCTTAATGAGGCATTTTGTGCGGCCCATGTTCTTTATGCACGAGTATTTGGGATTTTATTATAGATTGATTGACTCAAAATTTTTCCATTGTGGCCTGCTTAGTTCCAATCAGGGTCAATTCTGGCCCATGTAACTGTTCGAGTTCTGTATCTCTGGCCCACGGGTATACCCTCTTCCCCATATTTGACAGCAAATTTCATAGAACAGTGGTGTAACGATATATATATATATATATATATATATATATATATATATATATATATATATATATATATATATATATATATATATGCACACACACACATATATATATACACATACACATACACACACACACACACACATATATATATACATGGCATTTATAGTGTTGATATAAAGCAAATTGATATACCAATAGTATTGGTATATCAAATTGTGACCTGCCCATGGCACAATGATAGATCAGTGATGAATTTCTACTCATTCATTAATCATAAATGACATATTAAAATAACGCTAAAACGTATTAATAGCCCTGTTTTTTAAATGAAATTAAAATGGTACACAATTTCATTTGAATCCTTTCTCTTTTCCATTCCATGATCTCGTGCGTAAGGGACAAAATAATCAAAAATCTGGAGTGAGAGAGAAAAAACATTGCGCTGGATGAAAACATTAAAATGGAACTTGTACGAAGTAATCTACAGTAATCTGGTTCATCATAATGGTATCTTTATGCTTTCCTTGGGATCTATCTACAGTTTTCATAATGTCAATGATACATAGTTGCAATTGCTAGTTGATACTATATGTTAAATTTGTTGGTTACAAGGCACATTTATTTAAGCATATTTAATTCTTTGTTGTTGTTGTTTCTTAAACCTATTATAATATTCTAAAAATTGATTATTAATTATTAAATATAAAAATGTACAGATGGTTGCTCCCCCCCTCTGGATTATTGTAGCTAGATACGGACAAAAATCCATGAAAATATGAGTGTTGTGGATTTTTGCTTGTGTGATATGAGGAAGTCTCTGGACCTGTGAATGACGGTAAAGTTTAGTCAAACCGTCCAAAGGAGAGAGAGAGAGGATTGTAAAGTCTTAGAAATGTTAATGCAGAATAATGACTTAGATGAACTGTAAATATATTAAAATATTTTAATTACCTCTTGTTGCCATTTCACTTAGTTTCTGTTCCTCGCTAATTTCCATACACGAATATGTGAATGCCTGACAGTTCAGGTTCAGTGTACAAGAAGCTACCCATGTTTTTTTATAAGTGCACTACATTCATCATAAAAATCATATTTCTTGTTTAAATCATGTGTCTTATAATGGTTTAAGAAATGTGAATAAAAATAGAAACTCAAAAAGAAAACAATCAACTTATCAATTTGCATATGTGATTGTGAACAACAAGAAAAGGTGTAGAACTACATTTTGTAGCGGACACACTTGCAGGGATGTGAGGAGTTCATTCACTTGGTCAGTACACAGTTGCCCGGAGCATAATATAACTCCATTCAAAGGGTAAATATGTGTAATTGTATGTGATATAAATAAAGTATATGTATCGTATGTAGGCTATATTGGTGATATACCACTTGTGTACATTTTTCATTAAAAGGAAACTCTGCAAGCCTAATTTCTTTATAATGAAAACTTTAATCATCATTGATACATCATACATATTCCATATATAGATATGTGTGTGTGTATATATATGTATATATATACACATGTATGTGTATATACATGTATGTGTGTGTGTGCGTGTGTGTGTGTATATGTATATATATATATATATATGTGTGTGTGTGTGTGTGTGTGTGTGTACACACACACACTGGTATTCTGCTGTTGCAGGATTCACATTAGTACAAATTCTTCCTTATTGTCATTTTGACCCAAATTGTTTTATTGTGGTTAGACTGGTTGTGGCATTATTTGATTAATTCAGAAATTGTACGATGTTGAGGCTTAATCATCTGGTCTGCTTTGTCTTTCATTGCTATGCAATAAAAAGCCAAATCAGGGTCAGGGGGAGAAAATGAATGGAAACTAAAACAAAATGGGCCAAATTTTGGGGCACTTGAGGATGCTGTGGGTACTAATTTATGTAAATTAAATTTATGATGTAATAAATTTGCACCATTTAGGTCGGCAAAAAAAAATTTATATCATGAAAAATTGTTTCTAGGCCATTTTAGTTGTACATTTGGCTGCAGATGTCATTTTTTATTTTATTCATGTTATAACATAATCTCGGTGATGTCAACATTTTTTGAGGGGAAAAGATAAATCTTACCTGCTTCATTAATTAATGAAGCAAACTGTTACGTGAGATTGCGTGTCTTTTTGTGGGTTTTTTTTTCTCTATTCTTTTCCTGATACTAATAGCAGCAAATTCTTAATGTAGATACAGTTTGGGCAGACTGAGACTACTTTATAATAAGAAGTTACACAGAGATAGATAGATTGCAGATGCATAGTTTAATAAGGCTGAAGATTAATTGGTATTTGATAAGTTTGAACCAGATCTTGCATCTGATAATTGAGCAAAGAGTGCAAGTTTACTTACTATTGCTTAAAATGCATTGAAAATAACGAGAAACTTAGCAGATAGAATGTATTGCCAGGCTTTTATTGTAACGCTTGCAGACTCAGCAGATGCAGTAGACACTTTGTGTCACATGGATTTTCCAAATGGTTAGCTTGATAGCAATACATATACCAGTTCATATATATATATATATATATATATATATATATATATATATATATATATATATATATATATATATCATTCTATGTTCCAGTATATTGGCATTCATTACTAACTCCCCCCCCCCAATGCAGGAGATGAAATTGCACTGTAGGAAGAAAATATACAAATTTAACATAACTTGCCAAATCCGTGCATTTTTACTTTCAATTTTTATATTCATTTTGGAAAAGGGCAGGATGCTGTTTTTGTGGTGGTTTTTGTCCATGTGTTATCTTTGTCATTTCTGCACAGTAGCTTGTTTTACACCATCTACCTTTACCAAACTTTGTGGATGATTTGCACTTGAATTAAAATGAAGTCTGTTGACTCTGGGATCAAAAGGTAAAAGTTCAAGGTTGCTGTGACTGAGACAAGAAAAATGTTTTCCACATAATAAGATTAGCTTTACACCATGCACCTTGACACAAATTTTGTTCTAAAGGAAGTTCCTTGAATGAACTTTGTGGATGGCTGTCACATAGTAAAGGTACCTTGGGGTCTTAGGATGAGGTCATGGCATGTATAATAAGATAATAATGGGTTCTGCAGTGTAAGCTTAGTCTAAGACATACAGCACCATGACCAAAGATGAAATATTAGACCGATTGGTCAATAATCTCCAGTCAACCATACCTTAGTAGTGCCTACACAGAGGCCATTAAAAACTGGGTGGACGTTTAATGTACCATTCACTGTACTCTTGTTAATCCCTAAACTTATTTGATATTTTATAAATATAATTGGTAATTATTACCATGATTGAAAGATGGTCATATCTTCCCCTTATTTCAATCTAATTAAAAAAAAAAGATTTTCCCTTTTCAAGAAAGTGTCCCTGTTTGGTACTTTTTTTCTATGGATACATTAGTTTTGTTCCACAATGATAAACTCCAATGATTCATCACTCATGGCGGTTTCACAGTGTTGTTGCAGTCTAGTGATTCACTTCAATCTTCCAGTCTGTTAGCTCTAATCCAGCCTAACATAAAAGTACTTGGCATTTCAGTGCCAACCAGACTGCTTTCATTTATTCTCTGATCTTATTTTTGTAGTCAGAATAATAGAAATTTAGTCTTACATGTTGGCTGTGCTTCTATGTGTCTGTTGAAAAGATCAATTTTATGCCGTTGACATTTAGAAAATTTGACTTAGTATTCCATATACCTTTAATATGCCGAAGTTGATTTTCAAGTATTTATTCAGTAATGGTTATGACCAAATAATGCCAACTTTTATTATGACAGCTTGTTAGGTTCTGATTGATCTTAGTCTACATCTGTATTGTAAAGATTATTGTGAACAAATGGCACGTGCCCTAGTATTCATTTCAATTGTAATTATTGGAAAACCTGGTCACTATGACATTTTTTGCACTGTTATCCTGTTTGTAAGGAGATTATGCTGATATAGTTCATTATAAATTCAGTAGATTATTTATAAACACTTTGGTTTGGATCAAGAATTCAAAAAGAGTTTGTGGTTGTTTTTTTAATCTTATTATCATGGTAAAACCATTTTAGAAAATTAATTTCCAGTCAGCAAATTGCAGTGTAATTTGTAAAAAATACTAGTACACGTTATTTCAGTTGAGTTTGATCACTGCAAATATTTAATATTTAATGCACGTACATTGTGCCTCTTTATTCATTAATAAGTATTATTATTATATGCTCATTTTTTTTCCCCGTTAACTTTACATTGTCAGAATCGTTCATTATTACCCGATACTGAACTCATGCAACAATACACATATAGCATTCACGTGCATAAAAATCTACTTTCTATTTTAAACAAACGATGGACGCAGACACCAGCACTTTTGATTTGTACACAAATCATGTACACTCGCGCAAGAGGCACTTTACGTTGTGGTTGTTTGAATTTGTTTCTGAATGAACTAAAACATGTTTCGTGGACTGCAAAAAACCCAGCTGTTTTGGCACATTCCGCGTTGATCCAGTCCAAAATCACAAACTTTCATCAAATTGAAACAAAATACCAGAATATATTCATTCCAGATCAAATGGAAAAGTTGGTGCAATGCACATTTATTCAAATTATGACTGCACATTTCAATTTTAACTAGACACACCATTTTCTTTCGAAAGTTATGTCGAGTGCGCAACTAAGTTCAAATTTATCTGGGCGGAGTTATGTGCGCATTAATAATGATGTCATTGTGTAATGACAAATCTGCGCTTGTGTATTTAGTTTGGAATACAGCATTCATTCATTTACGTTGTTTCTTGTAGTGTATTTTGTTTATATAATTAAACTTTAGGTAGAATAAAAAAATGAGCATATAATAAAAAGGTTACTGCATTTGTATGGGAAAATATGAACTTGTTTTGTCAGAAGGATATACGGCACTCCCAAGGTCGTGCAGTATTCCATCCAAAACTTGTTCATATTTTCCCATACCAATGCAGTAACCTATAAATACTCTCCTTAATAGGGCTTCAAGGGAGAATAGTCCTTGACTAATGAGTCACCCTCTATAAATAAAGCATTATTATTATTATTATTATTAATGAAGGTGAAAAAAAGTGTATTGAATGTACACATAACTGAGATTTCAAGGTACAGGTCAGAATATTTGCTTCATTTTGCCACGTACGTGTGACCCCAATTATTCTTTTTGTATTGACCATGAATCTCATTATTAGACAGACAAATTTACAGCTTTATTGTAGACCAGGCTTGTTCAAGTCTCCTGCACAGTACAGACCAGAGAGCAATTTTTAAAGCCCATCCATGTGATGTAACTGTAACCAGATAAAACCAGGTTGCAGGCCAGAATTTTAGGTTCGGACTAATCAACTGGTGGATGGTTATTTGTGACAGTAAAACCTAAAGTCCTCGAAAATAAAGCCGTTGGTAAAATCCTCAAGTCCTCATATATGAGTGTTATCCCTATTTTAATGCATTTTGAAATTTTTGTATAGAAAAAGATGCTTCAAAAACATATTTCTCTTTGATACTGTCACAGGAAGAGTCATGATAAAATCATGATGGTCTCAGTTTCTGATTGTATATTGTGGATAAGTGGAATGAACAACATAGACTCTGATCTGCTGGTTTATTATGCAACAGTAAATCTGGGTCAGTTGTGCGGAGTTAGGTAGACAGTAACATAGCTTGCATGGTAAGCCTTTGTGACTTAAGTTTGTTCCTAAAGCTTTCTAGACTTTTCTTCTGCAGGCAGACACTTTTTTCAGGCAGTTTATATTTTGAGATGCTGCTTATATATCTGTACAGTTAAAGAGATCAGACATTCATATATGCAGTAGAATAAGGAGATGTTTTTATGCCTCCACTCCTTGGAGTGGGGCATCTTGATTTGGTCAGGTGAAGTTTGCAGCAGAATCTGACTGAGTATGTATATGGTACTAACTAGATCTGCACAAAGTATACACAATGTACAAAAATGATATTTGGCAGGCTCATTTGTTAAATTACCTGAGGACCACATTACTGCTTTGTTTAATTTTTTTTCTACACCTATGCTTTTTGGTTTCAGTGTTTGTAAAAGCAAACTTGTTGGTACAATTCAGAATTTTTTTTAAAAAGGCAAATGCATGAAATTTGTAGGCATGCTTATATGCACATGGGAATGACCCGATTAGTGTTCCATGTTTTACAATTTGTCAAATTTTTACAGGTTTTTCAAAAACTTTCTGGACCATTTGCTCAGCAGTGAATTATATTTTTATATACACAATATCTAGTTCATAGCTATACTGCAAACATATCCAGCTATTTTGGTTCTTTGATGTTGTCATTTAATAGGCTAACGGTATCATCTTTAAACTGATACAGAAATATGGTCTTGACAAGTTGGTGGTGAAATTAGCCAACAGAAAGGTTTAATAAAAAAGCAAACAATATATATAATGTTTTCTCAGTCGTCCAGAGATACTAATCTATGCTAATTCATACTGGTTGTAAGAAATGGGAACTAAGTGCTGTTCCCAAGGATAAACCAAGGCTGCTTATCTAGGTTGGTCTGATCAGGGATCAAACCAAACCACCCATGGATTACTAGTCCAGCACTATACCAGTTGTGCTGCCAAAGCTCCCTTACTTATTAAGTGGTAGCAAATGTATATCATTATAAGTTGTGGTAATAACATCAGGCCATTATAAATAGGAAGTGCTGTATAAATACTGTTAAACTTACATAAATTAATAAAGCAAGTACTTTTGGGATTATGACTTGATTTTGTCTTAGTATGAAATATGACACTAGGATGGCATGCACAACATTGTTAGGTGTCCTTGTACATCACAAGTAACACTCATTGAATTTTGCAGTCTTGAAAAATGTCTGCATTTTTGCACAAATTGTTTTTTTTTAAAACGTAGAATAGTTCACCTCTGAGATCAGTGTAAATTTGAAGTGATATGTTGGGGTGGGGTAGGTGTAAAAGGAGTATTGTCACATGTTATATATTTTTTATTTGTATTGTTTATTAGTTTTTTTTTTATTTCATTATATGCTATGGGTTATGTAAAATTATATTTTGTAGCTGACCTTGTCCAAAAGTTCATTGTCTATCAGACCAAAATCATTGATTTTTTAAAGATTTTTTTATTCTGTAAGCAACTTAAACATAGCTAATGTTTTCTCTCTGAGTGTGGCTTTAATATTAGGATCATTATTGACAGAAGTAAACATATTTATCTTGGTCTGCTTCAAGGACATTGCTTATCATGTTTTTTTTATTATAATTTTAGCAACAGACCTTGTCTCTAATTATTGCTTGGATTGTTCTTGAAATGAACATTTGTCTACATCCTGGCTCTTTTGTGTCTTAGCTTTTATATAGTCTTATTTATGCAGAAATTATACATTCTTGCTCTAAGATCCTGAGGCAGAATTGTTTAATGTGTTCAGTGTTTAATTTGGGCAGAAATTATTTTATTCAAATTATTCTGGTCTGAAAATGCAAAGTGCTCTTTAATATTCTTGGAAAGAGACATTAACTTGGAATTATAGTGAATTCAGACAAGGAAACCTTGGATTATATTACTGTGATTCAACTAAAGACTGTTGTCACATCTTCGCAATTCATTACATTAGAAACTGCAGGTCACTGTATGCGTATCAGTACCTTCAGCATTGGAAATTATTTGGAATACCACTGAGGGGCCCCGAGTGGCCGAGTGGTCTAATGCGCTCTCCGTTATGGATCACTGCCATCTCACCTCTGTCTGCGTGGGTTTGAGTCTCAGATTCAGCCAATGTGGGTATGTGAGAAAGCTTGCCAGTAGCTTCTCGTGGGTCGGTGGTTCTTTCCGGGGTTTTCTCGGGTTCTTCCTCCACCATTAATACTGGTCGCCATGTATAGCCTATCGTGTGCTGAAAAATGGCGTTAAACCCTAGAGAGAGAGAGAATACCACTGAAGTTTACTCAGAACATTGTTCAATAGGATTTGTGCTAGCAATTCTAGAAAAAGAGGTTTCATCTTGCAGTCAAGTCGTCTTTTGAACGCATGCCTTGCTGGCAGTAATAGAGTGATATATAACATTTGATGTCATCTCATAGCCAATACTCAAGCGAGAGGTTACATACTATAGTATTAGGTTAGTAGAGTGTAAATTGGTGTAAATGAGCTAAATTTGGTTGACTTTTCATGTTGGAATAGTAATAATGATGTGAAAATGTGTCTGTATTTCAATATATACCTGTTTTTAAATTTGATATTTTTAAAAATCATTTAAAAATTCTGGTGCATTTGGAGATTTGGGGAGACATCTATTGAGTGATTTTAAGTTGTTGAAAATTACTCATTTTGATTAATGATCATTTAAGATTAATTATCATACACAGTGTGCTGTGTGCAGGCATTTATAGGAATACTCAAGAATGACTGAAAAACTTTTGGTTAAAAGTCTTCCATTGTGCTTCAACAAACATTTGCAGACAACCAAATGTGCACAATCACTTTAAAGGATACAGATATTGAGATTAACTATAGTGATTCCGTGATGTCAGACGGTTAACTTTATTTCTCCAAATTATCAGCTAACGCAGTGATGCATGATACAACATTTGCACTTGATATCAATTTGTGAGTTGATTTCGTGGTTGAGTGTCAGCTAGTAGTAAAGTATATTGTATCCAGTTGTTGATCATTGATAATGTTCTTGAATGAAACTTGCCTTCTCATTAGGTTAATAGGCTGGTCAAGTTGTCTACAAATTATGAGAACTCTAACACTGCTCTCGCCCTCTTGATCAGCCACCTTTGGGTGTCCATAGGAAAGCCCGCCTGACAGTATTACTCAGCTCTTCCCATTTCCTCAGCATAATATTGCCAATACTGTGTTAAAGGTGCCATTAAAGCCAACAAAAACAAATAAAACAAACATATTTCTGAAGTAATATGTTCCAACCTTCTAACCCTTAGATACAACTGGCTCAGGAATACAATTACATCAACTTCTTTATGTTTAACCTTTCCATAAATTGAAAGATAAAAAAATTTGGGGTTATTATCTATGATTAGTTTCATTCAATGTTTTGGAAACTTAAATTCTAACCTTTATGATGAACATAACTGTCTGTGTATGACTGCAATTACTATTCTCTAGCAAATGTTTAAACATACATTAAAATCATTTTAAATGGCCAGAGCTCTCATTAATAAAGCACCCATAAATCATTTTCAAACCTGTATTTACAATCATCTGTTGTCTTCTCTATTGAATGGGAATAATCAAGTTATTTAATATGCTATGAGTTTTTATAAAGAAAACATTGACAAAAACCTACATCTGAATAAAGTGGAAGTCTCACCCAGTTATAACAATACTGGACTTTTCGAGTCAATAATGGTAAATAAATAGTAGCTTTCATTCTTGAAAGGAGTTCATGTAAAAAGTTTTGTTGCATATTAAAACGAAATCTAATGAAACTCCTTGCCATGAAACTAGGCTACAGTGCTTTTTGTTTGTTTTCATGAATCATCACATTTACTTCAAAACATGTTTTAAAAGCTCTCAATAATTTCAGTATTACTAGCACACAGACAATTTGAAAAGATAAATTTCACCTTTCTCTTGATTAGTCCAAAATAAACAGCAATGTGTTCCCTGTACATGCAACATCATACTGGACTTGTGTTTATCAATTCAAACAAAATATTACTGTAAAGTATTTGGCAATCAAGTTTAGTTAGAAAAATCAAAGTTAACTTCAATTGTTGATTTATAAAGTTGGATTTTTCAGATTATATGAATTGAATACATATGTTTCAGTGGACACAAAATTCCACTGAAAAACCAGAATGATAGAAATAAGATGCTGATTGCGTGTTCTTTGATTGTCACTCACATTTTTTTTATATTAAACTATTTAAGGAGCACAAAAGCCAAACACTCAAATTCAGATATAAAGACTTGGCTAAAGAGCACACACACAAAAACAATCACTGGTAGATGATCAAAATGCTTGTGTAACAACTGTGACTGATATATAAAAAAATTTCCAATAAGCTGATGTTATATTATAATGCCTTCCTGCAAGGAACTATTTTCTTTTAGCGATATATGATGGATTCCTAGTGTCCAAGCCAGAGGTGAAAGCACTATACCCTACCAGACAACACTGTCGAAACATAATCAGTGAAAGATGAAAACAATAGATTTGTTTCATATGATATAAAGTGATGTCAGTGCATGGCAAATATATCCACTGGAACAGGTACTGCTGGCATGTGAAACTTCCTTCTGGGTGTATGTCAAATAGGTGATTTTTAAAGCCACACTGTATGATGTAAATAAGACTTTAGAAGCAGTTTGCAGGCTGTTACAGGCCATAGGTTGCACATCACATGCCTGAGGTACTGTAGAATAAAATAAATCCCCATTCTTAGCTAACTAACCCATCAGAATCTGGCAATTTGTCATGTGATATGTACTACAATGATTTATGACTCGAAATGATAAAGGAAAGGGCTGGGAAATTTTCTTTTTTTTCCAGAGATATTTGACATTAACTTGGGACTGTTAACATTCATCTCCAGGAAGGAAAGCTCAGTATATCTGAGTGTTCAATTCAATATGATATTTGTTTACCCTCTTAGTTTTGGCCCAAAAAGGAAGTAACCTAATGGCTTTTTATTGAGTGGAAAATAGTTCTGTTTTGTGTTTTACAAAAAGCACATCTAATACTGGAAATAAATTGTTTTGCGTTCACAACTAAAATTGTTTTACATTCATAACTAATTCTGCTCCCATTAACAAGTTCTTTCCACATTATGTGTGCTTCCTGGCATGGGCTGTACAACAAGGCAACCAGAGTATGCAAATGGAATGGTTCATATCACAATAACTGAACTTCAAATGGGTCTATTCAACTCTGTAGAATTTATCAGATAAAACTAGACAATGATGCTCCCCAAAATGAATTATTCCTCCTAAAGTACAGAGATTTTGATGTTATTTATAAAGTACAACCAAAGTGTCCCTGTCAATATTTTTTCAGGTACTCCCCATTAAGGTAAGAGCTGTGACACAGTGCACACAAATTGGGATGTTAAAGCAAAATGAATTCAATGAATACTTGAGTGTTCCTATAAATGTTTGCACACAGCACACTCTGTATGATAATTATTCTTATATGATTATTAATCAAAATGAGTAATTTTCAAAAACTTGGCAAAAGTGAAATCACTGAATAGATGTCTCTCCACACTGTTAATGTAGGCCCCCACACACACATCACTAAAGAATGGGCATCTCCATATTCACTGTTGAGTGCAATAATTTGATTATGGGTATGCATAATTTGAAAATGTGACCTTATCTTGTATTCTGCCTTATTTCATTTTCACATTTCAGGCCCTCTAACTACAAAGTCACAAATTCACCCACTTTGGCCTAAAAAAAAACATCAGTGCCATTTCCGTCTAGCCATAATGTTTTCTGTACCTTGTGTGGGACTGCACCAGAGTTGGTATAAATAAAGTAAAAACTACTCACACATTGAGAACGGAAATTGCAAGCAATAAAACTTCAACCGCTCCGGTGGCCTAGTGGTTAGGCGTCCGTCTCGGAAGCGGGAGGTCATGGGTTCTATCCCCGGCAGAGTCATACCAAATACTTACAAAAATGGTACTTACAGCTGCCTCGCTTGGCGCTTAGCATTAAGAGGTTAGTTTTAGGACTGGTCGGCCTGGTGTCAGGATAATGTGACTGGGTGGGACATCATGCTACATGTCTGTGGCATGATGCCCCAGTGCTAGACATCACTATAAACTGTCACACTGCAGACATCGTAGCAATATGACTGAAAATTTTTTAAAGCTACGTTAAAAATCCAAATCACACACACACTCACACACAATAAAACTTAAGGACTTGTACATTTCCAAAATGTATCTGTTTTGTTATTGTTTATTTGTTTTTGATAGTCCCTTCCACCCCAAGATGTAGCAATGTATGCAAGTCAGCCAATGAAATATCTGGTTTAGTTGTTCCAATTGCAAGTCAGCCAATGAGATATCTCAGGTTTAGTTGTTCCAATTGCAAGTCAGCCAATGAGATATCTGGTTTATTTGTTCCAATTGCAAGTCAGCCAATGAGATATCTGGTTTAGTTGTTCCAATTGCGAAGGATCAGGTTTCTTTTTTTTATCACAATTATGAGTACTTAAATTTTTATTAGGAGTGTAAAGACTCTTTGTAGATAGCAGTAGTGAAATGGATTGGGTGATTTGGGAGTGGGAGTTGTGGGTTTAACACCATTTTTAAGTAATGGTAGCCTATACATGATGGCCAGTATATTTGGTGGAGGAAAACTCTGGGAAGAACCACCAACCCATGGGAAGCTATTGGCAGGCTTTCTCACATACCACATTGGCTGAGCCAAGACTCAAACCCATGCAAACAGAGGTCAGATGCCATTGATCTGTAAAGCTTAGCACCTAAGAGCACTTGGCCACCTGGGTAAAAAAATGCCTGCTATATTCCAGCGCAAGTGATCATTATGCCAAAAACAATGATAAAAGCAAGTCTAGATGTAGTCTAGAAAACATGTTACTGCCTTGCACAGAAATAACTTTTAGAATGATCATTATAGGTGCCAAAATATTAAATGAAAACCTGTCTAGTAACACCACTGCCATGAAAGACCACCTGTTTTAAGAGATGACTTTCTCAGTACACTGATTAATCAGTTATATAGACTGAGTGTTCTGACCTGTAATGAGACACCACCTGCCTTGAGAGACCACTTGTTGTCAGAAGGGGTGGTCTCTCACAAGAGGTTATACTGTAATACATCTCTCTGTTTACAGCAATCTGTCTACACTTGTATATCTTGTTTCATTCTTTCTGTATAGTTTGATCTTCTCTGTCTCTTGTATTATGGCTTGGAATAAACAGATTATTATGAGTCACCATGAGTGGTTAGAGCATCTGCTTTGGATGTGGGAGGTCGTGGGTTTGATCCCTGGCTGAGTCATACCAAAGACTTATAAAAATGGTACTAACAGCTGCCTTGCTTGGCACTCAGCATTAATTAAGAGGGTAGTGTTAGGACTGGTCAGCCTGGTGTCAGGATAATGTGACTGGGTGGGACATCATGCTACATGTCTGCGGCATGATGCCCCAGTGCTAGACATCACTATAAACGGCCACACTGCAGACATCGTAGTGATATGACTGAACAATTGTTAAAGCTACGTTATAAATCCAAATCACACACACACACACATGACCTCTGTACTTTTAACAGAATTTTATTCTAGAAAAGCATCTTAAGTTACTTTATGCTTCAGTTTAATTTAACTATATATCGTTTGCAGTTTGTGGCTAAAACAACCTTCATTCCATTGGTCATTTTCAGCATGAATGCTATAGTTGCAAAATAGAGTCAATACTGATTACTGGTATTTTAATTTAGGTTCTCCAGTTTATATATATATATATATATATAAATATATATATATATATATATATATATATATATATATATATATATATATATTTACCACATACATTAAAAATAACATGGCATTTAAAGTGTTGGTATAAAGCAATTTGATATACCAATATCATGGTGCAATAATACACATATATAAACATTCTCGCAACCATCTGCAGTTGATTCTAGATCAAGATCAATGATAAATTTCCACACATTAATCATTAGTGACATATGAAAATAACGACAAAAAGTATTAATAATCTCCATTTTCTAAAGGAATTTAATATGGTACATATTTTCATCACAATCCTTTCTGCTTTCCATTCTCCCCTCCCCTCTCATGCTTAATGGACAAACTATGCAGAAATGTGGAGTGAGAGAAAAGGAATTTGGGCTGGATTAAAACCTTGAAATAGAAATTACACCAAGTAACCTGCAAGAATATGGTTTGTCATAACGATATGTGTACACTTTCCTTGGGATTTATCTACAGTGTTTATCAGTGATACAAAGTTGCAAACCATGTTGAGATTATACAGTAAATTTCTCGGTTATATAGTACATATACTGTAATATATTTAATGTTTTGTTGTTGCTGTTGTTGTTGTTTGTTAAAGATACTATAATGTTCTAAAAATCGATTATTGTTAATTAAATATGAAAATATCGAAAGGCTGCTGTCTCTCTCTGGACCATTGTAGCAAGATAAGGCTAAAATCTGTGAAATAAGTGTAGAGGATTTTCATTGGTGCCATTCCACGATGTCGCTTGACTTATGAATGATGGTAAAAGTTAAGTCGAACTGACCAAAGGATGAGAGAGAGAGATTTAAAGTTAAACCGACCAGAGATTGGGAGAGAGAGTTTTGAAGTCAAACCAACCAGAGAGAGAGAGTGTGTTTACGGTCAGCGGTACTGTTATTAAAGCAGAATAATGACTTAGATCAACTGTAAATGTATCAAAATAGTTTAATTACCTCTTGTTAGTTTGTCATTTTGCTTAGTTTCTATTCCACATTAATTTCCATGTGACAGTAGGCGAATGGCATAGCATTCATGTGAATGGCATAGCTAACCGAGGCGTTTGTAGTGCTCTACTTTTATGATTAAAACCATCTTTCATGTTCGAATCATAAGTGTGTATTATATTGATTTAATCAGTGTGAAGAAAAATAGAAACTAAAAAAGAAAACAATCAACTTGTTGATACGTAAAGGTGATTGTGAATTAATTAGCCACAAAAGGCATAGAACTACATTTTATAGTGGACACACTCATGGATGTGAGGAGTTTATTCACTCGGTCAATACACAGCTGCCTGAGGTAAATCTGAACTCTGTTCAGAGGGCAAATATATGTATTTGTATGTGATATAAATGAAATATATGTACAGTATGTATGCTGTATCAATGATATACCACTCACTGTATAAAGTTTTCAATAAAAGGAAACTCAGCAAGGCCCTCTTTACTTTTAATGAAAAATTAATACATCTTGTGGTATATCATTGATACAGCGTACATACTACACACACACACACACACACACACACACACACATATATATAATGAGTCACTACTTCTTGAAATGTTCATATAAGGAAAGAAACAAATTAGTTTTATTATCACAGTTATTAAAAGTAGACAGACTCGTACAAGTGACAGAACCATGACATAAAATTGATTTCAGAATTTGGATCAGTTGATTGGAATCTAAGACAGTAGATTCTTATCGGCATAAAGTTGACATGTTTTCAGGGAATTGAACACAAAATAAGTACATTTTTGCCATAATAGATATTCTTAATCATGAAAGTGAACATCTGACTCCTACACATATTTTCATCTTCTCTGTCCTAATGGTGTGTGAGGACCTGAGTGACAGTATGCCTTGTCTTTGGACCCTCTTGTGAAATTTGTTGTCTAATAGCCTGCAAACATAACTAGTTAATTGTGCTGTGCAACAAAATTTGCAAATCAGATCTCTGCAATTGTCAGTTTTGACAAAAGCATTCAGAGTGGGTGTATTGGTTACAGAAAAATCACTGGTTCCATATGATGGTGTCTGCATATGCTTGGTGATATAATTTTTTCCTCCATATACTATCATATACTATCTTAACACAATATCCCTTGGAGCTTTTTGTCATTTTCACCTGAAAATCGAGTAGGTAACACTTTTTGAAGGCTTTTTCTGAATAGATTCGAAAACACCAAATCCCCGGTGATCTTTTAATAACATACTGCCTAGTAGTGTTAGAAACATCGTTTTTCATTGGCTAGTTGACTCGCGCATGAGCAGAAGGGTAAAAGTTGGAGTTCTTTTTTTCTTTTTTTTGCTAAATGGAGCCATTATTTTTGTATGGAGACCACTCTTTATTCCAAATGCCCATCTTATCCTACTTTTTGCAAAGGGTCATCCGTCTGTTTGCAGTTCCTACCGGTTTGCCTTAGATCTGAGACCAAAAAGTCTCAAATCCAGACACAAAATTGGATTCCGACCACGGGCAAATTTTGGGTAGAAAAAAGTCAGGTCCAAAAAATGAGTTTTTTTTATTTGTATTTTGTAGTGTAACTAGATATTCCAGATCATTTGGTATCATTGTAGAGCTACATCTGTCTACCTTTCTATAATACCATCCACTTTAGTGTATCATGCATGACCATGACGCTACAGAGCTTGGCAGTAGGCTACTACCTCCTGCCCCATTAAGTCGTCGCTAGGGGTTAATGTGTTAAATTCACTTTGCATGAAACACACAGTGCAAACTAAGGACCATTACTGCTCACCTGCATACACTTCATCCCTGATTTCCATGCATTGCTAAAGGGCTTGTAATATTTCTTAGACAATAGGTTTTTCTTTGCATTGGGAAAAAGTGCAGAATTAAGCAATTTGACATATTTCCTTTAAAAACATCAAGATACTGGAGCATTTCTGCCAAAATCATTTTTCGCTTAGACTCTCCATTTTATCTCATCTCAGCCTAAGGTTGGCTGATTTTTAATCAAAGATTCAAAAGCCATGAGCTACCATTAATCCCTTTATATAACACATAAAAAAACCCACACCCTGCCTTAATTACAACAGTAGGGTAATCAATTTATGTGTACACATAATTGCCATTGTTAAACAATTCTTAATCCAGCTACTTGGCATGTATCATGGCACTGTTCGTTGTACTGGTGGAAAAATCCTGTCCCCAGTAGACAAATTCTGGTTGGTTTCTGTAATGTGGCCATATATTTTGTTTTCCTTTTATTTTTTTAAATTTGACACAAAAGCATTATGTGGTAAATCCTACCAGCAGTAGAATCCTATGTATGCAGACTGTTCATCATAGTGGATTCAAAATGGAAGGTCTTTGGATTAAGAAGTCTCATTATAGGGATCTTATTATCAACAAAGGTGTTTTGTTAAAGCAGCGGTTTCACTTGTCACCAGGATATCATCTGTTACCAACAACATCTAGTAATATATTATCAAAGTAATTTCACCAGTTGCTGTAGAGTCTACAGGACTTTTGAGGCCTCCATTTGCATGATAGGTTCAAATGATGGTCATTATTATGTTCATTTTTTGGAGGTTTTAAAAAGTCAGAGTTGAAACTTTGTTCACATCTGATTTAATGCAGTATCAAAACCTTTGCCTGAACCCAATTGTACTTCAAATCAACAACTGGCCATTGTTGAATATGGTAAAACTTTGTGGTATTTATTTATCCAACATCTATGTTTATTTTACTGCAATCTCTGTCTTGTCAAAAATGTTCTCATTTGAAAGGTTTTACTAGCATGCTAGAAGAATATTTATACTCTGCTTTAACTGTATATTTTTGGACTATTGCGCTTTCTAATATGTTGTGTCAGTTATCTAACTTGACAAATTTTGTTATAAAACGTGTTTAAAATAAATTTATATTTTGCATGTGTTGCTATCATTTTCAAATCCTAGGTTTAATTATAGCAACAGTGATTTAAAAAAAAAAATCTTAGCATGAAAGAAAAAATATTGTTGTGTAACTGTACAAGCATAATTAATGCTATTTCTGGGTTACTTTGAACAAGACCAAGTACATATCATGTTATTTTTGTGTACAGAGGACTATTTGGATTTTTAAAATAAAAACTTTTTTTTGGTTTCTCTTAGTTATTAATGATATTATCTGTTGTAGTTAAATATTTAAAATATTAATTTGTCCAAGGCTTGCAGAGTACTAAATCATTACAATATAAAACTGGTGATATTGCACTAGAATGACCTATATTCAAACTGGTTTACCAGTCCATTAATTAAATCCAGATATGAGCAAGGTAACCAGTCAGTGTAGGAGTTATTTGGCTGCTGATGAATATGGTTGACTGGCAACCCCAAGCCTTAAATTGATAATATGACACATTGTATAGCCAACATGCACACAAGCCACTTCATATTCAATCAACAAGGGAAAATCATATCAATTAATAGCATGGGGAAATTCTGTTTCTCTTGGTATGTTTCTAACAAACTACTATTTGTAACTCTGTGACTACCTGTGATTAATGCACACCGTTGAGGAGTTTACTGATAGATACAGGGGTCACTGATCAAATTATAGAAAAGTGAGCACCGAACACTTTAAGTATTATGGAGGGATACAACAATAGGGTTCATTCAGTAAACTTTCAGTTAATCTCATACATGATTTCATATGGACGTTTATGTAGCATTTGTCAAAGTTAATCAAATCATTTGAATCATTTTAAAGTACTTGTCAGTGATGTGGTGCTCAGTGGAATAAAGTGTGTAAATTAGATCCACCATCATTTCTCTCAATGAATTTAATTTACAGTATGGTATTGGGTACAAAAATAGATATTATTATATCAAAAATAAAATATCAGTTGCTATTTTTTATGCCTCATATTTGTGTTCTGTTACACTGGTATTTTCCCAGGCTACTTAATTAGCAGTACTAGAGGACCAATCCAAAAATGATACACGTTTTCTACTAAAGTAGACACTTAAACAGTAGTGATCTTGAAGAGAATTCTGAACTTACTGAAAGATTCCAATCAAAAACAGACAAAATTGTTGGTAAGAATTCTAAAATTTTAGAAGGACAATATCCAGTTTGGTTAAATTACATGTACATGCAATTTCCCTAATCATATGGACTCAAAACTCCATTTATTTTGAAAAGCATAGAAAAATCCTGTTTGTGTTAGTATATAATTTTATCCATGCACATCTCTTAATCTTTCCTTACATATGTCACCCCTTCTATCTTTCTATGTGTCTGGCATAGTTGCAATTTTTTTTATTTTATAGGTCACTTAATTCTATGCACCAGTGGTCATAGACCCAATTTTACATTTGAAAGTGAATATACCTGAGTGAGTGCAGTACTCATCTGTGCAAATTAGGTCACAGTGAACTAATTTTCATACATGTATGACTGGGGGATAGCATGGAATTCTTTTTTCAGGAAAAATATAATTAACTGTACTTTCTTAACAAAACATTTGTATTAAAAATGCTTTCTGTTGTTTGTGTGGTACCATTGTTTACATCATGTGCTTCTGTCACTGCAGATACTAAATCTACATGATCTAAACTTGAGCTCATGTTTCATTGTGTAATTTAAGCAGAATCAATACCAGGAAATCCTGGCAAACAGTTAATGATTTCAGGAACCTGTATTTATTATGTTATCGAATGATTATTAGCTGATGCTCACATGAGGCAAAACGTTCCCAATTACTGTAAATAAAAATGTTGATATCAATTAAATCACTTTTACTTTAGGATAAAGTCACTCCCTTTTCAATAAAAATGTGAATATTAGTTTAGGGTATTACATAATAATTTGATCTTATATGGTTGATCTGAAGTTCAATACAGTTGTTTGATCCCTATTTTTGTGTCACATACCCAGAATGAAACTATTTAGGTGTTTTCCCTCATGTCTGCACATTGATATTCTTAGACACTCCAAATTATATTTGTATAAATCCAAATTCATTTTGAAATTTCATTAACACTGCAAGGCAGATATGTTTAGAAAGAATTAATGAAAAACCACATTCGTGTTTTGTTATGAGTCGGGCACAAGAACTCTTTTGATGTGGCTTATGAATGCACTTTAGCCTGAGAGCCTCACCATATCCTTATATCTTATAAAACTTGTTCTTTCCATTGACTCAAGAACAACTGTAGTTTTGTGCATGTACCAAACAGGCTTTAATTCTTTCAAGGTTATGTTTTACATTATGATTCAGCTCCCTAGGTTAGACTTAAACAAATAAAATACTTTTGTCTCATCAGTGCCAAGGAAGATGCACATATGCCACATTCAAATGAAAAAATGTAGTTGATCTAGTGAAACCATATATCGTATTATAACTGTGACAAGAATGAAAATATTTATCCTACAATCAGGATCAGAAAAAAGATTAAATAATTGATCTAGATTACGATTCTTCATATTTTCATGGAAGCTGACAAGTTGAATGAAGCTGCAACTTGAATGCATTGCTTACCAGTTGAATACGGTAACCTATCTTCATATAGACAGAAGCAGAACATTATCGCTGTTACTGGTTCAGGTTGCACTTCATATAGATATCATGTTCTGAGGGATTTGGGTCAAGTGTTTGTAAAGGTTCTTGAACGGTACTTTGAAGATGGTAGTATCAGAAGTTCACCTTTGAAAATTTAATCAGAATATGGATGGTCATGCAAACTTATTGATAATCTAGCAATGTGAGCCACTGATCTGTTGATGTATATTTTTGTCCCCAGAAATTATCTGTATCTGCTTATTGGACAAAAAAGCAGGTATATTTGTTCCATCTGAATGCATGTCCTCCCATAATGTTTCTTGTAAATGCAAAAACATCTTTACTGTTTATTACAGAGGTAAGACTTGGTATGTTGGTTGCTTTTTTGGGGGACATTTTTAACATTATTTGACCATATCATTTGGAGGAAATAGAAGGTACATGCCATTCCCAAGGACCCACTGATATGTTATCCTGTACAGGTATTAATTGTGACCCTTGGTTTATTAATCTGACACTCAAACAACTGCACTACTGTGACTCAAGATTACAATCCTACAGGATGTAGATTTGCAGAAATCATCTGAAATTTCTCTGATCCAGGGGCCTTAAAGCATGGCTAAAGACCACAAATGTTTTCAGTGCTCTTCTCTGTTAATTTATGTATTTTAGTTTCATTTTGGTAAAGTTTCTAAACTCTTTGAGATGTACCATGCATGTAAAGCCTTTTGTCACACATGATTTCACTGCCTCCTCTATTGTTTACCCCCCCACACAGCACCCCCCCCCACAGCACCATACTCCCTCACCACCACTTACCAGACTTATAACATGGAGTCATGGCTGGAAGGCACATCACATACACATACAGTTAAACCCCATTTAAATGTCTGCCCTTATACTGAGACCAGTTCTCTATAGTAATAATACATTCAGTTTAGGCACACTTATTTCCTTCAGTATTCCTGTTTTACAATCCCGTAACAGAGACCACCCCACTATTATGTATTAGAACTAGTCATTTTGAACCTGTTTGGATTTTAATGGATAAAATTTTGACTACACAATAGCAACCATGAAAGTGAATCAATCATGGATGTAGTATCATGAAAACAATCACTCACACTGTTCATTAGTTGGTGTTCATGTCAGTAGTTAGTTTTGGTTATTTATTTGGCGAATTTGCTGGAAATAAACAAACTGACATGCATGGGTTTTCTTCAAAATTTATACAACTATATGCCATTTATACTCACTTAGAAGTCAAGTCAAGCTACAAGAGAGATACTGATCTGCCATCATACTTCTTATAAACTGCACAGATCCAGATCTGCCATCGCATGTGTTGGCAGATCTGGGTCTCTGCACTTTGCAGTTGGACTCGATTTATAAGAGAGTATATACATTATTAATCCTTCTCAAACTCCTGCCAGTAAAATATTTTTGTCAGAATTTTCCTTGACATCTGTCTTATTTGATATTTCTCCTTGAATCAGATAGTTGTTAAGAAAAATTTGTACAATATTTTCGATGATTTTATTCACGGGAATGTGCTTTCCATATGAAAAATAATGGTGATGGTTAAATCTACAAATTTTGATCTATATGGAAATTTTTCTTGTTGTGAAGTGCTCATTGGATTGGGTATGGAATAAATTAAGATCCCACAAGTTTTTCAGTCCATATTTGTTTCATATAGATTATTGAAGCGTTCTATATGGAATCCAAAAGAAATGTTTGTAGGGGAATAGATTCTTTTGACCTTTTGTACCTTGCTGGTTCTCACTATGCATTAGCTGTCTACTTAGATGATAGCTATCTCTTTGGCAAAAATCAATCCCTCCTTTCATCCATTATACATATATACATACTTTTATATACAACAAGAGCTATATCATGTCAGAATAATGAATATCTTTCTTAGTAATTACTTTGGGTTTAATTTATTTTACATCATTCATATTTGATAAGGGAATGTAATCAGGTGGCATCTCTAGTTCAGCCATAGCTTACATATTGAAAAGTCATGGTACTTTACAAATTGATCCTTGTGATCAGCTTTTTTAAAATTCTTTTCATTATTTTGAATAAATTCCTGTTGTTGTTGTTGTGGTTTTAATGCCATTTTTCAGCACACAAGAGACTATACATGGTAACCTGTATAACTGCAGAGGAAGAAACCAGGAAAACCCTGGCAAGAACCTGAGTGACCCACAGAATGCTACTCCAGGCAAGCTTTCTCACATACCCACATTGGCTGAACCTGAGACTGAGACCAAGAGGAGAGATTGCAGTGACTGGTGCAAGCGAGTGCTTTATACCAATCAGTCACCTAGGGCCGTGTATAAATATAGAATATATGGATAGTATATGCATGAGAGGGGAGGGGAAGCAGAAAGGATTGTGATGAAAATGTGTACCATATTAAATTCATTTAGAAATTGGGGATTATTAATACTTTTTATCGTTATTTTCATACGTCACTAATGATTAATGTGGAAATTAATCATTGATCTAGAATCAACTGCACATGGTTGTGAGAATATTTATATATGCATATTAATGTGCCATGGATGGATCACAATTTGATATACCAACAGTGGCTGAGTGGTATAAAGCGCTCTCCATTACGGATCACTGCCATCTTACCTCTGTCTTCAAGGGTTCGAGTCTTGGATTCAGCTAATGTGGGTACATGAGAAAGCTTGCCAGTAGCTTCTCGTGGGTCGGTGGTTCTTTCCAGGGTTTTACCGGGTTCTTCCTCCACCATTAATACTGGCCGCCATGTATAGCCTATCATGTGCTGAAAAATGGTGTTAAACCCTACAACAACAGTACTAGTATATCAGATTGTTTTATACCAACACTTCAAATGCCATGTTATTTTTAATGTATGTGGTATAAATAAATTTAACTGAATTATCGAGATCAAGAAAGATTATTTTTGCCACTATTTACTGCTTTTTTTAATCTTGTATCAGTTTTGATTTTGTAAATAATACAGCAGATGATATGACATCTTACAATGTATTGTTTTAGTTTTTCAATTATCAGTTTTGTTTTTCCTCCCTCCCCCCTCAACTCGTCTTCTCAGATTTTGATGTTTTTCTCTCAATAGCAAAATAGATACCATTGGAAATGAATAAATTACTTCTATCACATCTTCTTTTTGTTTGATTTTGCATCTGAAAAATATTTTCATTATTTCATTATGCCTTGACAGCAATCATAATTGCCATTAATAACACTGTTATCGTTCTCTACATCTCGAATGTGCTGATACATATTTGTAATAAATTTTTGTGGGCCAGAAAAATCTTTCTAATTAATCTCTTGAAGTTAGATTTTCATGAAACTAAAAATGATTCCAAATTTTTCACTTCAGATGTTAAATCATGTCCAAATTACCTGAAATTTTATTAGCCAGAATTTTTTTAAAACTTGTGACAGACTGCTGGAGAGGATCATTTGTTACAAGGTGGATATAATATTAAAATGCTTAATTTCATAGTTTTTATTTTTGCTTTGTTAATTTTCAGATCAGACCATATTTGAAGACCTGTTGTTGGAATGTACATTTTTCTCCCGCTTTCCAGAGGTAGGTTCTCATGCAATCTACTGCATACATCTGGCAAACACTCATTATCAGGGTTGCAAGGTGTTTTCTTGAACTCAAAATTGGGGGGTAGGGAAATCACTTCTCCATTTCAAAGAAACATGGTAATTTTCAGAATATTGGAGGGATTAAATTAAAAAGTTAAGTTAGGGCTTGAAATTATGATGGAGGTTTAACTATACTCTTAATTTTTTGGTGAGATTATTTAAAATAGATTAACTTGAATCTTGCATATGTGCATCTTAGATTAAACCCTGCATAGGCAAGAGAAAGTTATAGTTATGTACAGATTCAGAAAATATAAGTTATATTAATAAATATTTTATAAAAGCGTTCTACAAAAAATGGAATTATGATAATTTTGTATATGTTGAATGTTATTATGATTAAATTTTCTAAATAATATGTACAAAGCAGTTAGATTTGTATTCCATACTTAGGTAAGCAGGTACAAACATCTGCCATATTGTACAATGTTAGGTGACAAAGTATCAATATGTGTGGCATATTAGTTAAAGAGTTTGTAAACCAGTGATATAATTCAGAATTATTACATAACAGTAACTTTCCCTAAAATATACTGTGATTATAGAATCAAAATTACTATGTTTATAAAAATTTGATCATAGTGTTTTGATGATTATGTGTTAACTTGGTTATCTGCAGAGGGATTTTTGCGACTCTGCAGAATCTCATTCGGATGCAGACCAAAGAGAGAAACATTATTCCTGCATGGAGATTTTGTTTAGCACACCCCAAAAGAATGGAATGTTATTGCCTGCAGGGAATTTACTGTGAAAATGATCATTAATAGTCTCGAAAGGGATGGAACATTATTGCCTGCAGGTGAATGGGAGTTGGGATGGAAAGGTAGGGGTAAAATGTAAATTAAACATTATGGTTGGGAAAATTAGAGATGGCAGTTGATACGAGGTGATACTAGTTAAAGATTGGCCCTTTATTGTGTGCTAGTTAGTTTTTACATGTTATTTTTCATACCCCAAAATCTATGGACTTATTTTTAAAGAGATATTTTCCATTTATTAAATTCAATATACAGTATTTCCAATGATCAGTTTATCTTGAAAGAAAAGATAAATAGTACCAGTAGATATTGAAATTTGAAAGAAATATAAAGTTTAGCTATGCAATAGTGATCATGACACTATTGGATTTGGATTTGGATTATGCGTCCGAATATCTGTAACTTGGACAACAAATCCTTAAGCATTAAAGTCTTTCAGCTCAATATGTGGTCCTTGGGTGTCATTGACTTACTTTTTCAACTACCCATTGTCACAGAAAGTTGTCACAGATCTTTACTGTGATTTTTAATAATTTTTAAAATTTATAATCATTTGACCTCTTTGCAGTTTTAAAAAAAAAAGTACTTGCTGGGAAAATATCAGGAAGGCAAAAAATGTCTAATAATAATAATACTAATAATAATAATACTTTATTTGTAAAGGGTGACTTGTGTAGTTAAGGAGTATTTCCCATTAAGGTCCCCTTGAGAAAAATGTGCAACAGTCTGCATCATGCAAAAGATAATAGTGATTACTATTTATAATAACATGTCCTTAATACAGTATTAGTAATATTAAATTATATTATAATCTGTTAGTACATGTATCATGTACAGTACATACTCGTTATAGCTATCCCCATACACTCTATTTTCTGCAGATTTTACATGCAATGGAAGCTTATACCACACAGCTGTACCAAAGTATTGGAAGCTTTTCTTAAATTGCTCAGTTCTTGGTTTTGGATGATGAAGTTTTCCATTTAATGTTGATCTCTACTGGCAATGTGTGGAATAAGGCCTGAATAAATCATGAAGATACTCTGGTACAACTCGTACAGACATATTGATTTACAAGAACTGCCTTGTGCTATTTAGTTTTCCATTTTACCTTGTTTACTGGCAGCTTGATTATTCAGGACGTGAAATGAACAGATTTATTGCACATTTTTAAAATGGAACCTAAAGTGTGTTTGTAAATATCACCTGATAAACCCTGTAGGGTTTTTATAGCCATGGAATATTTGAGGTCTTTATTTACCAGGCACAAGATCATATCAAAAGATGTAATAAATTATAGCTTGATTTGTTAATGGTAAACTTTTACCCCTGAATGTGCGTCACAGGTATCTGATGTCAATTTATTCTGTTCTTTTTCTGCATTAAGATTTCCCACAGCGTTTGTAAACAAGTGTGATCTTTTTACTTAAAGGATCTGTTTTTCAAGTGTTCAGGTTTCATATAGCATTTTGTTACTGTAATGATCTAATAATTCTTCTGACTAAATATATAATTGATATAAGAGGTTTAAGTTTTTTTTTCAAATTGTATGAAGTGATTTTATGATTTATTATCTCTGGTTTTGATGAAAACTATCTTAATTAATATACACATCCTTACTTTGAAAGTTTTTTTTTTTATGTGAACTTGGTTAAGTAGATTGCTGATGATGTACCATAGAAGAAAATCTTGGAATTTGTAAAGAATGCAGTTTTATATAATAAATTTTGACTTGATATTTAAAGGATTATATATTTTTTCAATGTTTATCTTTAATTTCTTTATACCTTTTAAACAGTTTAAGATTTTGCCTTTCTGCTTTTATTTACGTATTACTACATGTTTGCATTGGACTGCTCCGATGGCCTAGTGGTCAGAGCGTCCACCTTGGATATGGGATGTCACAGGTTCAGATCCCAGTCGAGTCATACCAAAGACTTATAAAAATGATAACTAGCAGCTACCTCGCTTGGCACTCAGCATTAAGAGGCTAGTGTTAGGACTGGTCGGCCTGCTGTTAGGATAATGTGAATTAGTGGGACACCATGCTGCATGTCTGTGGCATGATGCCCCAGTGCTAGATAAACTGCCACACTTCAGACATTTTAGTGGTACGACTAAAACTTTGTTAAAGCTAAGTTAAAATACACACACACACACACACACACACACACACACACACACACACACACACACACACACACACACACACACACACACACACGTGCATTGATTTGGAATGGTTTATCTTTCTAATGTTTCTTTGGAATAGTTTTACATGTATTTACATTGTAGAAGTTATCTTTAAATGAGTACTATAGCCAGGATTGTGCTGACATGTCACAGACTTCTGTAAATACATGTACATACATACTGTACATACATTCTGATTTTGACAAAACTTAAAATATGGTTTATATTATCAAAATCTCAGACAAGTTTGATAATAAGTGAGATCCATGCAGATTAATAACATTGTCTTGCAACATACTGGCTTAATTTATTACCACACTGAAAAAAAACATGGATCGTATTTTCAGTCCAACTGGGTAAAAGACAAAAATCATCAAGGTCTTGATTGAGATCCACACATTAATAATGTGTTCCTGCATCTGGTTATCTTAGCTGAGACTTGGGTGACTATTTCTGATTTGATTATAATCAAACTTAATAAATAAGCTAATTCAGTTAGATGTTGGAAGAGTTTTATTACAGGCAAGACCTGTACATAGATTAGCTTGCATTTGATTGGCTGAGTTATCAGCCAATCAAGAGACTATTTTTAATTTGATTTTGAATAGTCTTATATCGTCAAGATCCTGGTTGAGTATGATGATGAGTGAGATCAACACATATTAATAACAAATCTTGTTCCTGATTGCCTGAGCTTATCATGTAACAGTTATATTTCTGATCCAATTTCAGACTTGTTAAATAGTCTTATATCATGAAGATGTTGGATGATTTTGATTATGAGCAAACTCTGTGTGTGATGGATATTAGGTATTTCATGTATAAGTGAAGTGTAACACTTGTACATGAGGATAGAGCTAATTCTGCAAAATTTAACGTATTTGGGTTTTAAAATTTGGTGATATTATTGGTAAGCTTAGTAGCATATTAACATGGTTAGCATAATTGAATGCTTAGTTGTAGTGCCATTTTTAAATTTAATGATTTCATTTCTTAATATTAAACAAATAGAAATGAAAATTGTAATGAATGAAATGAGAAAGACTTTTTATATTCTTGATACTTTTCATTTTTAAAATCAGTAGGGAAGTACAAACTGCCAGAGTGATGGGTGAATACTATAGTGTATCATGCATGATGCTGGAAAGCATAGTTGGCTGAAATAAACCACCTTAGGGAACAAGTTGGTATATCATAATTCCATAGATGAAGACCACCATTGTTAAAATTCAGAAACAGGAGAGGAGGTGTGGCCAAGCCTAAATTAATACAGCATTTGCACTGGAAATCTTCAGAACCCCAGATTTTTGCTGTTTAAATATTTTTTTGATGTCAAATAATTTTTCAGCATCGAAGGATAAATTATTTCCATGATTTAATTAGATGATACATAATTAAATGTTGAGTGTTAAATATTGTTTTCTGTGAAATTATAGAAAATTAATTGGTGGATGCTGAAAAAGTCCTTGTTTCAAGATGTCTCCACAATGTTACTATGCATACTGACTCGCATCCCCATTTTGCAGTATTCACACACACACAGACACACACACTGCTTTAATGTCCATCAGAGTTGGAAGCTTCATTTCCATTTTGTTTTATTTAATCTAAAAACGTTGAAAATAAAACATGATATTTTCGTCTTTAATATGACTCCTATTGAAATTGATTAATCTGGTGGAAAGTTGTGAATGTTTGAAAAAAAATCATACTATACCTCTCTCAATAACATGTACTCATCAGGGTGCAAAACATAGTTACTGAGGGATCTCCAAACAATAAGAAGTGATACCATCCCAAATGGACATTGAGAAATGTGGGGGGAGCAACTGGACTGTTTAATGGCTGAATGCTTATTTTATAAATGGGAATAATTGTCAGTAATGCACTGTTTCTAATGAAGTTGTTTGCTTTTCTGTATAAATTACCATTATTATCACAATGCAAAACCTCTGAGAGATTGTTAACATTATTCCAATTCCAACACCTCCACATGTATGCAAAATTATTGTGTATTACATTACTGCTTTTTGTTTGTTGTTGATTCACAACCAAACAAGATACATTTATTTTTAAAAATTAGGGACATTTATTTCATGGAAAAAATATCAACATTGGATTTTTTTTTTCTTGTTCTATTAGTAAAATGTTGATGCCATGATTTCATTGCACATAATAGTGAACCTTCTCATCCATGAGCAAGTCTCACAATTCCAATTCAGGATTTTTAAATTAACTACAAACTCTGAAACTTGCTTCTCCACGATGGACCATATCTGTGAAATAATGCTTTTTATTTCACCAAAAAGTACTCATTTTTGTAGCCGTGCTATTTTTGACCACATTGTGAATGAGGAGGCTAATTAGAGTGTTCACTTGATCAAAATGAGTTGACCTGACACAAAACTGGGGCTGCTTAGATAGGACTTGCATGCCTTTTAACTTTTCTTTTATTCCACCTGGTTTATTTGATTTGATACAAAAGACATAATGAAAGTGATAATATAAAGCAGGTCTACTTTAAACTCATTGTAACAATACAACATATACTTCTGTGAGTCAGATATCAAGCCTTGATGAATATTTATCAAACTACAGTAACATAAGTAAATTGACATGATGGCAAGTTTGGGACATAGTTTACATGAATTGTCTTTTTACAATTCTACATGTGCCCATGTGGTTGCTTTGTGAAATGGTCAACTGTTGAGTTATATAAGTTAGGTGAGCAGAGTCAGATCCACTTTGGCCTCTTGTTTAATTATCTTATTTTTCCTATCAGTTGACCTCTCAGATTTAATAACTTATAAAAAGTGAATTAAAATGATTTTTTTGGAACCCAGTAAAAACGGTATACTTTTTTTCAGTAATATTCTTTTCTATTTGTGCTCATATCTTATCTTGTTTTATCACATGACCATTGATACTATTTTATTTAGGCTTATATCATACATTGTTTAATCACATGACTGTTGGTACGATGTTATGTAGGCTCATTTCATGCCTTGTTTTATCAAATGACCTCTGGTACAATGTTATTTAGGTTCGTAAACCTATAGCATATTTTGTTTCTCCATATTAAATGTGTATAATAAATAACACATTATATCATGTAATACAAGCTATGTATTTGAAGCATCAGAACATTGATGTAAATCATGTCACTGTAACACTACTTTGCTATTTTGTTGCAAAAAATATGTGCTTTTTTCCATCATGTGATAAATAGAATATAACATTTGTGCTCATCTTTAATGAAATTTTTATTTGCTCACCAGAGTTTCCAAAAGAAACAAATCATTAAAATTACTTCAAACATTTACTTGAAATGAGCAATCAAATCCATATCCCATATACATTAAATAAACCAGATATTGTTTTCTTTGTATTTTCTGATGGTATGCATATGTGAGAAAAGTGATTCAATTTATTGAATAATATTTTTAACAGTTTTATGCCTCAGAGGATGAAAAGTATGAAAGTGTATTGGCATGTAACCAAGAATTACATCATGTGGTTACATGACAGGAAATTTGGATGCATTAATGGTATGCAGAAGACATGGAAACAATGTTAAAGATAATTATTTTCATCCATTAAAAATATCAATTTTGGTGTTTTAATGGATGGATGTCAGTATTAATGAGCCAGTTGATTAAAGATACAAATGGTCGTAAATTAAAATTTGTAGCATTATTGAATACCACTTGTGCAGTGACACCATAATGACATTCATATGCAGGTACCATTACTCCTGTATAGATGCTACCCGGTTTTTATAAGATTATGATTATCAAATGTTAAAATCAGTCAAGCTCTGAACTTTTCCTTTCCCTAGATTCTAATACTGATGGTACTAAATTGAAGTTAAGAAACCATCAAGCTCTTGACATACTGTCAGTGCATATGATTGAAGTCACAGTTGTCAAGTTTGTATTCAGGGGGTGTAAGTCGCACTTTGACAAGAGAGGAGTCTCATGGCTCCGTATATCTAAGTTTTGGTGGTAACTTTCAGTTAACTTTTTGATGAACAACACTGGTTTTACAGACTGCTGGTCTTAAGAAAAGTTATCTTGTAATGGCTTTTTGTTCTTGTCCATCCATTAGATCATGTTTGTCATTGCTACACCTCCTAAACTACTGGGATGTTTTCAGTGACACTTTTCACACAGTCATTCCAAGGTCTGTTTGGTTCTGAATGAAAAGGGTGCTCCTTGGATACTCATCTTGAAAATCTTATCATTTCTTCTACAGAATGGATGGGGGCCCCGAGTGGCCGAGTGGTCTAAAGCACTCTCTGTTATGGATCACTGCCATTTCACCTCTGTCTGTGTGGGTTCGAGTCTCGGATTCGACTAATGTGGGTATGTGAGAAAGCTTGCCAGTAGCTTCTTGTGGGTCAGTGGTTCTTTCCGGGGTTTTCCCGGGTTCTTCCTCCACCATTAATACTAGCTGCCATGTATAGCCTATTGTGTGCTGAAAGATGGCGTTAAACCCTATAACAACAACAGCAACAACAACAACAACAACAACAGAATGGATGGTGTATTGGTATGGAGTTATAACTGAATGACTTGGCTTGTAGTTGGTCCTAAGTAAAATGGCACTGATCTGAAATCCAATATCACAGCCTTTGTGGCCATATTGAAAACAGTGTTATAATACTTCTCCCAAATGAACCATCCAGTTGATATTAAGACTTAATATGTAGTTGATTGTAAATGAAAATGGTGCTTCTTAGATGCCCAATGTTGCTTCCATGATGGCCGTCTTTAAAATTTTTTTAGTGTACAGATGAATAGATGATATTCATTTCAACACTGGTTTTCACAGAGACTTCTTATACTTTTTAGTTGGTCCCAAATGAAAATAGTGACAGTTACACCTCCAATTGTAACCACCATGGTGGCCATCTTGAAATTCTTGGTTTCACCGCTTCTCCTGCGTGGATAATGATGGCAACATGGGGCCTTTCCACTGAAAAACTGTTTATGATATTCACAGTAGCTGATCCTAAATGAAAATGGTGTCAGTTAGACCACCAGAGGTGCAACAGTGGTAGCCATCTTGAAATAAATCTTCTTTTAAATATTTTTCCAGAACAGATGGTCATAAAGATGTGATCTTTCATTAAAGACTTCTTGCTTTTCTTAAATGAAATTAGCACATAAAATTGTGTTGATGATCATGGTGTCCATCTTGAAAATCTGTTTATCACTACTCTTCTTGAAGTTTGATCATATTGGTATGGGCTTTTCACTATAAGACTTCTCTTTAAATATACATGTAGTTCAAATGAAAATGACTCTGGTATGACATTCCAAAATGTGTAAATTTTTGTACAGCTTCTTTTTAATGGATGGCAGTATGTACCAGCATTTATTGTTGTTGGGTGGGATGTAAAAATTTCTTACAATATATAGTTTCATTTATTAAAGCAATGTTCTAACTTCCAAACTGCCTGTCTTGATTACCGTCTTAAAAATCTTTATATTGCTATCCCTCCTAAAAGATGGTTATTTCAAGAAGGGGTTTTAACAAAAACACTTGTATTTGAGTGTAATTGGTTCTAAATGAAAATGGTGCTCATCTGAACTCTAAATTGCGTGGTGCTATTACAAATTTGGTCATATATGATAAAATAATTCCCCATGTTGTATGATGAATGACTGACTATATAGCATATTTTGGGCAGATCTGTACTTTGCATTTTTGACAGCTTCAATACATGCAAGGTTGTTTACTTCATAACGTAAAAACAGAAACATCTTTTATCATATGGCTGGCCTGTTCTACTGACGTAAATAATATTAAAGTAGATGCACAGCTGAATCTTAATGCTTGCATAAAATGCCATACATGTATTGGTTTGTTGATGGTCGTGTGAGTCATGGGCCACTAAGAATTCTCTACTGTAAGAGTTGGCTGTTTGAATTTCAATGTGGGATTTACATAAGAAACTAATTTCAGTGTTATAATAGTTTAATTGCTACACAGATCAAAACTATGGTGCTATTATTTCAACTGTTCCTCATTTTGTCCACATCAGTGTTTATTTAATTTGCATTCTATCTGACAGTCTCAAGTAAATTTGCTCACATTGGGATTCAAAACAAATTTTACTTTTGATCTTTTATTCCAGTTTAATAGATCATTGAAAAGCAACACACCTGCAGCTCAGTATAACAACAACTGCAGGTTCGGAATGCAAGATTTAGAAGATTTATTTCAGTGCTTTGACAATATATGTTCCACCTTTTCACTTTCTTCTGTTTATTGGTAGTCTGATGAGAATGGAGAAAACTATAATGACTGATTGCCCCCAAAGCTTATTGCTTTTTTCCTCATCCTAGACCCATCTAGAAGTATGTTGTTGTCATGATTATATAATATAAAATCAATCAAGCTCATGCCAAACTCCCCTCAGAGGTTATGTCATGAGTATCTTACCATATGTACTTGCTTATAAGTTAATCTGCAAACACCAAAGATCCTAATCTGCCTTAGCATAATGCCACTGCAGATCAGGGTCTAAGTTTGTTGTATTGATTACTCCTTATAAAATGCATAGACCCGGATCTTCTGGCACATTATGTGATGGCAGATCTGTGAATGTGCAGTTTGCATTTGGACTCATCTTATAAGCGGAGTTTATACAGTAAATGCGAATTCAATCAAGCTTTGAACCTGTTCTGTTCTTCAGGTTCTAATATTAATGCAGCTCAGGACAATTGAAGTGGTTGTTACTGAATTGAAGTTAAGATCTATAAAATTATTGATGTAATGCGTAATGATTGAAATCTCAGTTGTCAAGGTTATATTAAAGGGTGTGTAAAAATCATAAGGAGTTTATGGCCTGATAGATAACTTTCTGAAGTTATGCAAGGCCTATTTTACGTATGGTCAGCAGATATAGATAAGGGTATTTAGAAGCCCAGACAAATGGAATGTTTAAATAATATGTAATTTACAGCTGTATTATGGTTGTTGATTTGAATAATCATATCCATTTACATATAGAACAGCATGATTTCGAACAGACTTGAGAAGTGCTTCCCATTTTATAATGATGTAATTAAGTCACATGTTTATGTATTGACACCTATTGTTTTATTATATGAATCTCATTTGAATAATTGCCCATCACAGGAGTTGATGACCTCACAGCGACCACCGAGAGAGAGAGAGAGGGAGAGAGAGAAGAGAGAAGAGATTGTTGGGTATGATTTATTGATAATATGCATCTTTGCAGATACACGTTTTACCATCAATGTAGTCTTCTGTTACTTGAATGATGGGAAAAATACATGTAGGATACCAGTTAATGATGAGAAAAATACATGTAGGATACAGTTAATGATGGGAAAAATACATGTAGGATACCAGTTAATGATGGGAAAGATGCATGTAGGATACCAGTTAGTGCTGTTCTGATTAATTGAGTTACTTGAGCATTACGTATTCATCCAGTTTGATTGATTAATCGAGTACAACTTTTCGTGATTAAATTTCCTTACAGTATCGATAAATTTATTAAATTATTATTACTACTGAGTTGGAATAATCCCAAAATATATAAATAATACAATTATTGCAGTTATAATACAGTTACAGCAATGATGCTAAATTAATGATAATACGAAGAATATTTTGTTTGATTTATGCTTTTTGTATCCTTTTTAAAACAAAAGTTAGCTGTGATGTAAGTGGCCCACTGTAAAAATGACAAGCAAAAGTGAAAGTGAACTTTTTGAATTTTATGGGAAGAAACAATCGGATGTGTGGAACTACTTTGATTTCCAGAAAAAAGGAGATGGTCTGGCAAATAAAGACAATTTAACCCTGACAAAAATGATCTGCCAGTTGTGCAGAAAAGAATACATGTTCAATAGTTTGTAAAAGATAAGAGTACATGATTTTGAATGAAAACGTTTCTGTTTTGATTTTAGGATCTTTTCTCAGCAAGTTGTGCCATATTATTTATTTTAAAAAAATACATCAACATATAGATAAATTATTAGTATTTTGTATTATAATATAGGCCTAAAGGGTAAATCACATCACATTTACTTAAATTTTTATAAAAATGTTATGTAAAGAATGTGGAAATAAAACATAAAAATTATTGTAAAAAGGGGAGGTTTTGATATGTTTTATATTTATTTATGGTTTTATATGCGATTCAGTTTCTTCCAAGAGGATTTTCAGTCAGTTCTGGCAATTTTATAAATAAAAAGTGGTCACAGCTTAACCGGAAGATATGGATGTGATGGTGTTTTTCCATAAGAATATAAAGTCATACAGTCTTGCTCTGAATGTTGCTTGAACAACTCACTTTTACCTACATGTATTAACCTGTAACCTTAGTCAACAAGTTGAAGACTTCAGTTCAAAGTGAAAAATTGTAGAATTTCTGGTTATGAAAGACAACTTTCAGCATTGATCAAGTTCGTCATCTAATTATAACCATGATTAAGTTGTTCTAGTCATGTACCTGCTATCTAGTCAAATCATTTACATGACAAATATTTTACCTGTTCGTCTGTTCTTAAGTTCTTGTTATAAACAAATGAACACAATTTTGATAATTTTGATAATTTCTTTTTATTTAAAGAAATGGCACCGCACCAATGGCCTAGTGGTTAGAGCGTCTGCTTCGGAAACAGGAGGGTGTGGGTTCAAAACCCTGGCCAAGTCATACCAAAGACTTACAAAAATGGTACTGACAGCTGCCTTTCTTGGCGCTCAGCATTAAGAGGTTAGTGTTTTTACTGGTCAGCCTGGTGTCAGGATAATGTGACTCCAGGGTGGGACATTATGCTACGTGTCTGTGGCATGATGCCTCGGTGCTAGACATCACTATAAACTGCCACACTACAGTCATCATAGCGATATGACTGAAAAGTTGTTAAAGCTATGTTAAAAATCCTAATCACACACACAGAGACACACACACACATTTAAAGAAATGTATCAAAGAACAATCCAAAGTAATTAAGTCCTATGACACAAACCTAGACCCTAGCTAAAACTGATACACTACTTCATCATTTCTGTCTTTCAGCAGCCATATTTAATTGATTAATAATTGGTCATCAATCGGTCGTGTAACCGATAATCAATCATGAAATTTCAACAGATTCCCAACACTTGTACCAGTGCAGATTGTTTACATGATCACAACAGGGCTAATCAAATGGCATGTAGTCTTTTTGTCTCAAAGTTGTCATTTTCAATGATGGGAAAGTAAAATTGTCCAAGGCATTAGTGTCAGATAAGTGCTTTTTTCCTATTTTAATACAAGATAGGCGAGTGCAAACATTTTCATGTGTTATTTGACCATGTTATGCATCTTGATATGGCCGTTCATGCTGAAACTCTGGGCATAGTGACTGAATGCTTGAATCAACCTTAGACTCTCCATATTTTCATTCACATCCTGTGAAATATCACACCTTCTGTAAGTGATCATTGGCAATTGTTGCATGTGTACGAGTTTTAACTTTTACTTGACTATAAGGCTAAAATGGGTGAATTGCCCAGTCAAAATATGTGTAGCAAAACAAAGCTACTATTATTAGTCGGTTACGTTTAAATAGTCTTGTTATATTGTGATTACTCAACACAGATACCCCGGAGTGAATCACTGATTGATTTCAATCAAGTGAGTCAGTGCAATGAAATTATTGAAAGGTATTTTAGCAACATTAGTATTGAATTCATTATTAAAGTAATTAAATGTTAGTAATGATTCATTAAACATTTTTGATCAGTTATGCAGAAGATCAGGCATCCTTGTGCAATATTGCGCTTGATGTTAAACAATTACACTGATTAAAGAGCTGTCTTTATATTTAAATAACAAGATGTATGATCACTTTAGAAGTAGTTGTTAGGTAAGGTGATCCCTACTTTGTGGATAAAATGAGTTGGTTAAATTGTCTTTTGCGAGGAAGGTGCTAAGGAATATTTGGAGAAGAAAAATTTACATGAAAGTGGAAAGATAAAAGGTATGGCTGCCAATTAGTCTGAGGCAGTTATTTCTACAAAGAGATACAAGCCAGACTCTTTGGCAGCAAAAAATGTCAGATGTTGCAGAACTTAGAGAAAGATAAATTTTCAGCTACATTGGGTTGATGAACATTCATGTCTTGAATTCAGTGACTGTGAAGGAAAGATGTTTAACATTTACTGCAAATATTAGAATAGACAGATTTATCATCTGATTGTTAACTTTGTCCTGGTTTAGGTGGCATACATGTACATGACAGATTTACCATCTGATGGTTTTGTCCTGGTTTAGGTGGCAGACATGTACATGACAGACAGATTTATCATCCGATGGTTTTGTCCTGGTTTAGGGGCAGACATGTACATCACAGATAGACAGATTTATCATCTGATAGTTAACTTTGTCCTGGTCTAGGTGGCAGACACGTACATGACAGATTTATTATCTTATGTTTTTGTCCTGGTTTAGGTGGCATACATGTACATGACATTTATTATCTGATGGTTTTGTCCTGGTTTAGGGGCAGACATGTACATGACAGATAGACAGATTTATCATCTGATGGTTTTGTTCTGGTTTAGATGGCAGACATGTACATGACAGACAGATTTATCATCTGATGGTTTTCGCCTGGTTTAGGTGGCAGACATGTACATGACAGATAGATATATCATTTGATGGTGTTGTCCTGATTGAATCTAGACAAATGAGTGAGATTATGCAACAAATGAAAAGGTATTCTGGACAAGTGAATTTCTGAAACTTAGACTTCTTTGAGAAAGTGGATGAAAATTTTATTAGCCTTGACTGGTTATCACCTTTTTGTATCTTAATTATACTTTTATTTTAGGAAAATTTTGTGAACTAGAAATATTCTCAGGGATAAAATGAGTGACTAACAGTGTGCTGCCACAAAGTCTGGCCTGTGTTCCTTGGTTAACTGCCTCAGACTGACTGGCATCCCTACATTTTATCTATCCACATGTAAATGTTACTTTTCTGAGTATTCCTTATTATCTTCATTGCAAAAATAATTTAGTAAACTAAAATATTCTAGCAGCTTCATTAGTCTGTTCTTGCAGTGTCTGCTGCTCGTTGAACTCTTGCTTAGTAATGATGATTTTGTTGGTTTGTCAGAATAGACAGTACAGGTAACTTGTGAGGACGGTCTGTGTGGTTGATACCATTGTGATACAAGAGTAGAAAGTTTTAGTACCTTCATTGAGCTTTCTCTTTCAGCTTGTGGTAGACTGTCTTAAATGTTGATAATGTGTAGTACACAAATAGGAAGTTTCAGCAAGTACATGAATTGAAATGTATCTCAATTTGTGAAGGACAGAGGCCTGGTTATTATTTTTCTGTTGAAGTTAGAGAATAGGGTTTTGTCAGTTTAAATTTCAGCAGGTGATGAACAGAGACTAGGTCATGGTTGTATTGTGGGACTTGCAGTTGCAAGTTTCAGCAGTTTAAATGAATTTAATTTATGGTATTTATTTCAGCTTGTACAGAACAGGGGCATGGTGCTGGTTGTATTTTGGGACATGGAGAACTTTGCAAGTTTCATCAGTTGAATTGTGCCTTTGTTTTGTATTTCAGCTTACGGAAGACAGAGGCCTGGTGATGGTGGTATTATGGGACTATCAGAGTAGGAAATTCCAGCAGCGAACTCCCATCCCAGACGAGGTGCTGGACCCAGATGTTCAACAGGTTGAGGATGCCATCTGGGAACTCAAAACAAAACTCAATGCTTCTTTGGCCCGACACCGAATCAAAGCGGCTGCCCCCTCACTGGAATTTCTCCTTTCAGATAAAGTGAGGAGCATTGATGAAATCAGTTCTAGGCTGCCAGTTTATGTCTGGGTGAACCAGCTTAAAACTAGGTGATTACTGAGTGTTTTATTGTTAATGAAATGCAAAATAAATCTCTATGTTGAAATGCTCCCTGATAATGATGCCAAAATATCAAAGATAGTATGGTGTGTTTTCAGGCTATACACATCATGAAGTTGAACTGATATCCAGAGAAGTCCAATTATCAGAAAAAAATATCAAAGGGGAAATGTTTTGTTTTTGAAAACAAAATTCTGTATTACTTTTTTTGTCTCACAAGCAGTCAGTGTTAAGACATGGGCATCACTTTTCCAATGGCATTGTAGTTGTTGTTGGCATAATGTCATGGGTTAGCATTTATTTCAGTTTCATTGACATTGTTGCATGCACAGTCATGACATTTGATTGGTGTATTTATCTTGGGTGGCACTGCTCATCACATTCAAAATCAGGTCACAGTGATCACATTTCGCATTCATGTTCCTTTTTTTGCTAGGTATTTAGCAGAGCAGGCAAGACATAGCATTTTGCAAAAGGTTTGTGTGCTTATTCAGCTGACAACATGGGTCATCAATGTCAAATATGCTGTAGAACACCAACCAATCAGCCATCAGATTGACAGTCTGGCACTTTTTTCTTGCTTGTTCCCATTTGTAAGTTCCTTTAATAGCTTTGAAATTATTTTAAATTAAGAAGGAACAAAAGATATTTCAGAATCATTTCAATCAGTCTTTGAACAGTATTTTCTTAAATCGCAACAATATAATTTGATTGCAGTAAAACCCCAAAACAATAAAGGGTCTATTCATACACAGAACTATTTTTTTAATATTTTTTTTTTAATATCCAGTTGAAAAATCAACCAGATGTGTGAAAATAATACAATATTTTCAACCCTTTCCTTTATTTTACATGAAATACCTCATATATTTAGAAGGTTTTTCACTTTTTTAACTATAGGTGGAGAATTTCCCTATTACTTTAAGTTCTAGAATAGACCCTTCAGTATATGATATTCCTGCATGTGATAAGGAGCAGAAACTCTTATGCCAGTTTCATATCAATTAACTTCTCAAAATTGTTTCACATTTTATTGGAGTAATTTTAAAAGTTACAATGCTTAAATAAATCTGATGATAAAATAAGAACATAATTTTTTAAATTAATTGATGATTAATTAGTGAACAGTCATTTATATTGACTGCAATTGTCAGTGTCTCTTTTGGGGAGTTATCATTGTTTGAGTGCAGTTGCCCCTAGTTCACAACAATAAGGCATCATGCTTTGCAACCATGCAACTATTATTGTTGATTATAGCATGAAATGATCACTAATTGAAACTCCATATGCCACAATAAAAATGAAATGGCACATTTTTCAGTTCAAGTTGGAAGTTTCCCATCAATCAATCTTGGCATCTTCCACTGCAGAATATAGCACCCAGTGGTCAGTGTCTCATCATAATGGTGTTTATCATATAATAAAAATGAAACTGTACACACCTTTTTTTCATTTAAAGTTCTCAGGTTTTTGTCACAGTATATGATAGGCTTCTTTCTGACATGGCACAAACCAATGCACCGACTGCCATGTGACCTATATGCCATCTCCTGGAAAACAGAGATCCAAAAAAGGGGTCATGCAATGAACAATTAATTGATGACTTAAAAAATATAACTTGTTCAGCAATAAAATGACTGCAAAAGGTCATTATCTCTGTAAAATCTGACATTTATTTGGTGACAGGCACTTTAACTAAGCATGCTAATGTATTTGCTTACTTAATTATGGAATAAACAATGGCATTAGGTGTTGTCTGATGGATTTTTCTTGTCAGTAGAGATATTACAAATGACAATAATGTGGTCACTTTCAGCTATATAGAAATGTTCAAATAGTATCGCTTGCATTGAAAGCATTAGTCAACAAGCATAATGTATTAATATTTGTTTAAGTGTTGAGCTGAATTTAGTTGTCAAAAGCAAGATTGATTTACCTCAGAAGGGGGTGGGGGCATGAAATTATAGAATGGATATTTTTTCTTTGTTGAATTTGTTCTTATAAAGAATTGTCTCCGGGCACAAATATTATGTCGACTATGCCCCCAATATGGTAAAAATGACCAGGCCTGTCGGTTTGAGGCATCAAAACTGAATTTACATTATGGGTCTTTTTGTTGAAGCTTAAGATCTGAGTTGAAGAAATCCTGATTACCATTATAGCTTAATAGTGCAGGATATGCTCCTATATTATCATATTTATTAGCCTGTTTATTATGAACTAATTGAGAAAATTGCAATAAACATTTTCCTTATTGTTTTAACAACTTAGTGGAGGCCCAGGCAATTGCATAAAATAGCCCTTCAGGTGAAGAAAACAAACTTACTAAGAAAAAAAACCCCAAAACAACATAAACTTTAATTAGGCAGCTACCAACACTTGAAAGTGATGACTTTGTGTACTAAACCTAAGATCTCCCTGGTATTAAGCAAGTGTGCGAAGTACTGTTCTGTCTTGTGGTTCTGGTCCTATTACTTTATATTCTAGAAGCATTGTATTTAAAATGCTTGGGAAATTCAGTAAAAGTTAATTGTTTAAATTCAGTATGCTCCATAATTTTATTTCAGTGTGGCAGATGTGATAGAGTACTTTAAGGATTCCAATTACAGACTCGTTAATTATGATGCTGAATTGAGTGGGAGGACATTCTATGTTGACTGCCATTGTTCAGATGTTCTCATCTTTCCTGCCGAGTGTCGTGAAGCAGTACAGGACAGCGATCTTCTGCTGGGTGGACATATAGTTATGCAGGTTCAGTAGCCATTTTATTATCTATGACGTTTTCTGAGATTTATTAGTAGTGATTTATTCGTGATTTTGACACAGAGGGGGATTTCTGCACTGGCAGAATACCTTCTTGGGCTTTTTAAAACTTTTATATTGAGCCCATGACCCCTGGATTACAAGTCTAATGTTTTACCATCAGTATGGAATAAAACTTTGAACAGGTGTTTTCTGTGTGGGTATGGACGGGGGGGGATACTTAAACACCTATATCTTAGACTGGAACTTATAGTTTCCATTTGTAAAAAGCAAAGAAAAAAATGGAAACGTGTCAGTTAGACTAAATAGGTGAAATTTGATAGCAAAGATGAAGAGAAAAGAAAGATGCTGATACTTTGTGAGGAATACTAATGCTTATGGTTATTATTTTGCCAAAATGCTCTGGAATTATGGATGGGATTCACCATATTTATTCTCATTAGACCTTTACTAATGTTGGCTATGCACACATTTAGGGAGAAGAAATATGCTTGTATAGAAGTTGGTTATTTTTAAAGATTGTTTTATTCAATTCAGGTGGGTTGCTTCGATTCAGAAAGATTTTCACTGGGATTCTTGGTGAGCTTCTTCATGGGTTGGCATGTCTGGTACTTTGGAATTAAATTTTGTAGTTTGAAAATTGAATAAATACACTGAGACCTTTCTGTAACAAAATCCAAGAGACAAGTGCAATATGTTGATGAAAAACAGAAGTTTTGCTAAAAGTCAGTAATATTTAAACTTAGAGAATGTAATGATTTGGACCACTATTAGCATTAAACTTCATTTACCTAAAATGATTGTCTAAGAACAAAACAACACAATGTTAATTTTGTTTTTCATTCCTTAGGACAAGTCCAGCTGTCTCGCTCCACATTCAGTGAAATACCTAATTGGAGATGAAGATGATGTGATACATGTAAATGCGGGGTCTGGAGTCACAACTGCACACATTTCCAGTCTTATGTGCAAATCTTCAGGCCAGATATGGGCATTTGGTGCAAATAGGGAAGGTGGTACACATGCTCAGAAACAACTGGAAAAATTAGCAGTCAAAAGTATCCTTTCATGATTCATACAAGTATTTTGCAGTTATTTGATGTATTATATTCTGTATTAGAAACAAGGGTCCCTTGGAAGGACTTGCACTACTGACCTAAGCAAATTTCTAAGATTTCAAGATAAGACCATTTCTTCTTTTTAACTGCTGCGTTATGAAACCATCTCTGATATTTATGAGCAAGATTTTAAAATTAGCTGCAGAGGTGGCCATATAGGATGTTGTTGTTGTAGGGTTTAATGCCATTTTTCAGCACACGGCGGCCAGTATTAATGGTGGAGGAGGAACCCGGGAAAACCCCGGAAAGAACCACCGACCCACGAGAAGCTACTGGCAGGCTTTCTCACATACCCACATTGGCCGAATCCGAGACTTGAACACACGCAGACATAGGTGAGATGGCAGTGATCCATAACGGAGAGCGCTTTAGACCACTTGGCCACTCGGGGCCCCCATATTGGATGTAAGATCATCACTATTTTCATTTAGGACCAACTAGACATCACTAGAAGTCTTTTGATGAAAACTCTTTTTCGTTATGACCATCTATTCAGGAGGATGCATTGGTGGCCATATTGGATGTTAGATTGAAATCATTTTTATTTAGACCAAACTAGATTGATAAGCTGGGCGTTATAATTCAATTTGTCTGACTCCCGGAGCAAACTCAAACTTGTCTATATGGAAGTCCAAAATTGAGAGAGAGACAGAGGCAGGGGGGCAGGGCAAGTCCAAAATTGTTAGAGGGAGGGAAGGAGGGGCCTTGTTTAGTTTGTAATGCTCTATGTTCTTAAGATTTTACACCTTGTGATCTCCCAACAATACATGTATCAGTACCATTATTTAGTGTTTATATGTACCATGTTAATTTATTACGTGATTGACGACAGTTTATTTCATCTATCAGTCCTTTATTTCAGTTATTTCAACAATGTATACTGTCAAGAGTCTCTCATTTTCATCTTGTAAGCAGCACCATTTCACTTGGGATCAAGTAGACATCATTTTGAAGTTAAAATCCCATATCATCACTTGAAATTGTGATATCTTTCACTGACCCACAGGACCATTATCATAATAATGTTTGTACATGTACTGATCCTGCCAAAATTTTCTCAATCAGTATTTTTTATTTATGAGCATCAACTCAAAAGATTAACAATTATATTTCACAAGCAACACTCACTGAAACTTGAAAGTTCATATGTATTTTTTTTTTGTATGTAATTCACCATCAGATCTGGGTCCAAATGGCCAAGTCTGTGACCTTCTGTTTCTTGGTCCAGTAGCAAGCCAGAGCTTGATGGTATCATTTTGGTTATAATACTTAATGTTTGGTGAGTTAAGGAGCACCATCATTTGGTATGATTTCAGGGAAAATTTATGAAAATTTTATACCCATCAAAGTATTTTAATGAAGTACCCTGCATACTTTCACATTTCTTCGAATACTCAGTGTAGAAAGTGCACATCACATCATTTCCTGGGTCAAACTTCAGCCATTCATTTGCATTTTCCCAGCATTTCTGGTGCTTCTTATTATCTTCCCATGAGCAAATGTATGATTATGCACTCTCTTGTCATCATGTAATTTCTGACTTCTAATTGGTGGCTGTGCATCTTGCTAAAGAATCCACATAGTTTTTTCAACATACCTTTAAATGTCAGCATAAAGATGCTTTTGTTCTGAAGTGCCGTGAATGCTACTGCTTACATGCATACATACTTTCCAGTTGTCACTGCACAATGTATTGAACGTTTATCAAAAACAATAAAATATTAAAACACATTATTTGGTTTAATTCTAGATTGTTTGTTCTGTTGACCAGTTCATCCTTTTCTGATTGGTACTAGCCATTTTGTTTTCTGTTATCTGTTTTGAATTCATTGTTTGAGACCATTTAATAAGGCAAGTTCCATGGGCATGAATACTTTGAACAATAATCACCCAAATTTACTTGGCACATGTAGTATCACCTGCTATTTCTGCCTAGGCATTTATTGTGCTTTGTCAGGTGCAGGATGTTAATAGGTATTCAGTAACAACAGTGTACAGATCAACTAATCATGAAAGGAAATGGCATCATGTATTAGTTAACTGCTTTGTTGGCAGCCAGTGGAAATGTTCACTGCTTCAACAGATTTGTGATAGCTAGGGTTTTAGTGATCTGTTGGCAGAATAATTGGCCCTGGGTTAACAGATTAGTGATGGTTGGGGTTTTAGTGATCTTTTGGCAGAATAATTGGCCTTGGGTTAATAGATCAGCATTAATTTCAAGCCCTACCATGTTGATATGACTTACTGTTTAGTAAGAACTGCAATAACAAGATTTGTAAGATGTGGCAGCCATAAGAGACATCTCATAATCACCAATTTCATATAGGACAAAGTAGACATCATCAGAATTATTTCATGGAAAACCCCATTTTAATATGAACATCCAATTAGGAAGAATAGAAAGAACAAGATTTTGTCTGTTGGATGTCTGAGCAACACCATTTTCATTTAGGACTATTTAGACCATGGGCTGATGGTGTGTGTAAAGTTTCATGGCAATCCTCCAAGTAGTTTACGACGAGTAGCAATAACAAACTTGTCATACAGGTGGTTGGATGACAGACAACAGGCCATGTCATAAGCTCTTATGGTCTGTGACCAGTTGAGCTAAACGTTTGGACAGTTGATGTCCTAACCTATGTATACATGTGTGCTTGTGTGAATGGAGGTGCAGTTTTGCACAACTCCCATGCCATTGTAGAGAAAGTATTCAAAACCTTGGGATATGAATTAGAGTACCTGGTTTGCAGATATGCAAAACATTGTAGGATTTCAAGCCACCCAAGGTATGTGGCTTGGACTAGGATTGGGACCACATATTTAATATGTTTTGGCATAAATTGGGGGATAAATGAATCACTTTCAGGGTGTTGAAAATTCACTTGCATGACGTGATGAGTAAAAAATAATTTTTTTTTATTACAATAAAGCTAGTTAATAAGAGTTTATTCTGGGCAAGTAAAAATGTTTAACACTTGCCAGTCTGATGAATGGATTTTTAGAGATTTTTCAAATGTGACTTTTGTTTTATTGTTCTTACTGACTATTAAGGCAATAAACTATTTAAATGTGTTTGTGAGAGACACTGAGATTAATTAAGATACACTGTATTAAAATTGCAAGAGACAGTATTCTTTCATATTGCATTTGAATTGACTGGCATTGATTGTTCAAAGATAATTGCTATATAATGTTTTTTCCACCAATTTGAATATATTTGATTGTGATGTACCACCTTGTAAATTCTATGATGATCAATATTGATGCATATTAATGTGTAAAATAACACCTATAGCAAAGCAAGAATTCAGAATTGAATGGTTAGATTATTGTATCACAAAACTGTTGATGAACCAGCTGAAAGCATAAATAAAAAGCTTTATGGTGCATTAAATTTCTTTACACTAGCAAATAAAAAATGCAAAGTCCGATTAACTTTCATAAAGATAAAATTGCAATCATGTTTAAGCCTGAGTCCTGTAGCTCTTGAATATTACATGCTTTCGTGTGCCCTAACTTTTGTAGAATATTGTTCTACATTATAACACAGAGTTCCTTACTAACTTTTGATGCCATTCAGCCTTAGCACATTAGGGACTTGTTTTGACCAGTATCCTGGTCAAAAAAGATCAAGACAAGAGCATCAATTTGTAATTCAAAAACCAAATCTCTCGGGCATGTAGTCAGTCAGATGGAGAAGCTTTGTTGATGCTGAATCAATTCAAATTGGATGACTAGTGTGCCCTTGGCAGGGAATCAGTTCAAACTGAATGACTAGTGTGCCCTTGGCAGGGAATCAGTTCAAACTGAATGACTAGTGTGCCCTTGGCAGTGAAATACACCTCCATTAACACTGCACATAAAAATTTGTACTATAGCTTGCATTGATTTTCTTGATGAAGATCATGAATTTGATTGCAATCCAATATTAATATGGACTAATATGTGTAATAAATTGCAAGACATTTCATTTCATTGTGGTCACAGGTTCAGGATTATGATGATGGTGGTTATTACAGTGATGCTGCTGATGGCAGTGAGGATTTTTATGGTTATTATTATTATTATTGATAATGGTGATGTTTATTTTTTATTATTGTTGTTATTGATGGTGATGTTTATTAATGTTTCTTATTATGATTTTTGTGATGATGATTACAATGATTATGATGATTATTGATATGACTTATGCTATTACAGTTATTGCTTCCACCTCAATTATCCCCTTCAAAATCTACTTCTGCAGCAACTGATATGAACTACTGTACTACCTAAATTTGTTCAATTTTTTAAAAATAAAATGCAGTTTTGTTTTGGAAATTGACTTTAAAATTCCTTAACCAACCCAAGATGTGAAACTGATGTCAGAGTCATTCCTGGATATAGAGCTGGATGATACAAGATTTAAGAACTGCAAAGTAGTTCTGGTGACAGCTGATTGTAGTAAATCAGGGATCAGCAATCCAGTGGACTTCATTGTTAATGAGGGGGAAGGTGAGCTTACAAGACTTAGTGAGAATTTTTATGATGCATCACAAATATTGTATGCGCATTTGGTGTTACCCAAATCCATTGGTCTCATTAGGTTTTGTGTTAATGCAATTTTTTCTGGTAGTCTGAGTTCATGTTCCAGTTCTAGTTTTTCAGGGATATTTATAGCTGTTCCCATGAACTTAAATGGGGTCCCAGTCCAGTCATGAAATATTTCAGTATCATGCAGAATTCCCTTTTCTAGGGATTTGTTTTTTTAAAAATTTCCAAATTGTTCAGATTTGTTTCCAGAAAAATTGGCCCATGTCCTGTTCCCAAACATCTTGAGTAAATTTCAGTCTTGTGTATAAAATGGAAATGGATTAGTGAAAGACAAAGCAAAGGCCTGTGCCAGGGATACTGATGGACTGATTTCAAGAATAACAAACATAGCCTGAAACTTTCATGAGACATTACTTAATACATTTGCATGGGGTAACTATTTTACACCCTCCTCCTGCCAGTTAATGGGAAAGAGAGGAATGACTTGCACAGTATTTATTTTTTTATCCTGAAGCAGACGTGTAAAATGGGGATAAAATATTTTATCAAGTGATATTCTGTTGAAAGTAATTGTAATATAGGAAGATGTCAGCAGGCGAAAATTTGTGTTTATGTTTGTCAGTGATTGAATTTGTCAAAGTTGGAGGAAAGTAATGTTTGAGCAATTCATTTTCTGTTGAAAGTAATTATAATATATGAAAATGTCCACAGGTAATATTTGTTAAAATTATTGTCCGTAATTATTGAATCACAAAGTTGGACTCCCTGCTTCAGACATCATAGACTCATATCTGATGTGGCATAATATATTAGCAAACACATTATCCTTATGTGTCTGCATGTTCTGCAACAATATGTCTGGATCCTTGATGTTGGCAGTTCTGTGTGGGTTATGCATAGATAGGGTAGATCATGAAGCCCAAATAATGTCGCTGTGGCTTAATTAATCTTGGTACATATGATTTGGGGGCCCCGAGTGGCCGAGTGGTCTAAAGCGCTCACCGTTATGGATCACTGCCATCTCACCTCTGTCTGCGTGAGTTCGAGTCTCAGGCTCGGCTAACGTGGGTACGTGAGAAAGCCTGCCAGTAGCTTCTCGTGGGTCGGTGGTTCTTCCCGGGGTTTTCCAGGGTTCTTCCTCCACCAATTATACTGGCCGCCATGTATAGCCTATCTTGTGCTGAAAAATGGCATTAAACTACACAACAACAACATATGATTTGTAGGTATTTGTTTGATTAATTTTGATCTTATATTTACCCTGATGGATACACTCTTTTAGCCAGCCTGTGTTTGAAGCTTCATTAATTAATTTACTCACTGCTTCTACATAGACATTGCTGCCAAGTGTCCTGTTTTTTTTTCTCTGTATTTGTCCCATATTTTGGACCTGAATATGGGTGTAATTTTTTTGTGCAAAAAATACGTTTTTTAATTTAAAAAAAATAGTAAAACATTTTGTTGAAATTTTCAGTTTCGAATGGGCACTCGGTTCCATTCAGATAGAAATGTATCGCATGTCTGTAGGAATACAGTTTTACAATATGATTGGTTCATTCGAAATCGAGGCTACTATGCCTGTCTTTATCTGCCATATTGGATTTTGCAAACAGTTACTGCTGTCACTGTATCTCATCTTCGTAATATTCAACTTCTAATCATGTTGAATAGGAAAGCAGAATATTCAGAATTTTCTTCAGGAAAGACAAGAAAATAGAACTGGAAGGACAATTGTGCTGTCTTGTTTAGATTTGTGAAACCATCTAGTAGAGGAGAAATCTTTATGTTTTGCAAATTGTGTAATGTAATGTTTTCGCTATTGGGTATGGAGGTGCCCATGAAATACAAGAGCTTGAAAGAGCTAATAAACATCAGCTTGCTGCTTCATCATACACAACTTAGCCTGAACTTGTGACATATATAAATACCAGAGAGAACCTTGATGCAATTCGATCGAAATTCGGTTTATTAAATTTCTTCTAGAAATGAACCTTCCTCTTTCAGTTACTAGTGTTGCTGGTGATTTATTTCGCCCCCATTTTCCAGACATTAAAATCACAAAGGATTACTCGTATGCTAGAATGAAAACAGTTCAGCAAGAAAATCTTACAGAATTGAGATCGTCAGTGAAAGTTGGTACATTGGAATCGATAATGATTGGAGAAAAAAAAAACAAGGTGCGAAAGAGGTTCCTATTAACAGCCTGTGTCTGAGTATTTTGCACCCATGCACCTTCTGAATGGGCACCCGAATGGAACATGGTGTCTGTCCAGAAGGTACAAGTGTGCAACACATTCATCTTTGACATTAACTGTCCTACCTTACTGATGGTTGTATATGTTGTAAATAGTTACATATGCATTCAAATTTTAAAAATCATTATTTGTTCCTGAAAATCAGTATTTTTGACACAAGCAGTCAGTATTTTTGTACTTGGGGGTTGGCAGCTGTGCATAGATTTCACACAGATAGAAAATACAGAGATCTTGGTTTTCTTCATATAGATGTAAATACAGAGATCTTGGTTTTCTTCATGCAGATGTAAATACAGAGACCTTGATTTTCTTAATACAGATGTAAATACAGAGACCTTACTCGGTTTTCTTAATACAGATGTAAATACAGAGATCTTGGTTTTCTTAATACAGCTGTAAATACAGGGATCTTACTTGGTTTTCTTCATGCGGATGTAAATACAGAGATATTACTCGGTTTTCTTAATGCAGTTTTCTTCATTCAAGTAAGATCCCTGTATTTATATCTGTATGAAGAAAACCAAGATCTCTGTGATCTTACTCGGGTTTCTTCATACAGATGTAAATACAGAGATCTTGGTTTTCTTCATAAGCTTTAAATACAGGGATCTTACTTCGTTTTCTTCATGCAGATGTAAATACAGAGATCTTACTTCGTTTTCTTCATACAGATGTAAATATATCGATCTTACTTGGTTTTCTTCATACAGATGTAAATATATCGATCTTACTTGTTTTTTTTTGTACGCATGTAAATAGAGATATTTGACCTGGTTTTTTTCATGCAGATGTTTGCTGGAGAGTGAAGGAAGTCTTTATACCCATTGGTGTAGTCCATAGGTTTAAAGTCATGTTTGAGTAGTCCAGGAAATGTTTTGCACAAAGCAAACTATGTATGATCATTGTTCTTACTTGATAAGTAATTCTGATGAGTAATTTTCAACAACTACTGAAACTTTACTTGACGGTATGAGTGTTCTGCACTGTTGATATAAAAATTAGGTTGCTAAAGTTTTAAATATCTGCCTTTCAGAGCAAGATACTAGGATACTACATGTACACAACTTGATCTTGTGACCTCACCATGTATTCTGTTAGATTTAATTTTTTATATGCTACTGCCCTGTTGTCAGTGAAATCATACCTTTGCCCCCTTTCAGCCAAAACAGCTTGCTCTACTGTCGTCTTTATTTAATATACCTGGAGTTGGCATAAATAAAGCAGAAACCATGCAGGATGCAGTTGTTCTGTTTTTGAGTTCGGCTACAAAATATAAAAATGCACATGTCCAGCCAGACAAAACCTTCCCAATCATGCAAGAATAATTAATCTTTTTACCATTGCAATGAAGTTCTGTATAGATTAGGTACATTAATCACATGCATTATGCAAGCTACAACCACCAAATTTATCATTCCTACATAAATTGAAATTTGCATTCACTAATGTCTATTCTTTTATTAAACTTTGGTCCAGATTTTCAGCATGTCATTATCAAAGCCTTGTTAGAATCATTCTAGTCAATTTTTAATCTTCATTGAGTTCATTTAGGTAAATTCACATACATTTTTGGTGTTAAAATTTCATTTGATCATTATAAAATGCAGTGGCAGTCAATGTTTGATCTTCACAGTTCCGTTAAATAATACAAAATTTGTTTGCCTGTCACATAGTGAAGTAAGGATCAGGTTATTGTCAGTCTTATTTCATTCTTTTTCTGATGATCTGCATCAGATCTATTCAAGTTACGTGATAATTAGATGTCTTCTTTCAACGTGGACACATCAAATGCTTAATTAAAAAAAACTTCAGTGTATGGAAAGAGAGGGATATTACTGAAGGCTTTACTCTTTATCATCTTTTTAGCCATTCAGAATCAATTTTGTGAAAGTATATGTAATGTTCATTTTTATATCTCATCTGGCTTCACAAATAAAAAGATATTAAAGTTTTCTATGTAAGCAAATTTCTTGATATGTATGTGATTTGATGAATTTTCAATAATAGGCAAACTAGAGTTGACATAGACAAACTGTATTTCATTTTGAATATAATATACTTTGCATTGGAGAGATAATTGCCAATCTAAAAGACGATATAGAGAAAGGATTGACCTTTGTTGAAATTTTTAGTGTTTATTTAGCTACATCATGGAGTGCAGTTTAATCCTTCGGAGACTTGATTAGCTTTGAAATAGTTTCTGTGTACACATTTTGGCTGTAAATTTGTAAATTCAGCTGGGAAAAAAGACTCGATCTTGGACCTCACGGGCTTAGCGAAAAGTAAAGATGTTAACAGTATTACATGTCTTGACTCAGAGTGGTTTTCTCAGTCAGTTTGTTGAACAAAGGAACATTCAAGACCAAACGTACACTTTGGAGGAGCTGAGTGGCTTGTCTGACTTTTGATTGAAGGGGTGTGAGTTCAGATAATATCATTGGATGAACCCATGTTAGCTGCCTTGGTGTGTCCCTGGGCAAGGCATTTTATTCCAGTTGCCTTCACACTAAACAACCTTCATGCATTGCTGAGATACACAGACTCCAAAGTCAAACAACCACCACCCATCCCTATTTTTGCCACGGCACAAGCTTGACTTAGTGATTATTTTGGCATCATTATGCATGTCTGTCCTTCCAACCATCCATCATTCCAAACTCAAGATTAACCTCATTGTAGCAGTCTCTTGTTTAAAAAAAAAAACACATGGGGATTATATAATCCTCACTCTGTGTATGTGTGTTTGTGTGTGTGTGTGATTATGTTGTCCAGTCTATGGATGTGTGAATGTTGTTTGTGCATACATGGGGATTGTCTGTGCATGCTTATTTGATCTTGTCTATGTGTGTGCATGGATGCATAAGACAAATAGTTTCCTCCTTCACAGATTGAGTTATAAAGTTTGAAATATAGATACAGTAAAACCTGTCCTGAAAGATCACTGCTTGTCAGACCAACTGTCTTGAGAGACCATGTTTTCAGTGCAAAGATTTATTAATTTCAAGATGTTATGACTGTTCATGAAAGACCTCCAGTCTTGAGAGACCAGATTTTCCATCCACATATTTATTAATTATACAGTGTTATGATCTATCAGGAGAGATCATCTGCCTTGAGAGACCAGCTTTTCATTCCATGGGTTTTTTAATTAAATAGTGTTATGGCTTATCATAAGATACCACTGGTCCTTAAAAACCATGATTTTTGTGGTAGAAGGGGTGGTCTTTCAAGACCTGATTGTTAAGTCTCTAAGTTCTTTGTTTCTAGCAAACAAATGAAATTCACAGTATGTTCTTGATGATGGACGCCTGGTTCTCTGTTTAAGATCAGTATATGAGATCTGAGGTGAAGAAAGCAGGTTATTTTCCAGTCTCTTTCTGTGGTATATTGCTTCAATACACATTGATTTGGACAGGTGAAAATGAATGTCATGAATTTAATCTTCTGTCTACAGATTTATGGGGCTAATCACAGGTCTTTTCTGGTATGAAGTTAATTTGTCACAGATGTCACTTCTGATTGTCCTATATGTGTAGAATGTTTTACAGTATCAAGAGAGAATGCATGAATTTTCATTGTCAGTGGCTGTTTTCATCTTCACTAATTGGATAGACTGTAGAGATAATAATTGAAATTGCAGTTTTTGCTGCAGTAATGCACATATGACATAACTTGGGGAGGAGGGTTATAACACGATTCCTGGCCATATGATTGATAACCAGATAACGTATATACTCGCTTATCAAGTTAAACTGCAAACAAGAAATATCAAGATCTGCATAATGTGCTTTCTGATCAGGGCCTATGTTTGTTTTACTATAATTGGATGGCAGATCTGTGTCTCTGCAGTTTGCAGTTGGACTTGTCTTACAAGCAAGTATATACAATGTGTTGGTTGATATGTTGGTGAGGATTTAAAAATAAGTTTTTGAATTACAGACATTGATGCCTGTTGGTGGTGTCACTTTGATTTACGATAAAATTGTTTACATGCTGGTGGAAACTGGAGGGGAATTTAATACTGTAAATCTTTTGAAAAGCTGTTGCAACTTTTATTTTAGAAATGTATACTCTTTGTTTACATTGGGCCCAGTTTACATAGCAAATAGAGTAAATATATACCGGGATTGCTTGTAGAATTTCAGGCAGATGTCATTCCTCTGGTAGAATGAAAAACAATTCACACCAGATGTTATGAAACTTTGTTCATAAATGTGATCTTTTATATAAAATGTGCATATGTGAAAAAGCTTGCCAGTAGCTTCCCATGGGTTGGTCATACTTCCTGGGGTTTCCTGAGGTATTCCTCCACCAGAATATACTGACCATCATGTATAGCTTATTGTGTGCTGAAAAATGGCATTAAACCCCAAAACTTAACATTCATATGAAATATATTGTAAACTTTTTAATGCAATATGTATTTTAATTTATTTCTCATGAGAATCTGGGTTTATTATTTTGTTGTCAAAGAGAATGAACACTAGTACTGGTCAAAATATATTTAAACTTAAATAATCTGGCTCCAGTTTCACTTAACAGTGTATATAATGTTTCTTGCTCAAATTGAAATTGTTGAATACATTTTTTATTATTTGCTGGAGAATATTCATTCTCTTTTAAACTGTAAATTTAGATGGGATTAATACATAAAATAGTCACAATACCTTGTTTTCTGAAAAGAGCTTTGTTTCATCTCAAATTAGAGGAATCCCACAATTCTTTTCAATAATAAGATATTTCTAAGTGTAAATTTTCAAATCTTACACTCTTTTCCCTCTATCTCTTCTTTTTTAAAACCCATAATGAAATTTTTTATGGTTAGAAGTATAATAAGAAAGACATTGAAAAATCTCAATTTGAGGAGAACTTTTGAGTAGGATTTGGACCAAGATTAATTGTTTTTTCTTACCTGGACATATTGTCATTTTCGTAATGTATCTAATTAGCTCTGCCATTTTTTGTTTATATCTTATGATACATTCTCACATTAGATATATTCAGTGAATGTTAACAATCAGTTGTGAAAGTTTAGTTCACTGTGTTGAAAATAAGTTTCAAATATACTCTAATGATGTTGCAGACATGAAAATCTTGAAGGACTTGTCAGTAGGAGAGACAGACTTAACGAGGCAAGGGGCATTAGTTGCACAGCATGGTGCTTTACTAAAACATGCATTGAGATGTAAGTCTTTTTTTTTTATCTGTAGTAAGTTTATTCAAATTTCCTTGGTGAAACCATGTAGACCGTTTTATAAGTATGCTCTCATGTGCCTTCTGAAATGCTTGTAGAATCTAACTGCCTAAAGTGTTCATTATTCTACTTCTTTTATTATTATATTTATTATTATTATTATTATTATTATTATTATTATTATTATTATTTGCTGTAAACATTCTAACTGTGGTTCATTTATTGGAAAAAGGATTGAATACAATGTTACAGTTCTGTTGTGACCTGCTTGAAAATTTGTCTGACCATAACTAATGAGGATGCTCATAGATGTTGCTTGTATTGATTGAATTATTATACATTATTTTGTATGTTATTTTCTTAAAAGATTATAGTATATAAACTTGGAGATCCAGTATTCATTTTAAGTTCTCAGCTGGAGGTCACTAACACTCAGGATAATTCAGCCATAGGGCAGATTTGAGCATTAGTATTAAGCTGAGGAAAAGTGATGTTAATCAAGCCCTTAAAGCTGATTGATTTATTGGAAAACATAAACTTATTTTACTGCTTGAAATGACATAATTGTTACATTTTGCATCATTGTTATCCAAGTTTAGCATGGAACTCTGAACTCTGGGAGAGTTGGGACTTGGAATGATGATGTTCAATTTCCACCTTTAATTGAAATGAAAAATGCTTAATATAATTTTAGTAATCTTAAAATTATTTCTATGAAAGAAAATTATACTTTCAAGGAAAAGTAGACAAGATGATGGAAAATCATTATCATTTTATGATTGCCATGAACGGTTGTGTTTATCTCTGTGTAGACTCAGATTATTCACTGTATAATTCACAAACAGATAAGAGCCTAATTTGCTCTGTTCTGTCAGTAATCACAGGTAAACATTGTAGATTTGGATGTGCCTGTGCATTATGTGGCAGCTGATCAAGGTCAGCACTTGGCATTCTTGGTGCATCTGTACAAATATAGCAGTTGAATTACCTAGTAACATATAATTCTGTTATTTCCAGTGCAAAAGGTTCAAGCAGTTGTGTACATGACAAGGTCTGTGTACCAGGCAGAGAATGAAAATGTGGTGACAAAGGCAATAGAATATGTCAACATGATACAGCAGCGCAAATACCCCTTCAGAGTTGTCCCCCCTGTTCTTCCTTTCAGTGGAGAGGATATTGACAGAAGCATTGGAATAACTGGAAAATACATCAAGTTTCAACCATCAGAAAGAAACAGTGGATGTTTTGTGGCTGTCATAACAAGAGAGGTAGCTTCCTGTTAGGGATTTGGCAAAACAAATTTACTTTTCTGCTTTTTTCTTGACCTGTTCAGCAATTTATTAACAAGAAAGTAATTTAAACCTTTGGAATGTTTGAGAATGGATTATTACAGTTGATGAATTTTGTGAGTGAAATGTAGGAAGATGTTTATAATTGGACTTGTAACATGTATTACATTTGACAGGTCAACATTCAAGCAAGATATAACATTGAGAGGTATAAATTTAGATGAGAAGATTGTAGTATATTCAATTTGTAAAAATCCTAAAAAATTTATATTTAAATTCCTTGAAAATTTTAACAGCATGTTAACAGCATTGGACAGTTACATATGTTTTATAATAATTGGTTATACTAAAGTTTAATCATCAGTATGCCTTTTTTTTGGTAAAAGTAATGAAAACACACAGGTATGCCAGGGAGATCATTTGGAACTTCGCAATTGATTCATTGCCTTTAGTCTTGTAATTGTATAATCTCTATAATTGGTTAAATTTATTCTGATTTGGACTTTTGAGAATTATCTAATCCACCTGCTTTGCAGCCTGAAGAGGTTAAAGAAACAGCCAAAGATGTTTTGGCACGGGCAGCATCCAAGGGTCTTCTTGGGGGCAAGAAATCCAAAGAGCCTAAGGAGTTGAAGGAAACAGTTAATGGTGATGGGTCACTGTTGATGAATGGGGATGCCACAGAAAGTCAGTCTGATAAGAAACTGTTACGTAAGAGGTCAAGAAAATCTCCACGAAGAATTCACAGTTTAGTACCACCTATCCCATCATATCACAAACCTTCAGGGACCAACGTTGTCAAAGCACAGATCGCCAGTGGCAGTCACAAGCAATTGGATCATGAAGCAAAATCTATGCCAACAATGATAACCTCAAGGCCCAGATTCAAAATCCTTGCTAGTGTTCCAAAAATAGATAAGAAAGTGAGAGTTGCTGAACACGAGAAAGTGGTCAAGCACCCATCGCCATTTAGGTGAATGCTTGAGTGTATTTTGTCTATGAGCAATTTTAAGCACAATCAAGCTTCATTTGTGTGCTCTTAAAAGAACGGTGTCCTCTGACACATGATCTAGTCAGAATTTGGAATAAATTTATTGTTTTGATACTTGATATTTTGCATATTTTCAGTTGCAATAGGTGGTGCTATTTAAGTTAAAATTGTATATTTTTGTCAGTTTCATTTCCAAAGTTGACTTGGCATAGATTGTTCAGATAAACTTTATTCATGTAAAATAGGCTTTTTACTTGCACCTTGCATCATTCATGGATATAAGTGAATGACTGGATGCTGTATGTGACATGACTGCTGTAAAGCTGTGTTACTTGTGATAAACATTGTGTTGCAAAAATTATAGGAAAATGTAGGAACTTCATATTATAAGATATGGAAGTAAAAGATTATGCTTACATCGTTCTTTAAAGAGCAAGCAGATGAAGTTGAATTTTGTTTTCGATACCTTGATGAATTTCTTTGCATGTGTCAGATTTGACCACTGAGTGCTAAAGGATGCATGGGGCAGCTTGATGGTCAGCAGTTTGCTATATTTCTGTCACTTCTCTGTTATCACTGTGGAGCAAAGAAAATGGTAACATCAAGCTCAACAGACGATTAGAAAACAGTTTTTAAAATATTCACATATTGAACCCTTGGTAAGGGTGTTGTTTAGTTTGACGATGTTCTCTGATGTACTGTTTATCCATGGTTTCCCCTTCATGATAAAGAACTTTAGTTTTTTTGTTTCTTTAAAATATTTTGGAATTAAAGAAGGGAAAAGATTATTCAGCGTCAGTACAGACATCAAACTGAGGTATAGCCTGGACATAAACTATTAAAAATATTGGGAAGGAATTAGATGTTAAGTTCTCTAAAGGGGAAAGAGATATGAAGATTCTCATGAAAAAATATTGGATAAATAGCTCTTGGCATTATCTGACTTAGAACTTTCTTGATAATGATCAAGCTATACTTCATCTGCAGTTAATGCGTTCTGGCAATACATTGCACAGTGGTTAAATTCATTCTAGTTTAGTGACAGTTAATGCTTTCTGGCAATACATTGCACAGTGGTTAAATTCATTCTAGTTTAGTGACAGTTGCACAAGAGTCAACATTATTATGTTTCTTTTAAACATTTTTATGGCTCGAACATAAAAATATGGTTCACCATTACTAATTAAATTGACCACTTCAAAAATGTAAATGTTTAGTTGGTTTGCCCTATTGACAATATATAAGTATTGGAATTTGAATTAATGTGGACCATACATTTAATTTTTCATTTGTGTGATGCCTAACATCATCCTTATGCAACTTCTTTCACAAACATTGCTGTATTTAAGTTACCATATATACTCAAGTCAGACTGCAAACAGCATGGACCCTTATCTGCCATTGCACCCAGCAGATCAAGATCTATGTTGTTTGTTCTTGATTACTCCTAATAAATTGCATAGACACCGGTCTGTCTGCACGTTATGTAATGGCTGATCTGGGTCTGTGCAGTTTGCAGTTGGATTTTATTTGTAACCGAGCGTATATGGTATTATTTATTGCATGCAAATTGTCTCCAAGGAAATTGTCATTATATGCATGTGTTCATACTTGTCTTTTTTATAAAGCTGCAGCTCTCAAAACTTTACCACCAAATCACATGATACATGTTTGAGTTTTGATTGGGTGCCCTGAAAGATTTGTTGTAGTACGTAATTTTCTTTCAAATCCAGGATACTGTACCTGATTACAAGCATGCTGTACCTGATTACAATCATGGTATTTTTTCCTGTGAGCACTATTGCCATGCACCAGCATCATGTTACACACCATATAAAACTAAGGAATGTTTTCTTTGGGGTATTTTTCATTTAAGAACTGATAGGCTCGATGCAATGATTATATTTAGTATTTAAGTTGTATAAAGTAGCAAGCAAAAAATGTATTAATTTTCCTAATTTGCATATACAATATGTATATACCTGAGAATTCTGTTGTTATATCATATGGCATATCATATTTTACTTGGAATATATGTTTGGGTCTTGTTAATATTGAAAATAAAGTTTTCATAGCCATTCCTAAAGCTGTCATTAATTTATATACTGGGTACCTTAACTGACATTATGGGGGTTGAAAGGCACTCATTGCACTGTATAGAGGCACATACACCGTAGAATTGTATCAATCTGTTGTAAATCATGAATCATTATTTATTTTTATCATTATTTCCATACAGAGTAACCTACAATATACTCTATTTATATATCACAAGCACTTTTTGTGTTATGTAGTAACATATATAAAATACAAAATTCATTCAGATAATTTTGCTTACTTGCTTAGCAAAACATTATTGATGGGTTTTACATCAGTTCTACCTATATATTGTTTCCATTTGATAACACATTAGGTACTTTATATGAGAAATACTCGAGGATTATTTGTTTTTTGTGGAGTAAAATTTGGCTGTTCTTGATTGGGAGACTACTTTAAAACATCAGTGCACAGGTCAGCCTGATTTCGTGAGTGTATACTTTTTTATGTTTGACTGTTGTTGAGTTTTTTTCTGGAGTAAATATTTAAAACCATAGTGGACAGATAACTAACAACAATAAAAGTGTTGTACGGAAAACTAACATCAATAAAAGTACTATATCATACATGCATGTCACTATCTATCACATATACTCGCTTATAAGTCGAGTCCAAATGCAAACTGCACAGACTTAGATCTGCCATGGCATAATGCACTAGCAAATATGGGTCTGTGCAGTTTATGAGGAGTAATCAGTAGAACAAACAAAGACCATGATCTGCAAACATTATGCTATCGCAGATCGTGATCTTTGTTGTTTGCAGCTTGACTCTATATAAGCGAGTACATATCGTATAAAATGCTAAACTTTGCATTGCTGTTTCATACATATATGATTGCTTCCTTTCCAAACCATTAAACTGTCACATCTGTATAAATGATGTATTGCTTCAATCTGCAAGGCAGCTTACTTGTACAGCTTGCTCTTTTTAAGCTTTGCTTTCGTTTCAAATGAAATATTTTATTTCCAACTTTGACTTAGTTGTAGATTATAACTTTAAAATCAGAAGTACAACATTTGTTTCTTGAAATACTTCTGAATTATAAATTAACTTTCATGTCAATTTTTAATATATTTATGTGCCATTATATTTACTCTGAAGAAGATGGTATCTTAGTGCTAAAAAGTAAACAGCTTTATAAATTTAAAAACATTCATTTGAGCCAAAATTTATGTTACATATTTGTGAACTGCAGTGGCGTAATGGGTAAACTGTTGGACTGGTGGCCAGAAGGGTGTGGATTTTTGATTCCCACTATTGGATCAGCCCCAGTCGACTACTGTTTGCCTTTGGCATTGAGTACGACAGTATTTTACTTGCATTGGCACAATATAACCTTCAGAGTGTTGCTGTGCCATAGAAAAATCACCAAACCAAACATTGAAAATTTTCTGCTAAATTGATCTGATTGTTAGTTGCTTAATGACTTTTTTAAAATGTCTTCTTTGAAAGCTTGGATAGAAGTTTAATACGTGCATTGATATTATTTTAACCCATTGTAGAGCAATAGGAGATGAGAAATATACATTCAGCCATTAATAATACAATTTTCAGGCCTGACTAACCTTTAGTTTTCTTTTTTTCTAACCTGGAAGATTTCTCAAGGATTGAGCATCGACAGACTGCCATCTCACTGTGCCAAGCCATCAACTAACTTACCTAAACTATATTAAGTTTTCACTATAGTCAGACAGGATTTTGAAGCAATTAGCTTGTCACCTCTCTGTTAGGAATCAGATCACTAATTAATATTTCAAACAAGGTATCAGTCTCCTTGTGGAAAAAAAGCCCCACTGATACCATGCCTAATGCTCCGAGATGGTGAAGAAATACTGCCTATACTCATAAAACAAGTCCAACTGCAGACTTCAGATGCAGATCTGCCATCGCATAATGTTCCGGCATATTTGGGTGTGTGTAGTTTATTAGGAATAATCAGTAGAACAAACAGCATAGACCCTGACCTGCAGGCACATTATACTATGGCAGATAAGGATCTTTGTTGTTTGCAGTTGGACCTGACTTAGAAGCGAATATATGCCATACTCATTTGAGCATTACATTTGAATAGTTTAATTTTGAAAGACTTTATCAGTGCTATTAGATTCTACTGTATATTCTACTTGCACAAATTCGATTGTTCTGGTGGGACTAATAGAAACTCTTGTATGCATTGGTGTGGGATAAGGAAGTCCCAACCCATGGGTCAGAGTTCATGGGCATGAAAAAGGCTTTGCTGAGTCCTGCCCACACATTTTTTTCCAGAGAGTGGGACTTCCCTGTTTCACAGAAATATATGTGATTACTTTCCTCTCATTTCTTAATTGAAAGTAATGGTGGAAGAAAAAAATTGGTAAATCATGGGTATGGATGTTGGTGTAGAAAGGTGTATTGATTACAGAAACTATTTACATCATTGGATTGAGCATAAAACAAACAAGTTTACAAGAAAGGAGTATCCCACATGGTTTCTAGCATGGAAAAACTTTGTCACACACATATAGAAATGAGAGAGAAAAAAAATCCTGTGCCTACCCAATGATAAACTGTTGATTAGATAAGCATAATGAAGAGTACCCAATTCAGATTGCACGGAAAGGTTGCCATACCTTTAGTCAATAAATTTTACTGAGTCTAGTGCAAAAATATTGAAATTTTCTCAAAGTGTTATATTTTTTTTTTTATACAAAACATTAATTAGTGGTCTGAGCCCATACATTGAGTAATAAGTACTTTTACACTTGTGATAAATTGTGGTGTGTGTTTGTATGTTTAATGTTTTTAGTGTTGGCTAACATTTCATCCGAGTAAGCAATTCAGTATCTCTTTTTTCTTTGCTGAATAGTGACAGCTAATAATGTGAAATACCATGCCAGTAACCTCTTGTGATATTTATGTATATTTTGTCAAATCTTTGTCTTCAGAATTATTTAATTTACAAGTTTATCAGAGTTTTACATACATTTTGATTTCTTTTCTGTTCAATTTCATTGTGAACTAACATTTTTTATTTTTTTATTTTAAGACTACACAGAAGGAAAAGCAAAAAGGAAAAGATATGGAAATAGGTTTGTTTCACAAATCCACATTGGGAAATTTCAAATATTGCACCCTTTTCTGTGTATTTAATATTCTGGTTCGTTTTTGACTCATTTTAAGGCTAAATGAAACCTTTACTAATAGTATTCTTTGTATCAGTTAAACACATTACTGATTTCTTTGATGGATACAATGTGAAATCGATCCATATTTTTGTTGATGAGTGATTGATTTGCGTCTTATAATTAGAATTAGGGAGAAAAAATGTAAGTGTCAATCAAATTGTGATCACTTTTTAAATCTCTGAATCAATTTACCATTACTTTAAGTTTTGAATTTAATATCTATCAAGCTGTGTATAGTATTACCCAGATTTGTCATTGTATAATACGGTAGCCATTGTATAATATGGCAGCAGATCAGAGTCTTATATTAGCAGAACACACACCATAGACCTGATCTGCCTGCATATTAACATATAGGCTAACATATAATTTGAATTTGTCTGGAAACAAGATAGAGCCAGACCTGCCATCACATATTTTGCTGTCAAATCAGGGTGTATGTTGTTTAATTTACTGTTTGATTCTTGCAAACAGCATAGAACTGATTTACCAACGCACTACCATACATACTTGCATATAAGTTCGATCCAACTGCAGACAACATACACTTTCATCTGCCATTATACAGTGTTCTTCTGATCAGCACTTGGAAACAAAATAGATCCTCAGTTGCCTGTATATACTTGCATATATGCTGGGTCCAACTATAAACAAGATGGGCCCTGACATGCAGTTGCATAATGTGCCAGCACATTGGGGTTTGTGTTGTTTGTTTGCTGGTGCATTATATGACAGCAGATCTGGGAATTTGCAACTTGAAGTTGGGTGTGCATTGAACTTGAGCAGAGACAGTATTTCTTCTGACAGATTTAGAAAACTTTGGCAAATGAACCATTTTGCATTAATTGGAATAAATTGATTTCGCCCTGTTCATCAGACATTTTTCCTTCTTTCCTTCTTTAATCATCTGAAACATTTTTCAGACCTCTTATTTAACCATTGTGCATTTGGACATGGGTCACCATCAGCACTAACAACCTGCATACTGTATATACTTGTATATGAGTTAGGTCTAACTGCAAACAACGTAGACACTGATCTGCTGTCATTATTTGACGGTTGATCTGGGTTTATATTGTTTGTTCTACTGATTCATCCTAATCTTCTAGTCCCGGATCTGATAACACATTGTGTGATGGCAGATCTGGGTCTATGGAGTTTACAGTTGGATCTGACTTACAAGCAAGTACATGTGGCACATTTCCGTGTGTATTCGTATTTACATGTTTCACAACTTCATAACCTCGTGCTTGTCTGTCCTTTTTACCAGGCATCAGGATTAAAGGAACATGTGTTGGGTAATATTTCTTGATATGGAATGAAGAAATATAACATGCTGCATTTTCAGTTTAAAGTCATCATTGTGATTAAATATTTCTAAGTCGTGAAAATCTGGTGTGATAACTACCATATATACTCGCTTATAAGTTGAGTCCAACTGCAAAAGAACATAGACCTTGATTGGGCAATGCATAATGCTCCAGGAGTACAGGGAGAATATTGTTTTATTTTACTGCATAGGCCCAGCTTTGCTGGTGCATTATCTGACTACATCTGAGTCTGTGCAGTTTGTAGTAGGACTTGACTTAAGCAAACATATATGACTTGTAAATGGATAAGTATGATCACTATTCATCTTTGTAATAGGGGCCACGAGTGGCCAAGTGGTCTAAAGCGCTCCATTATGGATTACTGCCATCTCACCTCTGTCTGTGTCGGTTTGAGTCTCGGATTTGGCCAATGTGGGTATGTGAAAAAGCTTGCCAGTAGCTTCTTGTGGGTCGGTGGTTCTTTCCAGGGTTTTCCCGGGTTCTTCTTCCACCATTAATACTGGCCACCATGTATAGCCTATTGTGTGCTGAAAAATGGCGTTAAATCCTACAACAACATCTTTGTAATAAGGAACTTATTGGTGGAATAAGTGACTGGTTGTTATCAGTATTATCTGTAGTATGCTAACAAATGTCTCTTTAAATCTATAAATATATATAATACTAGATTATAATACTAGATATATAAGGAGTTACTGTGGCTCAGTGGTTAGTGTACTGGACTTTTGATCCAAAGGGTGTGGGTTAGAATCATACCATCAAACCAGCCTGGGTCAGCTACTGCAGTGTGTCCTTGGGTGTTGCACTTTGTTCCAACTGCCTTGCACTAAATAACCTACTTGTGTTGCTGTGCCATAAAGCACCAAATCAACCAACCAGTAAGATATGTAAGAATTATCATTGAGACACCTCAAGCATGTAATAAATTCACACAATAAAATATCCTGTATTTCTTGGATTAAGTAGTCTTGATGACTTAGTGGTTTAGACATTGGATTCGTAACCAGAAAGTTGTGTTCAGTTCCCACCATCTGATCAGCCCAGATCAGCTGCAGTGATGTCTTTGGGCAAGGCAGTTTACTGTACCTGCCTTGGTGCAATATAATCTTCCTGTGTTGCAGTGCCATAAAATGCTAAACCAAACGGTTACTTGGTGTAAGCCAATATTTTTAGAAATTTGCACAATTTTCTTGTACACGACAAATCGTATCCTAAGTGCAGGCTTGTTACATAACATTCCAGCTTTTCTTATACTGTAATATGAGTGTGTTTTGTATTAATCACAGCATACTATAGCCTTTGTTTGGCTTCTCATATTTTGTAACTTACTCAGTAAAAACTAGTTCAAGAGCAATACTACACCTAAATGCAAAATATTGTAATGTTGCAAGGGAGATAAATTATAAATTGAATTGCTTTTTGAAATATTATGCAATATGGGGTTTTATGTTTGGGGTTGATTCATTACTGTTCACGTTAATATGTTACCATGGTAATTCATCATACATTTTTCGCATTGAAATGAATTATGAAATAAAGTTTAGATGTGTAAGATACGTTATCAAGCTGTGATATATTATTAGCTGTTAGTTATCTTCATTTATACATTCAATAAAATTTGGTTGAAAGTTAAAAGATTCTGTTCTTTTTATATCCTACTCATCCACACACATTCATGCATGCACACACTACACGCATACATACATACATACATACACACACACATTGTATATTGAGTTCAAACTTGAAATTTGGGTGCATCATGTGTTGCTCTTACCTACTTTCCAGGTCAGTTAAACATTGCTTCAGAATTAAATGTGTTCAAATTCCACTACTATGCTATTTCCTATTGTAACCATAGTTGCAGTTTGGATACATCTTGGGCTGAATGTGCATCATTCATAATAGGTTGTTAAATGCAATTTGAATCCCTTTTTCCACAATGTTTTCTGTGTTTTAAGTCCCAATGCTGCTATTTATTATAAATTTCACCATTCTTCAAGTCGAACTAAAGTTTGGAAGGAAGGAAATTAATTGTTCAAAAAGCTATCTGACATGTATCATTCTTTGAAATAATTAAGATATTAGGTTTAAACAAAGTTTACATATTTAGTTTAGAATTAAGAGGTGCTGCCCTTTATTTCAGTAAATGAAGTTGATTATAATTCCATTCTTTTTTTGGAATGCTTTCAAAGTAAAAATATTTTACATTCTACAAACTCCATTAGTGATTAATCTAGTAATAACAACATTTGCACTTGGTGCACAAAATGATTCAAGAGGAAATGAAAAGAGACAGGCCAACTTTTTTTAAGCGGATCTGATTAGAAAAAGTGTGCATTAAATAAAAATAAGATTGATGAATACAAATAAGACTTGGGGAGAATACTGGTGATTAGCTGGGGCGCTGGAATAATTTGAAGGGTGAACTTCGGCAGAAGACAGTCCAATATAGCATGGTGTTGGCATCTTACATTTACAATGGTGATGTCAACAAATCTTGTGTTCCATCTTTTGACTGAAATCGGTCGACCCATGGATGTTGCTGATAAATATAAGATTAATTTGTACATGTGAAAAAAAGCATACAAAAAATGGAATGGTTTCTTAATTTGAGGGAGAATTACTTGGCTCATGCTGTGATGAAACATTGATATGATATGGTTTTAATGGAACCCAATGACCTTTCAAGATTCAGTATTTCTTCAGATGACTTGGCATATATAACTTTTTGCACAAAATGGCAGCATTTGAGCTTTAAGGCTCTGCCAAGCATTTTCTAATAGGCAGGGCCCTCTGTGATGCACAATTGTCTTAATTATTTCCTTACATTGTTTAAGTAAATACCTGTATCAATTTGTAACTGGGGGACCCTAAATATTGGCATTCATACTTTAATAATGTAGCATTTGATTGTTCATCTGTTAGCCAATGAAGCAATCAGAACAGGTGTTTTAATAACATATTTTCTGTGTTAAGACCATGCCAGTTAATGGATTTGTAGAGAATAATTGATATTTGTGACAGTAACCTCAAAGTAAAATTTTCACCATTTTCTGAGCTTGTAAAATGTATTGTAGTATACAAAGACTTTTTTTTGTATATGTGTAATTAAATTTACTTGCTGATTGGTTGTATGCCACTGATTATATTTCCAAATGTAAATTATGAAGTAGGGGGCTATTATTTTGAAGTTAAAGCACAATTCACTTCTATATTATATATTATGTACTGCATTGATTGTGTATTTCTTGTTACTAACTTACCTTTATAACATACATAAAATAAGTTAAATGACAGGACCAGTTAAGTGAATTTATTTAATTTTATAGGTGTAAATTACTTGGTTAAGCAAAAGTGACTTTTTCATGTTCGTTAAAGTGGATTATTTCCCCTTGGATAGTACCACTGCCCTAGGGCTGTAAATTTGATGGTGAAAGGCCACTTGAAGAAAATTGTACTTTTTAATAACTTATTTAGCCTTATCTTTGCTCTTACATGTATTTGGCAAAGAATCTTAAGATGCTGTATAACATACTGGGAAAAAATATCCTAGAATTCTTGTGTACTGTCAAGCCATGGAAACAGCGAACTTACCTTTTAGATTACCAAGGGGTCAGAATCTTGCTATGGCAACAATATTTTCTGAAAGAGCGCGAGCTGTGAAGAGCTTGCTTAAAACTTGGACCAGGGACATGCGGGTTGGAGGATGGATCCTTTTGTTGACACTGAATGATTATTATTCATTTGATTTTTAAATTTGTGGTTTCTAGCAGCAACAAAATCCATGAAATGGCCAAGTGGCCTAAAGCGCTGTCCGTTAAGGATCACTGCCATCTCACCTCTGTCTGCGTGGGTTCGAGTTTCGAATTCGGCCAATGTGGGTATGTGAGAAAGCTTGCCAGTAGCTTCTCGAGGGTTGGTGGTTCTTTCTGGGGATTTCCCGGGTTCTTCCTCCACCATTAATACTGGCTGCCATGTATAGCCTATCATGTGCTGAAAAATGGCGTTAAACCCTACAACAACAAAATAAAAATCCATGAAAACTGGTATCTCATGGAAAGTAGTGTGTGTGTGTGATCTAGATTTTTAACATGGCTTTAACAATTTTTCAGTCATATCGCTACAATGCCTGCAGTGTGGCAGTTTATAGTGATGACTAGCACTGGGGCATCATGTCGCAGACATGGAGCATGATGTCCCACCCAGTCTCATTATCCTGAACCAGGCCGACCAGTCCTAACACTGACCTCTTAATGCTGAATGCCAAGCGAGGCAGCTGTTAGTACCATTTTTGTAAGTCTTTGGTATGACTCGGCCAGGGATCGAACCTACAACCTCCTGCATCAGAGGTGGATGCTCTAACCTCATGGAAAGTAGTGAATTCACGATATATACAGTATCAGTAGCTTGTCAAAATGAATGGATCTGCCAGTCAGTAAGAGTTTGGAGTTTTATTTTCACATACTGGAACAAGCTAAGCTGGTTTAATAAGTGGCTTGGTATAGCTAAATTGCCACAATTGTAAAACAATTCATACTATATGTCCTCGCTTATAAGGCACCAAACTGCAAACAACAAAGATCATGATCTGCCATTGCATAATTTGCCTACAGATCAGTGTCTATGATGTTTGCCATGCTGATTACTCCTAGCAAACTGCATAGACCTAGATCTGCTGTAGCGTTATGCTATGGCAGATCTTGGTCTGTGCAATTTGCAGTTGGACTTGTGTCTTATATGAAAGTATAGATGGTAATTTTTTCACTTAGTTTTTTTTCAGTTGAATGTAATAGAATAATGAAAATTTAAAAATTAATAAAATATTATGTACTTGGAATGATTTTCTGCCTTGAAGTAAAATCTAGGAGGGCTCGACATATCAGAATCAATTTGTCCCCCACCCTACTCTTTCTTTGGCAGGCTTTTTGTAAACAGGCAAGGCTTAAATTAAGAATCTGTTTCTACATATACAGAAAAGTGATGCAGCTTGGGATATACTTGTGTCATTATCAGCAGGCATATTGTGTATTACTTTGGAAGGTATGATTTTTAATGACAGACATTGTGTTGCATGTTGTATTTTTCTGTTAAACTTTCCTTTCTACTCCTTAATTTTAAAGGTATGTTGCACTGCATATTTGAGGTCATCCTTAGTGTTAAGGTAACTGGTTCCAGATTTCATCATAAAATCTGTTTGAGGTACAGGAATGAACACTGTACACTTAAGTTTCTCTTTTTGATGGCATCACAGGAATCACAGTCATGGTTTTGTCTCCAAGGTTAAGGTGATCATGTTTTTAGAAACCCTTTTCTATAATTTTCCTCTAATACTTTTAAGACATGGCAGCTAAACTTGGTTATTTTCAATGTCTGCCAGTCAACCTTACAGCTGTCTGAAAGGTCATAGATTTCATGATTTTGATCTTTGATGACCTTGCCATTGTAGACGGGGGACAAAAATTTACTGAATTGGCATGTTCTGCTATTTTTATTCCTTTGCTAGTGGAGTTGTATTCATTTGTTATGCCTTTAGTAACTTAGACCCAGTATAACCAACACATGAAAATTGGTTTTTGGATGCATCTTGACACGAATAACTCATTTATATTATAACTAGGATAATTGTCATGCTTGAGTGACTCGAGTTTCCAACCATTTATTAATTATGCCTTCAATATGTTAGACCATGTATCTACTCATGAAAATTGTGGATGCATCATTACAATACCAGCCATACCAAAACGAGGTCACTGTGGCATTTGAGTGGCCTTTATATTTTGCAGCATTTCATTTGCTACATTCTCAGTATCATAGACCCTGTTAAACCTTCACTTATGAAATTAGGTATAGTATATGGATACATCTCAGAAAAATTTAGTCCAACCAAGTGTTGCGCTGACCAAATTTTCACGTTTCATTTTTTCCCCCATTATTTAATTATTCCCTTAATATCTTGGACCTATTTAACCTATGCTCATGAAAGCTGGTATGTCGATGCATATTCCAGAGAGTAACTTAGACATACCAAAACTTTTCTTGTGAACATGACATTATCATGTTATACTCACCAGTTGACAAATTTATGCCAGGATGGACCCTTATCAATTGCATTGAATAACTCCTTGGCACTCGATACTACATCATGTACTAGATTTAACAACCTGGGACAACATTAATCTTCATGGATCTAACACAATTCAATTACTCCATCAAGTCATCCCCACATTAAGTCCACATAATTATGATTATTTACAGCAAATTTTATACAATCTCGATATCTTGACCAATTTTATCAACACTCATGATAAATTGTGATGCATCTAAGGAAATGTAACAGAAGCAATACCAAGACTAGGTCACTGGGACAAACTATGCTTGAATGACTTAAGTATAGTCAGCTGACAAGTCATTACAACCTTGATACCTTGAAATCTATTTCACCTACAAACATGAAATTTGTTGGGTGGATTTATCTCAGCAAGAGTAACTCAACTATACCAAATTAAGTCACAAGGAATGAATTTTCATGCTTGAGTGAATTGTATTTTAAGTTGGTTGCTTATACACCCTCAATATCATGGAGTCTTATTTCACTGACACATAATTTTGGTATGTGTATGTAACTTGACCAAACCAAAAGGTAGGTTACTCTGATCTGATTTTCTGCTATCTGTAACCACCAACACCACCACCAATATTTTAAAAATGTACATGTATCTCAATGAGTGTAACAATACAAAAACTTGGACACAGTGACCCGATTTTCATGAGTTACATACATGTATTTTTACTCAAATACATTTAAACTAATCCAAGTTTGTTTTGACCATACACAAATGAAACTGTTAATAAATGTTAATATTTCCTTCCTTCACATTGTAGCTTAGTTGTTAGCTAGGGACTCACAACCAGTTGATTCCAGGTTTGAATCTTATCCACAAAGTCTGAATTACAAAACCCCAATGGTCTCAGCACCAATCCTCTTTACCAGTTTGTGTATTGCCGACTACTCCAAATGAGCTCCATGTGAGAATTCTGGGTACTGGTTTGTCTTTTTAAAGATTAACTTCCAAAAAGTGGATCAATCAGAATAAAGTCAGTAATACACGTACTCTCTTCTACATGTTTAATTATCGAAATAAAATTATGGATTATTGAAAAAGCATACATGCAAAGGAGAGGAGACTGGAGCATTGGCTGCAGAAAAAGGGAGCAGTGGTTGCACAGTTGGGAGAACATCAGATTTGTAATCCAAAAGTTGCAGGTTTGATACCCACCCTGGCCAGCCCTGGGTCAGCTGCCTTAGTGTGTCCTTAGGAAACACACTTAGCTCTAATTTCATTGGCATGATACAGTCCAGTGATTCCCAAACTTTTAAAAGACACGCTATATGACTTAAGAGTACTGGAGGATGTAGAAATGTATAAAACAGTGACAACAGAGACATAACCCCCAGTTTGACTTGTTCATGTCACACCTGGTCCTTCACCTGATACTTGCATAATTAAATCCATACTAATAATAATACCAATTTTTTTTTCTGTGTCAAATACTCCTCTCAATAACTTGCTGTTTAATCTATATGAGCCAATCTGATCAGTAATCATTAGTAATACTGATTAATATTTCATTTGTATAATACTTTAGCAATGCGAATTTTTAAAGGGAAATGTAACAAAATATATGACTTCTTAAAGTTGTGAATTTGAGGATGTTAATTAAAAATTTATGGGCACCAACTGCCATTTTTAAAGACAATATGAGCCATATATGAAGGCTGAATTTACAAGTTCAGATTGTGATATTAGAGCTTGTAATCAAGTGATCATTGCTATCATCAAAAGAAAAGCGCAATCTCTATATTACTTAGGTTTTGCAGGCTTGACAAAAATTATATTCAATTTGATAATAATGCTTAGTCAGTAGCTGCAAATAAAAAATGCAAAGCCAAAAAACAAAACAAGAAAAGCAACGATTGAGATTTACTATAAAGGCTTTATTTCCCCGCATTAATATTAAATAGTACATCAGAAAATTTTGCCAGCAGATGAGGGAATTCAAACTGGCTGCAGAATGTGCAATCACAAGACACTAACAACTTGCATAATTGAACTGGACAATATGAACATTTAAAATATGGATCTAAGCTGCTGGTGTTAAAAATACATTCATATTACATGGCAATGTTTTGCTCACATTATAAAAGCATCACATACTTGGGGTACATTTTACAAATTGAAAAAACTCAAACCCTTGGTAAGAAAACAGAATTATGCCATTCCTGGGTTTTTATCAAGATATCCCCTTTCAAAAAATGTAGCATATTAAAATAAATAATTTTGACAAAATGTTTCAAAAGTGTCTGGAATGAAGTTTGCTCTGCAAAACAAGATATGTCAGTAAGCAATTGCTTATGGTATAAGGGGAGATAATAATGAAAGTACTAACCTGACAGCCTAATCTTGTATAGGACAAAACAGCTGACATGATACAAATACATACCATGTTTCATGCGTCTATCACCAGCGGTTCGGATAATATTAACAGAGCAAGAGTATGATGGGCACATTTTGTACTTAAAATGGAGGCATCTCTTAAAATGCTGATCAGACAGACTCGATTTTCTTTTAATATGCCATATCTAGCCATGACACAAATGCTAAACAAATTTCATGATGTTTCTAAGGAATCATAGAAAGAAAAGGTAAACCAAAGTGCAAGGGAAGTTAACTCCAGTACATTTCCTCCCCAAATCTGTTTGCAGTGAGCATAATGAAAGACAGTCAATCAACTCATAAAAACCTGCTGAAAACATTGGTAGATTACAGTTAGGTACCATGATGGTCTGTAAAAGGCAATAAAACACATAAAAAAGGCTTTGTTTTAAATTGCACGTATATCCATCCCAGTTCTTAGGACAGGAATTGTTAGGGGCTTTTGACATCAAAATGCTACTGCAAAAATATTAAAGGGATGAAAGGGGACTCAAGCAAAGACTCTGGTATGTGTGTATGTTTGTGTTGTCCAATTGCTTCTGATAAATCTGGCGTTAAAATTTAAAGAGTGGAAACAAAAGTGTGATGGGTAGATTGAAATGCAAATATTACCTGCCCTGCTTTCTGCCAAACGTTGGTTGGTAACAACAAAATACAGAGCAGAATAGTTCACCTGAAATGCACAATTATAAAATACTTCATCTGTCCACGATGCTTACAAGTATGACAGGTAACCAGTCTACCCTTCACATCAATAAACAAAAAATAAAGGTTACTGATATAATCTTACACTAAGTCCCTGCAACAACCTGAAATCAAGTTGTTGTTCTTGTTCTAGTTGTTGTTCTAGGGTTTAACGCCATTTTTCAGCACAAGATAGGCTATACATGGCGGCCAGTATAACTGGTGGAGGAAGAACCCGGGAAAACCCAGGGAAGAACCACCGACCCACGAGAAGCTACTGGCAGGCTTTCCCACGTACCCACGCTAGCCGAGCCTTGGACTCGAACCCACGCAGACAGAGGTGAGATGGCAGTGATCTGGAACGGTGAGCGCTTTAGACCACTCGGCCACTCCGGGCCCCCTGAAATCAAGTAAAAAAAATCTTGCTGTCTTAAGGAATCGGTTCTTAAGCACATAATAATTCACATACTGGCACAACAAATTACAGGTGTATTTGTAATCTGACTCAACCCAAAATCCTGATGCATGCCCATCAAACAGGAGAATTTTTAGTCTCATTTGTTGTTGTAGGGTTTAACACCATTTCAGCACACGATAGGCTATACATGGCAGCCAGTATTAATGGTGGAGGAAGAACCCGGGAAAACCCCAGAAAGAACCACTGACTCTCAAGAAGCTACTGGCAAGCTTTCTCACATACCCAGATTGGCCAAATCTGAGACTCGAACCTACGCATACAGAGGTGAGATGGGAGTGATCTGTAATGGAGAGTACTTTAGACTACTCGGCCATTTGGCACCCCTAGTCTCATTTATGGGAGAGAATTTGAAATCTTGGGACTAAACCTGGATTTCATCAACAAAGCCTATATCTAAACTTAAGTCTAGAATCCAGTGATATGATTGGCTGAAATTTAAGTCTCACTTAAACTTAGTAAATTAAATTTCTTAAGTCTAGACTTAATTTCGTTGACTAATGTGGGTGAAATTAGGCCATATTTACAACACAAACCGGGTTTAAATTCAAATTAAAATATTGTTCCTCTTGATTCTGTAACATGTATAAAATTTTCAAAAGATTAATATATTTAACAACATTCTTAACTAAATCAATTCCAACATTTATAATATACAGTGCTCATTGTTCAAATCCAACTGCAAACCCAGATCTGTCATTGCATAATGCATCATGGGATTATGCTGTTTGTTAGGAATAACCATAGATGAAACAACAAAGACCCTGACATGCCAGCACATTATATGACAGCATATCAAGGTCTATATTATTTGCAGGTGGAACCATCTTACATGCAGTATATATGGTACTCAACTCAGTTTATTAAAATTTAATCGAAAGTCAAGTCTGAGCAAGCACTGTTGTTGAGGCATTCACAAATATTGGCAAGGTGTTGCGATTTTCAGATTTCAAACAAGCTATTGTATCAGAAAAAAGTTGAGAGAAATGATACTGACTCTGAAAAGGAGTAATAAATATAAATGATACTGTATACTGAAAAACCAATAACAGGCAATGGAAAGTACAAACTTTAATTTGGGGTTGTGTATAGTTCATGAGTGAGCTCAATGTGAACTTCTGTACCTGATCTATTATCATATTACATGTATCAGGTATGGGATGGGGATGGGTGCAGTGTGTACCATTTAAACTACATTTAATTGATTCAATTACCAGGAAGCTACCCAGTATCAAACTAAACCATATAATAAAACAAAAGCAAAAAGATAAACATGAGGTAAGAAGTAAACCCTTGAACACAATAGTCTACAAGAAGTAAAAGTTTAAAATATATACACACTGGCCAAATCAATTAAGCAAGATCACCTTCCAAAAGAAACAGAAAAATACACAGAATACAATTAATAATAATAATTTACTAATGATTCTTTGCTATAAAAAAGTCAAAGAAACCATAAAGATCTAGGTTCAAAACTGATTTTGAGGATAGAATAAAATACACAGAGGATATTTCATTTTCCTACATGATTACTGCATACATTTCATCATGTGGTACAAAAATATGATATTTTAACAAGTGGAAAAGACAAAAGTTAGACATAATTTTTGTACCGCACAATGAAATATATCCAGTACTTGTGCAAGAAAAGAAGGATTATCTTATTATCATCTACTGAAATTTCAAACAAATCAAAACAAAGATTAAATTCACTGTTTCAGCACACCAACACCTCACACTGTTCATAACTTCACATAATTACGAAAGCAGTAACCATATCTAATGAGTTAAATGTTATCTGTTCCCTTAGATTCCAACAGTAAGAAAGCTTGACAACTGACACTTCAACATACTACCATAAATACTTGCTTTCAGTCAAGTCCAACTGCCAACAATATAAACCCTGATCTGCCATCACATAATGTGCTGGTAGATCAGGGTCTATGGTTTGCTAAATACTACTAACAAAACTGCATAGACCCAGAGCTGCCAGCACGTTATGTAACAGCAGATCCAGATCTGTGCAGTTTGCAGTTGGATCAGACTTATAAGTGAGCACATATGGTACGCCTTTCCCGATTTTTGTTTATGCTTGGAAAGAAAGTTTGTACACAGCATATTCATTTGTCAAAAATAAATATTAGGAATTAAAGAAATATGGAAGCACAGATCAATGTCAATGAAAAATAAAAATAAAATATATAAAATACAATAGGAAAATAAGTGTTCCACGGTTTATTATCTACGTACAGATGTTTATCAGTATAGTCCTGACATCTTTCATAAGCTTTAACTTAAAACCTGAACATTGTTGTCCATGATCCTTATGCAGGGGAGATAATCAAGACTGGTACTCTAAGCATATCAGCACATAAACTTTAGGCCCATTGTAATGCTGAATTGTCACTAAACATTCAGCTGAATACAGACACTGAAGCACGAAAATATAAGACCTTTAAAAACTCGCAATTTTTAACATAGTTCACCATAATGCAACAAGTGTTTTGCTTAAGCTGGTGACACAGGCAGGACAGGAAGTCCAAGTATTTCACAGCTTCAACTTTAGGCTAAGTGATAACATCTCAAAGTTTCACAAAGTTTTCACTTCACTGATATAGAAGACGTACAACTGTCAACAATGTTAATGCAAAACTTTAGCACTGCTGATGACAACACTGCTGTCACTGGTGGCAGCAACAGAAACATGATTACTATATCTCATCACACTTATGCGGGTGAGAAAAAAAAATGAAAGTACTGCATGACAATATAGCTCATTATAACTTGATTCAATGCAGTACCACTAATGATTAAAATTAAACAATTGTATTTGAACTGGTTTATCAAATATAAAACAATACAGACTGAATAAAAATAAACAGGAAACATAGTTATGTATCTTTATTTCCTTTATTAAGCATTATTATTTCACAAATTCCTGCTATACCATGGTTTGGTACAGACTTGATTCTAACTATACCAAGGTCTGGTACGCAACACTGTTCTCACTACAGCATGGTTTTAGTACCTAACTTTAAGAGGTTATGTACCCCAGCAAAATGATTATATTGAAGAAGGACTGTATAACTCAATGTGACCTGTTTTAATTTCACTATAGCAAAACAACCATATGGGTTCTAAGAACAACGCTCACCATTTTTCATGACAGTTTCCAGAAATTTTCAGGATAAATCTAATAATTTCCCTGTCAATTTTTAAAAAAGACATTTTAACTAGCAAAATCTTGATACTCCAACATGGATAATACTGTAGCAATTGGAATAACGATAACTATTAAGTCTTACGCATGTAAACATTATTAATACCTAGTTTTTGTTTCAAGTGCATTAAGTTTTAAATACTTTATTCACCAGATGGAGGGGTTGGTATAACCTTTGATCATCTTTAAGTAAATTTGTTTAGTGATCATATTTTTTTTTGCTGGACTCAATATGATCTTAACTTAACATGAAGATTCTTTTTTATCCTAAGCACAAGACATCCACACAAAGTATGGTCCAGGAACTGAATCTAAAACAAAAGTTGTTGTAAAAAAAACATTTTCTTGAGTCAAGATGACATTGAGCTTTGACTCTACATATATCAATAGTCCTCTTCCTTAACTTAAATGAAACATCTTAATAAAAGCAATGTGGTCCAAAACTAACATTATTATGTTAAAACCATTTTCTTCCAGTCACAATGACCCTGATATTTTCATTCCCAAATTAACAGGTTTCTTTCTTGCTCAAAGAGTAAGCCACAAAAAAACTCTGCTGAAATACCTTGTCATTTTTTTCTCTCTATCTGTGACCTTAACCTTTTGACCTAAAATTGATAGGTTTCTTTCTTACTCCAGGTGCAAAATGTACAAAGTTTAGACCAGGAGTGTGATGGAGAACCAAAGTTAGTGTGCAAAACCAAATTTTCTTTTCTCAGTCATAGTGAATCTGACCTTTGGATGCCCAAATCAAAAGGGTTATTTCTTACTCCAAGTGCAAACAGGCTGCAAAGTTTGGACCAGGTCTAAAATATAACAGAAATGCTATTGTACTGAAATGATTGTTCTTCATTCAGTTCCACTGATCTTAACCTTGGACACTGAGACCCCAAAATAGAAAGGCTTCTTCCTTACCCTAAGAGCAAGCCATTCACAAAGTTTGGAAAAAGTAAATGCTGTAAGAACCAAAGATAGTGTGTGGAAAGGTTAACAGACAGATGCACAGATGCAAGTAAGCATGGACAAATAGATGTCATAAAAAAAGGTTGCAGGTGCTTGCCAATGTATTGTGATGATAGTGCTGAAAGTATGTTATGAATGTTAATTAACCAATTAAGCCCATCCTCACTGTTCAGTATGAAATTTTCCACCAAACCTTGCATGCCATTTGTACTATAATTCTATAATTTCTGCCATTTCAGTTTGACCAATTATAAAATTATGACAAATTAGAATAAATATCAAGAAAATAAAAATAAAAATATGATGTACTGTATCAGATACCTATTCATAAAACAAAATACTTATATCAAGTCCCTTCAAAATACTGGAGGTCTTGACAAATTAGAACATTAGTTGTATCTTGAATCTACAGGTGCATTTAAGGCTATCCTAAATGTTATGTTTGTATAGACGGAGTACATTCAGTAATTCATCCACTAATGCAACATTTTAATATAATAAAACCAGATTGTTAGTAACTAAAGTTAGGATACAGTAACCTACAAATTATTAAACTTACCTACATAGCAGTTAAAATATTGAGGTTACAGCAAACAAATAAAAATCAGCAATGTCCTTATCATATTTGGCACAAAACTTCACAGGAAATACTGTTAAAACATACACAAACTATTAATTAAACAATTAAAAATATGAAACATAAAGCTGAATAGGCAAACAAATTTCGAACAAAGTTCACAAACTACCATATACACTCACCTACCAGTCAGAACCAACCACAAAACTGTATAGACCCAGATGTTTGATCACATAATGCCCTGCAGATCAGGGTATATATTGTCTGCAGTTGAACCTGACTCACATGAGAGTATTTACTGCATTAGATAACACAACCAAAAAGTCCATAAAGATAAGTTTTTAAGTAAATAGTTTACAAGTTTTGTAAAAATAAATTACAGTAATTTTTATTGATTTGGTTCCAGTTTCATTCAAATTCTCAACATTTTTATAGGATTTATATTACCTTGTTTATGATCTTGTTGACAAAAAAAATATTTTTGTTACAGGTAGAAATACTCAAAAGAATGCAAAGTCACATTTTAATTTAAAAAATTAGGTCACATTTTCATTCTTGAAAAAAAAAAAAACAAGGTCAGGAAAAGGTGAGGAATTCCTCATGTAAGACAAGACTACTTTAAAGAAAATAGAAGATTTTCTGACAATTACTGTATTTTAATTTATGCCTGCTGAACATTCTGTTGGAATCACTATTACCAAATATGCAATAAGAATGAGGTTGGAAAGGGTAAGCTGTGCAATAGCAACAGGTTATTACTGATAATAAATCTCAAAATGCATAAAAAATGTTGAGATGTTTAGTGAAACTGGGACCTAAATTTGTACAGTTGAAAACATTAAGCCAAATTATACTGTATATACTCAATTATAAGACAAGTCCAAATGCAAACTACACAAACCAAATCTACCAGTGCACTATGTGATGGCAGATCTGGGTCTGTGCAGCTTGTTAGGAATAATCAGCAGAACAAACAAAATAGACCCTGATCTGCAGGCGCATTATGCTACAGCAGATCAGGATCTTTGTTGTTTGCAGTTTGACTAAACTTATAAGTGAGTACATACAGTATTCATCATAATTATCCAAATGCATACTTGACCAACAAAATTAAAATATGTGGATAGTATTATGCAGGAGTATAAAAATGTGAATATTAAAAGTGAATACATATTCTGAACCCAAATTATTGCACAGTTATCATGAATTAAATATGAAACAATAATGGAATAAATTCACAGACCTGTTACAGTCCATGTATGTGAGTTCATATTCAACCATTATAAACTAAGTGAGAAATTAGGAACAACTGTAACTGAGGTAAAGCAAAATAAACACCATATACAGACCAAGGTTCTATGACAATGTTTATGAACTTCTGACAACACCGTGTGGATAGATATACGTATATGGGTGTGAATTAAAATTTCCATGATTTGTCTTCATGCATGACACTGAATACATTCATTAACGACGATTAGTCAAAGTGGCAGCAAGCAAAGTTACGGACTGTTCAATAATCATTTAATATAGGACATAAATTAACATGCAGCATACATATTGCTGTTTGCTGATACACTTTGAAATAATTTTCAGCAGAATGAAGATAAAAATTACCCCCCCCCAACCTCTCACGACCTGTGGAATTATAGCCACAACACAGAGATAACCACAACACCTAATGATCACAGTTAATATAAACTTTGTCAAAATGTCTGGAAGATAACTTGCCTAAATGGAAATTTTTAAATTCAACTGCCACATACTGTCTGATTTTTTCTGCACAGCAAATTTCATACTTCTAAAAGAATGAAGACCTTAAATTTGCTCAGTACTTTCCATCTGAATCACTAATGACAAAACTTTCATCTGCGCAGGATATAGATTATTGCAGGGATATCACTATAATGTAGAAGCTGTCAGTTCTAGAGTAATCTGCCCTTGTTCTCAAGCTTGTGGCATTTTGAGGCTGGGTGATCTAGTCCTGGTTGTCAGTGGCACATACACGGTCAGTGAAGAGTCTCCTGATAGTTGGAGACTTCAGCTTGGTCACAACGTGTTTAAGGCTGGCTCCAATGCCCTAGAAATTATAAACAGAAATAACGCTCAATGATCATATATGTACAAAATAGCATCAATGAGGATTATGTTAGTAGCACAGATAAATCTGAGGGCATACATTTCAGTACAGTGAAAAGTTTTGACAGGACAACAAGAGCAAAATGGACATAAAATGTAAAAACTTTGAAATCTCATAATTTCAATCATCAACAAATGTACCACACACAGTACTAATGACCTTGATGTTTGAGATAGGAATGTGACTGTTGTAAGATATGACAAGGACATAGGTTGAAGTTATATTTTCCCTTGTCATGACTTTCACCTTGAGGTAAGTGACATGACTATGTTATGCAAAACAGTATCTTGTCATGATATATATATATATATATATATATATATATATATATATATATATATATATATATATATATTAAGGTTCATTAAAATCTCTTCAGTGGGTTCAAAAGTTATTTCCCAGACACAGAAACAAAATAGAGTGTATACTGTGCCAAGCTGTGAATTTATGGATTTTCCAGGTTGAATTAAATGTCATAATTTACTTGAGTGAAATATGAATATTTTCACTGCCATGTTGATACGATTATAACAAAAAAAATTAAAAAGCTATATTTAGATGCTTGTGTAGTCGAATATTAATTTGGTCACCTTGCATGCAGATAAACCAAGTTAAAAAATCCAATAATGTGTAAATTAACTACTTGCAGTCATTCAATGAAATATATGTTATTTACTCAGTGAAATATCTGTTATTCACTCAGTGAAATATGTTATTCACTCAATGAAATATAAGTTATTCACTCAGTAAAATATATGTTATTCACTCAGTGAAATATGTTATTCACCCAGTGAAATGTTATTCACTCAGTAAAATATGTTATTCACTCAGTGAAATATGTTATTCACCCAGTGAAATATGTTATTCACTCAGTAAAATATGTTATTCACTCAAATGAAATGTAAGTTATTCACTCAGTGAAATATATGTTATTCACCCAGTGAAATATATGTTATTCACTCAGTGAAATATGTTATTCACTCAATGAAATATAAGTTATTCACTCAGTGAAATATATATGTTATTCACACAGTGAAATATATCTGTTACTCACTAATTTCAAGCATTTCCTTTGCCGTGAGCTTGAGACAGGTTGTGTGGTTATGGTATGCAATGTACAATATAAAGATGGCATGTACCATACAAGGAAAAAGTTTCAGGAAAATCTCTCCAACCATTAACAAAAATTATGGGCTACACAAATGTGTATTTCACAATTACACTGTTAAAACAACTTAAGCCCAGCACAATAGTCCATCATGTGCTTAATTTATCATTTAAACAGAAAGTAGGTTTTGTAAATGTGTCCTAAATAGCTTACATAAAATGATCATGTTTACAGAATGGCGAGTCTCAGGCAAGTCAAGTCAGGTTCTAAAAGTTTGTGGAAAAAAAAAACATTACTCATAAAATAGTATTTTCATTACAATTTTAAATTAATGACCACCTATCCTGCAAGGAAAATGCAAACAGGTTTCAGTAAAGAGAAGAGTTACCATACCTAGTGTGACCTTATTGGCGCTACTCTTATCAATTAGTAATAATTTACTTTCAGGGCATCAGGTGTAACAAGAAGATTTGAAATTTATACACTTTCCAATATGGGCATTCATTTCACCCATACATTTTATTCCTGTTTATTTTCTTTTTAAATTTTATAAGCAGACAGTTTGGAAAACAATTCATTAAGAAGAAGCATGTTCGTACAAACAACACGAGGTCATTTTAAATTGTTGTTGTTGTTGTTGTTGTTGTGGGGCTTAATGCCATTTTTCAGCACAAGATAGGCTATACATGGTGGCCAGTATTAATGGTGGAGGAATAACCCATTGAAACCCCTGGAAAGAACCACCGACCAACGAGAAGCTACTGGCAAGCTTTCTCACATACCCAGATAGGCTGAACCGGAGACTCGAACCCACACAGACAGAGGTGAGATGGCAGTGATTCGTAATGGTGAGCACTTTAGACCATTCAGCCACTTGGGGCCCCTCATTTTAAGTGTACCACCTTATATATATATATATTTATTGAGAGGTTTTAATTTTTACTCAGATACCAAAGAAGTGAAGAAAAAATATTATGAACACCATCACAGATACCAGCCATCATTCTTAAGACAAACCCTGATAAACTTCAATGTTTTTTTTACATGAATTGAGAGAGAAAAAGAGTTCTGTTGATGTTTATGTGGGAAAATGGGAATGTGCTCATGTAACTTGAGCTAGTTATTCTGACAGCTTGACATGCGAGTGAAGACAAATGACAGTCATGGTAACTTAAGTACATGTATGGGATGAATTTTTCTCCTTAAAAAAAGCAAGTGAATCTGACTGTCAGAATACTGTTTTGTTGGTCACCATTGGCAACAAAAATCAAAAGTACCGATAAAGCCACAGGCCTGGTTGCTAACTTTGGGTATTTAATTTTGAAAAAAAACAAATGTTCTATTCATTATTTATACAGGTGAGTTGAGGTAATCATGATTAGATAATATGAAGATAAACAAGCAGGTTATAGTACTTTAACCTTAAAAGTTGTTTAAGATGCAACGACTACAAGGTAGCCTACGGACAGTCCTATCTGTCTCACCTGCAGGTTGAGTATTGTTTTTACCTTGCATCAACTAGTCATATTTCCAGGTCAAATACTCACCAATAAGCCTACTACTATAACTGTGTTTGCTAACAGAGATAATCTTGTCTACCATGTCAGGTGTGTGCCTAATTGAATACATGGCCACACACCATTTTTGCACTATGTCAATGCTTGATGGAAATTTCAAGTCTGAAATGAGTTTTCAGTTTTATGGGATTTTTTTGTACTGTAAAACTTTATTCGGACCAAAACTTGTTTGTTTTCTGAGCAGATGGGTTTCAGTTTACTGGATAAATAAAATTATTAATGAATAAATTTAAGACCAAACAATCATGTTCCTCACAAGTGGATTTTGATATTCCAGGGTTCAATTATGAGGGATCATATATATATATATATATATATATATATATATATATATATATATATATACACACACACACACTATGGAAACCCTTGTACACAGTGGCCATTGGGCATGTCTAATGGCATCGATATTTTAACTGAGGGCAAAATAACTCTTTCTGGACATTTTTGTAGTTATTAACATAAACTGTATCTTTTTTAACAATATTTAACTTTACAACTGTAAAATCTAATAATTTAAGCTCCCTTTTATAATATAACAACCATGGGATGGCAAACTTCAAACTCCTATTGAAGCAGTGATTTCAACTTCACTTTTAACTCTTCCAGTCAAAATGATGTTTTATTTGGTTGTTTATGAATTTAGTGATTGTTTTGGTTTCACAATGGATTGAAATGACTGGAATGCAACTGAACAGTTTCTGGAGACTTTAATATGGTCACACTAGCCGCTGCTCCATCACAATCAAGTCTCTCCCCTGCCAAAATCATGTTAATAGCATATCAGAACTTTTCTGGGGTTCTGATATACCAGTATACTGATTCCAAAGATGGTTTCCCAAAGTTTCAGGGTAATCAAGCTTTATGTCAAATTACATCCACAACACTAAAAACAAAAGCCAAGAGAAAACCTAGGCTATAACATGTCTGAATGACGGGGAATCTGAGAGAGTCAGAGAAGAGTTATTTCTCAATAAAGTAATTTAATCATATCCACACGGTTTTGTCTTTTTTTAATTAATTATTTTACACTGCAACTTGTACAAATAAAACACAATGATGAAATAAACACCAGATGTGACAGATCAAATAAAACAGCAGATGTTGCAGATTTAAAAAAACCTGAATATTGTTTTATTGTCTCAATTAGAACCGATAAGTGGCTTGTCAGCCTTGCTGAATGTGTTCTGTGTGCACATGCTAAGAAATAATTGCTTTATTGGTCTGTCGAATGAAAACACTAAACCCTTATTTAAAAGTACAATGTAATGAAAACACAAAAATCCTTATTTAAAAGAACAATCTAATGAAAACACTAAACCCTTATTTAAAAGTGCAATCTAATGAAAACAAAAAACAATGTAATGAAAACACAAAAATCCTTATTTAAAAGAACAATCTAATGAAAACACTAAACCCTTATTTAAAAGTGCAATCTAATGAAAACAAAAAAAATCCTTATTTAAAAGGACAATCTAAATCGGCTTGCAATTTACAAAGTACAAATTATTTCACTTTTTTCTTTCTCTATGGTTAAATATCCACATAAAATAGTCACTTTCTGAATATAAATGAATTAGTTTGATATTTTATCTTATAATCATACACTCTTGTGATGTTAATTTCTTGATCTTCTTGTCTATTCTTATTTGTTTATGCATTCAGAATTCTTTTCTTTTCATTATTCACATGAGCTGAAACATCACTTACATCAGTTCACTAAAACCAATCAAGAGAAATCATAAAAGATAATTTTTAAAATAGTGAGGAAGTATAATTTTTTATTACAAAGTTGCAGGTTGAAAAGTCAATATACCCTGCTGTCCTCATATTAATGAAGAAAGCTTGCCCTTTGACATGAATAATATCACATTTGTTTTGCATACCAGAATGAAACGAAAAGTCTTGATTTGTAATTTTTCAGTAAGTAGAGTTCTATGTAAAAAGTTCCATTGACTCTTGTTTGATGAATCACACCACCACATAAAAATGTAAAAATATTTACATCGAATGATCTCATTTAATAGAGACTGTAGATACAATGATCTTCACTTTTAACAGATGGCCCAATAATGTATGTCCAACTTATTTTGGGTGTATAAAAAATGATAAGTTTACCCAACTACCTAAAATTAGCTCCTGTAAAAAGTTATCTTCTATAATACTGGCTTATATCCTTCAAAACAGAAAAAGTGTTTTTATTTTTTAATTCTTGGCATCTGTCTGTCTGTGGGAGACAATGGTGTAGTTTCAGAGTAAGTTGTTGTTTTGCCTTCTTCCTTTTTTAATTATAATGCTGAATTCAATAGAAAATCCAATCCTTATGCTACTGCATATTGCAAGAAATTTTCAACAATTTGTGCTGGATGAAAGGCAAACACAGGTGAAGTTCGATAAGTAAGAAGAAAGGACAACAGGGAATGCTTATACTGAAGGCCTGCTGAACACTGCATCTCAAGTGAAGGCCTGTGAACAGTGCATCTAAAGTGAAGGCCTGTGAACAATGCATCTCAAGCCTGTGAACAGTGCATCTCAAGTGAAGGTCTGCTGAACAATGCATCTCAAGTGAAAGCCTGTGAACAGTGCATCTCAAGTGAAGGCATGTGAACAATGCTTCTCAAGTGAAGGCCTGTGAACAGTGCATCTCAAGTGAAAGCCTGCTGAACACTGGAACAATGCTTTGATGCCTATTTGATGAACCTGAATGAAAATTGTGTCCAGAATGACTCTTTTACTAACAGTGCAATTTATTAGCAATCAGGTGGAAAACCTGTGACACAATTTGTATAAAGTTCTATAAATGAGACCTACCAAAATATTTAGCCAAATTCGAACACAATTCTGAAGAAGTTGACAATAGGTTTTCCATATACACTGTATGTGATTTGAAAACCGTATCACTGGTAGTGGAGTCACCAAGGATGCCATTTTGAAGAATGCATCGATAAAAGGTATATATACCAAGTTTGATCAGAACTGGCTCAGCCATTCTGGAGAAGCTGCAGATAGGTATATAGATATATTTTATTGCTGTTGAAGTCAGACTACCGGTACAGTTAAAGGAGCCTCTTCAGACAGAATCCTGATGGAGCATGTTCTAAGATACATTCCTCCCTAATCTTATAGAAACTGACTCTTCCATTTGTGGGAAAAAGTTTTTAAAAAATTAGTTTTCCATGTGGTTGACAAGGAAGCCACATTGTTGCTAAGGAGCAATTGTGGCTAAAATTTGGATAGAGAATGAACTAAGAACCAATCCAACCAAATTTGATCAAACAGACTCAGCCATTTGGGAGAAGACTAAAATATCCCATGCAAAACTATAAATCCATACATGCTAAAATTTAACAAAATCAAATCTAATAAGGTACCAGCACATATCATGTTTCATGAAAGTATTTGAAACCATTCTGGAGATCCTATTTACACTGACCTGGGAATGGATAACTGATTAAAAATGGGATTAACCCTTAAAAAATGTTAATCAGAGAGAATCCATTTTTTTACAGGCCACATTGCCCTGTCATGATACAAAGCATATAAAGTTTCACTTATATAACTCAATGGGTTCTGAAAATGTCAAGTAAATAATAGTGTTACAGAAAGATTAGCTTATTCCTGTATAACACCTCCACTGCACCAGCAAAATTTATTTGTGCACTGATTACAAAAGTTCAAAATGTGTAAAACAAACTGCTGTTACTAACCTGGTCTGGTAATGTACTAATATCTAACATGTTAATACACTCAATATCTTATCCGATCATACACTGAATACCTAATCTGGTCATATACTGAATATCTAACCTGGTCATGTACTAATATCTAATGTGGTCATGTACTAATACATAATCTGGGCATGTAATGAATATCTAATATGGTCATGTACTGAATATCTAATCTGGTCATGTACTGAATATCTAATGTGGTCATGTACTAATATCTCATCTGGTCATATACTGAATATGTATTGAATATTTAATCTAGTCATGTACTGAATATCTAATCTGGGCATGTACTAATATCTCATCTGGGCATGTACTAATATCTAATGTGGTCATGTACTAATACCTAATCTGGGAATGTACTGAATATCTAATCTGGTCATGTACTGAATATCTAAAGTGGTCATGTACTGAATATCTAATATGGTCATGTACTAATACCTAATCTGGTCATGTACTAATATCTAATGTGGTCACGCACTAATATCTAATCTGGGCATGTACTAATATCTAATGCAGTCATGTACTAATACCTAATCTGGGCATGTACTGAATATCTAATATGGTCATGTACTGAATATGTATTGAATATTTAATCTGGTCATGTACTGAATATCTAATCTGGGCATGTACTAATATCTCATCTGGTCATGTACTAATATCTAATATGGTCATGTACTAATACCTAATCTGGTCATGTACTGAATATCTAATCTGGGCATGTACTAATATCTCATCTGGTCATGTACTAATATCTAATGTGGTCATGTACTAATACCTAATCTGGGCATGTACTGAATATCTAATCTTGTCGTGTACTGAATATCTAATCTGGTCATGTACTGAATATCTAATGTGGTCACGTACTAATATCTAATCTGGGCATGTACTGAATATCTAATCTTGTCATGTACTGAATATCTAATCTGGTCACGTACTGAATATCTAATGTGGTAATGTACTAAATATCTAATGTGGTCATGTACTAATACCTAATCTGGTCATGTACTGAATATCTAATCTGGTCATGTACTGAATATCTAATGTGGTCATGTACTAATACCTAATCTGGTCATGTACTAATATCTAATGTGGTCATGTACTAATACCTAATCTGGTCATGTACTGAATATCTAATCTGGTCATGTACTGAATATCTAATCTGGTCATGTACTGAATATCTAATGTGGTCATGTACTAATACCTAATCTGGTCATGTACTAATATCTAATGTGGTCATGTACTAATACCTAATCTGGTCATGTACTGAATATCTAATCTGGTCATGTACTGAATATCTAATCTGGGCATGTACTGAATATCTAATCTTGTCATGTACTGAATATCTAATCTGGTCATGTACTGAATATCTAATCTTGTCATGTACTGAATATCTAATGTGGTAATGTACTAAATATCTAATGTGGTCATGTACTAATACATAATCTGGTCATGTACTGAATATCTAATCTGGTCATGTACTGAATATCTAATGTGGTCATGTACTAATACCTAATCTGGTCATGTACTAATATCTAATGTGGTCATGTACTAATACCTAATCTGGTCATGTACTGAATATCTAATCTGGTCATGTACTGAATATCTAATCTGGGCATGTACTGAATATCTAATCTTGTCATGTACTGAATATCTAATGTGGTAATGTACTAAATATCTAATGTGGTCATGTACTAATACATAATCTGGTCATGTAGTGAATATCTCATCTGGTCATGTACTAATATCTAATGTGGTCATGTACTAATACCTAATCTGGTCATGTACTGAATATCTAATCTGGTCATGTACTGAATATCTAATCTGGGCATGTACTGAATATCTAATCTTGTCATGTACTGAATATCTAATCTGGTCATGTACTGAATATCTAATCTGGTCATGTACTGAATATCTAATGTGGTAATGTACTAAATATCTAATGTGGTCATGTACTAAATATCTAATGTGGTCATGTACTAATACATAATCTGGTCATGTATTGAATATCTAATCTGGGCATGTACTAATATCTAATGTGGTCATGTACTAATACCTAATGTGGGCATGTACTGAATATCTAATATGGTTATGTACTAATACCTAATCTGGTCATGTACTGAATATCTAATGTGGTCATGTACTGAATATTTGGTCATGTACTGAACATCTGATGTGGTCATGTACTGAATATCTAATGTGGTCATGTACTAATATCGAATCTGATCATGTACTGAATATCTAATGTGGTCATGTACTGAATATCTAATGTGGTCATGTACTAATATCTAATCTGGTCATGTCCTAATATCTAATGTGGTCATGTACTGAATATATAATGTGGTCATGTACTAATATCTAATGTGGTCATGTACTAATACCTAATCTGGTCATGTACTGAATATCTAATATGGTCATGTACTAATACCTTATCTGGGCATGTACTGAATATCTAATGTGGTCATGTACTGAATATCTAATGTGGTCACGTACTAATATCTAATCTAGGCATGTACTGAATATCTAATCTGGTCATGTACTAATACATAATCTGGTCATGTACTAAATATCTAATCTGGGCATGTACTGAATATCTAATCTGGTCATGTACTGAATATCTAATGAGGTCATGTACTGAATATCTAATGTGGTCACGTACTAATATCTAATCTGGGCATGTACTGAATATCTAATCTGGTCATGTACTGAATATCTAATGTGGTCACATACTAATATCTAATCTGGGCATGTAGTGAATATCTAATCTGGTCATGTACTAATACATAATCTGGTCATGTACTAAATATCTAATCTGGGCATGTACTGAATATCTAATCTGCTCATGTACTGAATATCTAATGAGGTCATGTACTGAATATCTAATCTGGTCATGTACTGAATATCTAATCTTGGCATGTACTGAATATCTAATGTGGTCATGTACTAATATCTAATGTGGTCATGTACTGAATATCTAATCTGGTCATGTACTAATATCTAATTTGATCATGTACTAATATCTAATGTGGTCATGTACTGAATATCTAATGTGGTCATGTACTAATATCTAATCTGATCATGTACTAATATCTAATGTGGTCATGTACTAATATTTAACCTGGTCATGTACTGAATATCTAATGTGGTCATGTACTAATACCTAATCTGGTCATGTACTAAATATCTAATCTGGGCATGTATTGAATATCTAATCTGGTCAGGTACTGAATATCTAATCTTGGCATGTACTAATATCTAATCTGGTCATGTACTAATATCTAATCTTGGCATGTACTGAATATCTAATGAGGTCATGTACTGAATATCTAATCTTGGCATGTACTGAATATCTAATGTGGTCATGTACTGAATATCTAATGTGGTCATGTACTAATATCTAATCTGGTCATGTACTGAATATCTAATCTGGTCATGTACTAATATCTAATTTGATCATGTACTAATATCTAATGTGGTCATGTACTGAATATCTAATGTGGTCATGTACTAATATCTAATCTGATCATGTACTAATATCTAATGTGGTCATGTACTAATATCTAAGCTGGTCATGTACTGAATATCTAATGTGGTCATGTACTAATACCTAATCTGGTCATGTACTAAATATCTAATCTGGGCATGTATTGAATATCTAATCTGGTCAGGTACTGAATATCTAATCTGGTCATGTACTGAATATCTAATGTGGTCATGTACTAATATCTAATGTGGTCATGTACTAATATCTAATCTGATCATGTACTAATACCTAATCTGGTCATGAACTAAATATCTAATCTGGGCATGTACTGAATATCTAATGTGGTCATGTACTGAATATCTAATGTGGTCATGTACTAATATCTAATGTGGTCATATACTAATATCTAACCTGGTCATGTACTAAATATCTAATGTGGTCATGTACTAATACCTAATCTGGTCATGTACTAAATATCTAATCTGGGCATGTACTGAATATCTAATCTGGTCATGAAGTGAATATGTAATCTGGTCATGTACTGAATATCTAATATGGTCATGTACTAATATTGAATCTGGTCACGTACTAATATCTAATGTGGTCATGTACTAATATCTAATCTGGTCATGTTCTACTATGAATAAGTTACAAGTTTCCATTTAGGTAACCAAACGCTGGTCAAAAAATAAATCATCTTTACTAACATTTGATTTCAATGATGTATTACTTAACATCAGAACTTTATAAATCTAAATTTAACCGACCAATTATATGTAGAGGGGTTTTCCACGGCCGCATCAAAAATGGCGTTGTGGGTCAATTGTATTACCTCAATTCGATGTAAATATTATGGCCTTTTCAACAGATGTATGTTACTCATACTTGTAATTTTTGCCAATTATAATGCGAAAGTTTACATTACTAGTATAAATTCATAATGTCATCATGTTCTTTATGTGGAAAATCATATTTGCAGAATGTGTGGCAAATACGGCAAGTCTTCTTCCAAACACTGTAATGTATAATGTAGTTTTAACATGTTTAAAATACGATATCTGTCATATTTACGTGTCATATAAAATAAAATAACAAAATTAAGAACATCTTTGTTGTTCATTTCTTCCATTCATTTCAATATGCAAAGTTTCAATCAAATCGTATAACGGACGATACCGAAAGTAAAATTGTTTATTTACGAAAGGAATTCCCTGATCTCGTCATAGCGATGTCATCCTCATCTGTTGATTACAGTGATTTGTCTGGCAGTGAAAACGATTTTTTTGGATTCAGTTCCAACAAAATACCAGCTTTTATAAACAATGATGCCTTTAATGACGAAGGATCTGAAATTCTGTCATCAGATATCGACATTGAAATGTCATCAGACTCAAGTGACACTGATGATGATCAGCCAAATTGGTTTGCAGGCGTGCAAGATGTTGACAGAAGTCCAATTACTCAGCAGTCAGGACCATCACATAATTTGCAGGAAACAGCACCAGAACTAGACTATTTCCATTTATATTTTCCAGTTGGACTTTTTGAAAAGATTGTTAGTGAAACAAATCAATTTGCAGCTGAACAACATGTGAATCAAGGAATCAGTAATGCAAACTGGACAGAGACCTGTGTGCCTGAGATGTCTGCCTTTATTGGCATGTTGATATTCATGGGGATAATGAAAGCTCCTGACTATAGTTTTTATTGGTCAAATGACAATTTTCTATCAAATGAAGGAATCAAAAATGTAATGCCACGCAAAAGGTTTGAAAAACTCCTCCAGTACCTTCACCTAAATGATGACAACACTGATTTTCCTGCTGATCACCCTAACCATGATAAACTTCACAAAATCCGTCCAATACTGGATGAAGTTCTGTCAAACATTGCAAATACATACAAGCCTCGCCAACATCAAACCACTGATGAAAGTTTTTACACATTTCTACATTCATTAAAAATATTGTATTTCTTTCCAACAGTAAATTGCACAGCAGAAACACTCACATATAGAGATCATTTAAAGAAATACACATACATACATGTATGCATACATATTATATTGTCTTTCATCTTTACATTAATGTGATAATCATAAAAATTAAAACAAATAACTTCATGTTAATTTGTATGTCCAGTAAGAACCACTCATGTGTGCATATCATATACACACAAAAACATACATTAGATATCCATAACCACACAACTCTAATCTATCAAATCACCATACATAAATCTAAACATTAGATTCATGAATATCTGAAATTTAATGCATACCTTTTCATAATAATACAAATAAATTAAAAATAAACACAAATTAACTTTTATTTCACTGATCCTATTTTAAGGTTAGATTAAAATTTCAAACAATACTTCATTAAATGATTTATTAAGAAGATAATGCACTTTACAGGTATGACTGCATTCAAGGGACGACACAAGGCCAAGCAGTATCTTCCATCAAAGCCAATCAAGTGGGGCCTGAAAGTATGGATGTGCAGTGACAGTTTGTCTGGTTTTTGTCACCAGTTTGAGTTTTACCAGGGGAAGGAAGATACAGGTGAAGTGAATGAGAGCATGAAGGGTCTTGGATATCGAGTTGTGCAAAAGCTTACTATGCCTTTGAGAGGAAAATTTTATGATGTATATTTTGATAATATTGAGACGCACAGACTGCAGACACTTAAAAGGAAAAAATCTACCTGCAAATACTGTACCAAGCATGGAGAAAAAAGACGTAAAGAAACCAAATCTGGCTGTGTCGTTTGCAACGTCCATCTATGCTGCATAGAATGTCACAGCCTGTTTCATCAAAGCATGGTCATGGTAGAGGAGTAGCTGTGATGTGCGCCAATACAATTATAGTTTTTTCTTATTCTCATGTTTGTTTGTTTTGTTCATCAACGTGAAAGTCTGAGAACAAGTGATTTGCTAAATAGTTCATATTTATATTTTAAATCAGCTCTTCAATGAAATGAAACATCAGCTAATTAAGTTTTTTTTCCTCCTTTCACTGCAGATGTAATCACATTTCCTTGACCACATCACTAATGACAAATAACAAGAACTCACTATGAAATATTTTAATAAGCTTTAATAAGCCCATGTATGGAAAGCAGGATAAACTTTATAAAATATTATTCTGTGAAGAACATTGAATTGTGCTTGAAAAAATCTAAAATATTAGTCACACGTAAAGTACGAATAATTTCAAGCTCCAAAGATGTAATAAAATCAAAAATGTGATGCTGAATTTCATTGTTTCCGACAAAACAGTACCTGAGTTTTTCATCGACAATGAAATGAATCATTAAAGTACATCCTTGCATGAAATATATTCCTATATCCAATTGAATCACATTACGACCAAGAGTAAAATGGCGCCATGCATGCCATGTGGGTGCATCTATTTTTAGAAACGGGGATTTTCTTAATATGACCACTCACTTTTTAATTATGTTTTTAAAAAAACTATTGATAATTATAGGTTGTAATAATTAGTATGTACTGGTAATATTATTTTATATTTGTTAGATATGATTTTCTTGGCTGTGTTATGTTATTATCATTACAAAATGAGTGATATGAAAAATAACCTTGACCTTCTATACCACACCGATTTATCCAACGTCGCATTGTGTAATATAGTTCAGACTATTATTTTTTAAAGAGCTAAATATTTAATCACTGAATGTTTATATAATGTTTCTTATGAATTTTATATATTCCTTAATGTATATGCCAAATGAATTATAATTACAGTCTGTCTAATGAACAGGCACTGCCTAGATAATGCGATGTCCACCATTATTACGTTTCTGCCTCTTGTCAGATTCACTTGTGACTTCTAACTGATATTACGAAGAATATAGCGGGAACACGGCAGTGAAATATTTTAGTTAAATATTTTGAACAATAATTTTACCAAGTATGATGATTAAATACATGTTTGTATTTACATATTAATGTTTAAAGATTCGAAGCACAAGTTGCAGTGATTAAAACAAAACAAGTTGTGCTTCGATAGTTGTTTTTATCACGAAATGATGACAAATAATAACTTACAGTAATCCGGCATTAATAACAAATGCAGACTTTTGGTAGAAATGATTTAGGTTATTTTGAGGCTATTCCAGTAATGTGAGAATAATTATTTTTAAGGATGATGTTGACTTACGGTTTATGTGGGTTTTTTTATGGGGAGCAAGAGTATGACGTCGCGAACATCATATGGGATGCACAGGTAAGAGGGTTAGATTTTTATATGGGAAGTAAAGGGTTAAGCTAAAACATTTTCAAACTGTAGCCTAGACTGCCATCATCAGGCAAGTGACTGCCATGTTTTGCTTCCCATTAATGTGGGCTCAAGAAAAAGTGGAATCTATGTTTTACCATCTACAAATGCAGGTGAAACAAAAATGGTGTTAACTTAAAATAAAGTAGATCATAGCAACTGGAGTGTTGGTTTATAACTGATAGAAAAGGCACTCTGTTAGTTGAACTTTAACAGAACTTACCTTCATCTTGAAATGATTGTAGCTTTTTTAAATATTTAATCCAGGTAAAAAATTCAATAACACTAAGAACAGTATCAATAGGAAACATCCTGCTAATGTCCCCATTATGGAGAGCGGGACAATATGGGAAATAATTTCACCATAAAAAGATCATGTCACGCACGTTTAAGCTAAATCATGCAACATCAAAATGCAAATAAAGATGATGGCAGAAATTACAAAACAGTAAAAGACTGGGACATGCATTTTGACATTATGGCACAAAGATCTGATACATTTCTTGCAAGCTTTGCTTATAGTTTTGAACTTCCACATTCACCATATATACATGCTTATAAGATGTGCCCATCTGCAAGCTGCACAGACCCAGGTCTGCCACTGCATAATGTGCCAGCCAACTGAGTTTGTGCAGTTTGTTAGGAATAATCAGCAGAACAAACAAACAGACCCTGATCTGCATGTGCAATATGCTACAGCAGATCTGAATCTTTGTTGTTTGCAGTTTGACTCAACTTATAAGCAAGTACATATGGTACCTTAATGTGTACATTTCAAGTTTCAAAATATATCTGTTCCTGATGATAGTGAAAGATGATGTCCCTAATTGTTCGGAGCCGTCAATACAAAATCAGTGATTACTCATTCGGTTTTTAGTTTGTCAGTACTTTAACCTCATACAGGTCCAAAACTATCCACTTCCTACTTGAAGGTTTCTATTTTTCAACTAATATACAAGTTATAATTATTCTTTTAATCAAGAAATTATGAGGACCCCAAAAAACCCTGTATATTTTAATTTATTTAGATATCAGGGGAGATGAGACTACCAACAATTCTTTCAGAGCTTTTTTTGTGAGGCATTTGTTTTGTTCAATACTACATGTATAACATAACGCCAAATCTGTAACTCTTTCAAATCATACTAGCTCTATAAGTTGCACATAATTTAACAAATCATGGATTTTGTTTTGTTTAAGCACATTAAAGAGTTTTGTTAACATTTTTAAATCTTCTGTTCCATTAACTATTGGTATAGAAAGCACTACATTCTTCAAGGTATTGAATAGCATTTCATAATGGATGTGGAACTGCTGATCTCAATTGCTCAAACTCTTAAATGTTGTGAGAACAGATGAGACACAACAAGTCAGAATCTTGAACAATGAATGAATATATAATTTTTAAAGATTACATTTTTTTAAATAGCTGAGTAAGTCTTCCTTTTTGATTTTTTCTTGAGAGTCTAACTATTGAGATTGACATAGTAACCATTTGAAAGACTTTTTGAAAACAAAAAAAAAAAAAATATAAAGAGAATAAGTGCCATAATTATGACAGTAAATTATTAAGTTTGTTCTTAGGTTAGCTTGCCTGTAAGTTGGTTAGGTAATAACTTACTTAAATTGTTAGTCAATAAGTTCAGTATATTTACTGTCAACTGATATCAACAGATTAATGCTCCAGTTAGTTCTTGTTAAGGAAAATTCCAAGTTTATCATCCTCTACATTTAAATGTTAGCAGAACTCTCAAGAATACCTGTAAAACCCCAAAAGCAGTTGTCAAGAATTATTCTTCAATGCCTGATTGTTTCCATCCTGGTTGCTTCCTCGACGCCTAATCATACTAAACACTGTAGTGACACTCTGTAGTCCTGCTTTCATCCCTGACTGGACGGTTTGAACACTGGCCTTGACACCTGTTTGAACTGTCTGAACTCCAGTTTTCACCCCACTCTGAACTTTGCTAACTCCTATTTTCATTCCATTTTGAACTGTTCCAACACTAGATTTAAATGTCTCAGAAAGTGTCTGTTTTAAGGGAGAAAAATAAATCAATCACAAAATAAATATGATACACAGATTAAAATAATAACAGGGTTAAATAAAAATAAAAGCCAGGAAGTTCTGGTAGCTCAGTTGGTAGAGTGCTGGAGTTGTAATTCAAGGGTTTTGGGTTCAATACCCACCCTGGCTAGCCTGGTTCAGCTGCCTGTCTGTCTGTCCTTGGGAAAGCACTTACTATATATACCCAATTATAAGTCGAGTCCAACTGCAATTTGCACAGACCCAGATCTGCCATAGCATAAAGCACTGGCAGATATGGGTCAAAACAATTTGGAAGGAGTAATCAGTAGAACAAACAACATATACCTTGGTCTTCTATGGCAGATCAGGATCTTTGTTGTTTGCAGTTTGACTCAACTTGTACATAAGTATATATGGTAATTTCCATTTCCTTGGCATGAAATAGCCAATAATCTATAAAAAATGCTGTTGAAACCAACAAAAGCAAAAATTAAAACAAATCATGCAAGAAATAACTTGGACACATATACATAACACCTCCTTGATCATCTGAGAGACCAATGAATCAGACTGAAAAACTGGGCCAAATAATAAACGAGAACAACCAGAAATCTCTTTGAAGTTAGCACGCATTATTGTTAATCTATAACACAGAGTATAAAGTTGCTTCTGTTTTATTGTTTACTTTCCTTTCTGCAAAATTTTTATTTTATGGCAATTTAACAACATGTGTCATGTGTGATGCCATCAGGGTGTTTTCATTTCTTTATTTCTGAGAGATGTTTCAAAATAAAATGATAAATAACAAAATTCTTGATTAACTTCAGAGAAATATGTTTTTTCTCACTTATTGTTTGACCACATCAGTTGAATTTAAATGATCCCTCATATTCTTGTTTCATGCTATAGTCAACAGACAATAAATGTTTTATATGTAGATTTGGTTTATATTTGAAAAAGAAATATTATCTAACTGGAGCTATTTTGCCAACTATCAACAATAAAATAATAAAGTTTTCCATCCATCCATCCATCCATCCATTCATGCATGCACGCACACATGCATACATACATGCTTCAATTTTCTTTTATTTTGTATTTTCCTTTGTGTTTATTTACTACTAATACAATAACTTGTGCGTCCCTTTAAAACTCTGAATAATAAAAAGGTTAGAGTGTCACAAAAAAGTTTCCTTTCATGTCACAGTTGTCATAGTGACAGTAATAACTGACAGTAATATACAGTAAGGATGACTAGAGTAACAAACATGTGACCGTAATAACTGACAATAATATGCAGCAAGGATGACTAGAGTAATAGACATGCATAAATAAAGTTGCCACAAATATGGCTATTTTCCCCTACAACTACAAGGCTGAAACATGGACTGGGTGCATAATGTATCATACACACTCATTTATAAGACGAGTCAAACCGCAAACAACACAGACCCTGATCTGCCATCAAATAATGTACCAGTAAAGCTGGGTATCAAATTGCAGACCTAGATCTGCCTACAAATTATGTTATGGCAGATCTGGATCTGTGCAGTTTCCTCTTGGACTTAACTTAGGAGGGAGTATATGGTAAGTGTGCATAAAAGAAAATGTGTAGGTCTTTTAATACTTGTAATAAATTTGGACAAAATGTAAGAGAAATGTGCCAACAAGATTCTGCACCTATGAACAAGCCAGCTATGTGCTGATTCAAAGTCTGTATTTGTAACATGCAGTCTAACTCTACCCATCATCAACTTCAATCAAGACCTTGTTATTGAACTTCTGACCAAATCTGATTGAAATCATACCAAAAAAAAATGTGAATAATGAAATGCTAGCAGGCCATTTATTAGCGAGTGCTAACTCCATTAGGGACAATAACTCTGTAACATTTGGTCAAAAACTGCATATCATGAAGGGGCCCCGAGTGGCCGAGTGGTCTAAAGCGCTCTTCGTTACGGATCACTGCCATCTCACCTCTATCTGCGGCGGTTCGAGTCTAAGATTCAGCCAATGTGGGCATGTGAGAAAGCTTGCCAGTAGCTTCTCGTGGGTCGGTGGTTCTTTCCGGGGTTTTCCGGGTTCTTCCTCCACCATTAATACTGGCCGCCATGTATAGCCTATCGTGCTGAAAAATGGCGTTAAACCCCACAACAACAACAACAGCATATCATGAAACTTTTACAAGGTCTTGTTAAGAGCAAATTTTTAAGTAACCCGGATTAAAATCAAATAAAAGAATGTTGATATCAATGTGTTCATGGTCCATCTGTATGTCTATTTTAAACATGCCAAGGGCCATAACTCTTAAAAATGATCAAACTATGTAAAGCATCAGTCGTACAAGAAAGTGAAATTTTACAGCAAGTTATACTACTGAAATCAAACCAACGATGTGGATGATGTAGTCTTCACATGTTACAGAACTGACAGTTTCATAAACATCAAGGGTGATAACTTTGTACAAAAATAGTCAAAATCAACCTAGACTCAACATCATTGAAGGCCATATTAAAATACAGCTTTAGGAAAAAACTGTTGAAGTAAAAAACAAAATGCAGATGTTAAAGTGTTCCCAAGCAATTGGGATATCTTTTTCAAAGTAAATCAAGGACCATAAAAAATACAGGCAAAATATCTCTAACATCAAACTCATCAAAGCTTCTATTTGGTTGGATAGTGCTTCACAGGAAGTTTAGCTAAAACAACAAACTATATGGAATCTAGAACATTCAAAAGTTGGTATACAGATGGATAGATGGATGGTTAATTTTACTGAAATCTTGTGCCACAAAGAGGTTTTACTTAAATCTTGTGCCACAAAGAGTTTTGACTGCCACAAAGAGTTTTTACTGAAATTTTGTGCCACAGTTTTTCTGAAATCTTGTGCCACAAAGAATTTTTACTTAAATCTTGTGCCACAAAGGGTTTTGACTGCCACAATTGTTTTTAAGAGTTTTTACTGAAATCTTGTACCACAAAGTTATTTTTACTGAAATCTAGTGCCACAAAGAGTTTTTACTGAAATCTTGTGCCATGAAGAGCTGTACGTAAAATCAATCTACAGTAAAGAAAAGTCACATTCAGAAGCTGAAAGAAAAAAAATCATTTTCACAACAAATAAAAGGCAACAACAGATCAATGTTCAAGGATAATGACACATGATTTAATTTTGGACCTACCTTAGTGTTTTAACTGAGGACCTACCTTAGTGTGCTGGGCGTTTTTATCAGCATTGTTTGTCTCATGATGAGCATCTAAGCATTTCTGATACCTCAACTACAATGACAAAAATATTTTGTACAATGAAAACATTTCAAGTTTAACCTGGTATCATTTGTATATAAAGTTATCATTCAATGTTAACATATGATAATATGTTGATAGTACTGAAGCTCAAAGCACATAACAAATTTCCACCAACTCATTTCACAACACAATGTGATGCAAAATTTACTTTAAATGCAGTGATAAATAACATGAAAATAAAAACAGTTGCATAAAAAAGTTTAATTCACACAAAACCTGAAATTATACTGAAATTCATCTACTAATAGTTACCACTAATTTCATATCATGAAACTAACACAATAATGATTGACACATTATATGCCATAACGTATTTAAGTTCAATGTGTTACTAGCATGAATCTGTGTATAGAAACCACTTTTCTTCCTTCTGTAAGTGACCTTGACCTCTGGATCCCTAAAATGATTGGATTCTTCATTACCCAAAATGGAAGCCATCCACAATGTTTGTTCACTGTTCATTATGGAGAACTCGAGCTACTGTGCAGAAACCATTTTTCTTCCTTCAGTCAAGGTGACCATGACCTTCTGACTATGGAATTGAAGATTTGACAATGGAATTTAAAGAATTCTTCCTTACACGTGCAAGCTATCCATATGGGAGAACATGAGTTGTTGTATACCTTTTATTTATTTACCTTTGATCTTTTGATCCAAAACTGATTGGGTTCTCCCTCACCAAAGGTGCAAGAGATCCAAAAAATTGGGTATCTGTATACGATAGCTTGTGCTATTGTGTTCCAATAAAGTTGGTAATAAACATACATATGGACAGACATCATAACACATTTTGCTTTGCTTTATGGGGCATAATAATGCATTGTGCAACTTTCGTCTATGATTACTGAATCACATTAGTTTATTAGAAAGTCAAAATAAAAATCAAGTAATTTGTTAGGTAATGGAGATATTTGGCAAACATCGTTTTGCATTCTGCAGCAATGGAAGTCAAACTATGGCCAGGATGATAGAAGAACTTATTTTTTTTAAGACAAAAACAAAAATTCAGTTAGTCAAGTTTGTCATGTCAGTTGTTTTTGCATTCAGTGAGACAAACATAATTCATCATTGGTGCTGGACTGGGAAATCATACCAATGACAAATATTATCCATCACTGGAGCTGGATAAGGAAATCCCACCACTGAGAGACAAATCCATTTTTGGTGTTGGATAGGAAAATCCCACCAGTGGGTCTGAGTTTGTAGGCAGTAATGTTCATAACATCTACAGTGTCAGAAAGTGGAATAAAAATATGTCACTCATGGGCAAACTCACAAGCAAAGGACTGAAAGAAATAGGTATCACTCTTCCATGACTGCCAGTGGTAGTGGAGTCGACACTGGATATGGTTTTATTTAAAGTTTTATATGGTCACAAGTCCAAAAACATGGATCTGCCTTGTCATATGCATGTATCCCTACATTTCCTCTGACATTCAGACTGGGACAACATCACTGAGACGCTTGATCATGCTTTTGTGTGTCATGTTTTTCTGTTCCAGAACTTGAACAGATAGCTAGCATACATGGAATGTCCATTTAGTAAAGACTACTTTTTCAAGCTAATACCCTCCTTATGATCTTCAGGCGAGGTTCATTTAAATATTTTGGATAAGTTTTTATTAGTGGTCTTACATAACTTATGTTGGGAGGAATTACTATCATGCATTGTTTGCTCTGTTCCTTGTTACCTACCCACATCTACAAACCCTCTGACCTACAGGCTAGGTCAACATCAGTTGGAAATGTTGGTTATGGTTTTGGTTGCAAGTTTTTCTATAAGGCTGTACATCCCAAACCTTAATGATAATCAGCATGTCCGGAATGAAGCAATGAAAGCACTACTCTCCATCTGCCCATTAGGCAATGTCATATTTGAAAATGAAAGCATATATGTAATTGGCAGGGATGGAATCAACACATATAATCTCATGCAATTTATAGCAGAGATAATAACAAATCGAAAGAGAGAGAGAGAGAGAGAGAGAGAGAGAGATAGAGAAAGAGAGAGAGAGTAATACTTTGCAAGCAGCCTCAATAGTTTTGCACAGTGGACCGGCTGAGGGCTCACAATGGAATACATGGGCATAGAATTTATCCTCAGCTTTGTGAACAATAAATGCACACATTCTGGAACAAAGAATAGAATTGCATTGTTACTGAAGTCAAAATAAGAAAAGTCTTTATCCAAGTTCAGTTCTCAAAAGTCATGAATAGCACAGATAACACGATTGCTTTGTTCCTTTCAAGTTCCAAGCTGGATATCCAGTTTTCCACATAAGCAGTTTTAAGGGCCTGTACCGTCTATAAAAAAATATGTAAAGTTCAAACTTTTTGTTGTTGTTGTGGTAATACATAATGTGTCAACAGGTCTGGGTTTAGAGTAATGATGTACCATTGCTGGCTTTGAGATGTAGAATTGACTCAATTCAAACTCCCACATATGTGAACAAGATGAAGTACTGGAGGCACACTTTTTGACCTTGGATGTGTCCCATTATGATACTAATATTTAGGGCTTGGAAGTTTTAAAAAAAAGTTAACATTTAATATAAAAACTGCAACTTTATATTTTAAGACTTTTACATTAATTTGCCCGTATCTTTGCTTTGTAAGTCTTTCTTGTGGATGCCTCCACTTAGTCACTGCTACACGGCCAGGATTGTGCTTCTGCTTCTTATTAAATTAACGAAATAAAATTCTTCAAAAATTTTAATAATCACAGTCACTGAAAAGTATGCTACAACTTGAAAAATCCTTAGCAATTATGACTGGTCATAAATCTGATGCTAAGGCTGTTGTGGAAAAGCAGATCAATATGATCAATAGAAATTTACAAAAAAACTAATGCCAACATTTTGAAATTGACTATAAATTTTGATTTAAGTTGTTTGACATTGCATATAAATCTAAGGCTTCAGATGTTTGATACTGACTATAACTCAAAGGCTTCAGCTGTTTGATACTGACTTGAAAACTAGACTATATATTGATACTGACTATAAATCTAAGGCTTCAGCTGTTTGATACTGACTTGAAAACTAGACTATATATTTGATACTGACTATAACTCAAAGGCTTCAGCTGTTTGATACTGACTTGAAAACTAGACTATATATTTGATACTGACTATAAATCTAAGGCTTTAGATGTTTGATACTGACTATAACTCAAAGGCTTCAGATGTTTGAAACTGACTTGAAAACTAGACTATATATTTGATACTGACTATAAATCAAAGGCTTCAGCTGTTTGATACTGACTTGAAAACTAGACTATATATTTGATACTGACTATAAATCTAGGGCTTCAGATATCTGATGCTGACTAAACCTCAAAGACTTCAGGTGTTGACGATAAATCTAAGGCTTTATATGTTTGATACTGACTATAACTCAAAGGCTTCAGATGTCTGAAACTGACTTGAAAACTAGACTATATATTTGATACTGACTATAAATCAAAGGCTTCAGCTGTTTGATACTGACTTGAAACTAGACTATATATCTGATACTGACTAAATCTCAAAGACTTCAGGTGTTTGATACTGACGATAAATCTAAGGCTTTAGATGTTTGATACTGACTTTAAAACTAGACTTTATATATTTGATACTGACTATAAATCTAGGGCTTCAGATGTCTGATAGTGACTATGAAGCAAAGGTTTTAGATGCTTGATATCAACTTTAAAACTAGACTTTAGATGTTTCAATTTTCTATAGCTCTGGTAATATCTCTGCAGTTCCTTTGCATTAGGAAGATCAAAATATAAGTTATAATTTATGAATCTATGTATCAGTTACAGGTACTGCTTGATGAAATCCCATTAAAAAACAGACAACAAATTTGTATGAATACACCAGCCAAAATGGTGTATTTTACAATATCTCATTTGAAAATGCAAGATAACATTCTGGAGTAAATCAGAAGAGATTGGACATAAATTGATGCAATTCTCACTTGCTACAGAATGAAAGAAAAAAGTAACCAAAATGCGAGCAAGTCAACAAAAAATATACTTGGGGAAATATTTTTCAATTTACAACCTGCTGTAAATTGTCTGCACAGGCTACATGTTGTGATAAACAGATCTGATCTCAAAAACTGTGTTATACTGAAGAAACATAATTGTCAATGTACATTTCCTTTAGTGAATCTGATATGATGTGACAATGATCTTCAATCTATGCAAATAGTATGAACTTTTAAAAACTCATTTTATGTACAATTAGTGACAGGGTACTTTATCCCATACATTTTTATGCACATTTGGGGCGAGATATTCAACTAATGAGTAATGCAAAGAAAAACACAACAACCTATTAATTTATTTATGATTTTGGATTTTTTGGACCCACCACCATGGGAAAATATAAACTGTGTCGAAAGTTGAATATTCCAATGTATCACAAGTGATCAGCCTTGATTTGACTTATTGGTTGATGTGAAGAGCATCGACTGTACTGTGCTTCAGTAGACACTATTTGCGGTGTTGGGTGTGCATCATCATTAACAGTTTAAATCCTAATCTGTGAGCTTGTTTGAGACATATCACAGTACTACTGAGGTTTAGCATGGGTAGCATACTGGATTTTGGTAAGTAAATCAAATGGCAACAAAACCAACCAATGGAAATACATCATATGGTAAGTAAATCAAATGGCAACAAAACCAACCAATGGAAATACATCATAGCAGACTCAACAACAAAATGAGCTGAATTATTTCTTCTTTAATATGTAGCAAATCATGTAATCATTTCAGTTTTTTTTTAGGCATAATGACAATAAATACATGCTTTATGAATGCTCATTTCACACAAAAATAACAATTTAAATAAATCCAAATAATAAACCAATCATGTGATGAACAAAACCTATACCCTAAGATCAGCTTTAAAATATATTAACAAGAATTTTGTTCTTTTGATACAGACTTTAAATAAGTGAGAATTATCATATGTAATTGTAGCTTTGTTGCTCGTAATGGTATATTCCACTTGTCTGAATCAAAATAATGTGACACCTAAATACATACACTGTGTACAATCACATGTATATACATGAATAAATATGCATCAGATTCACTGCTTTAATTAATTTTTATCTTGCTTTAATTAATTTTTATCTTGCATTTAATTAATTTTTATCTTGCTTTAATTAATTTTTTATCTTGCTTTAATTAATTTTTATCTTGCATTTAATTAATTTTTATCTTGCTTTAATTAATTTTTTATCTTGCTCTAATTAATTTTTTATCTTGCTTTAATTCATTTTTTATCATATTCTGCTTCCTATAGACTTCTTTTGAACTCTAACACAGGTATTCATATAAAAATGCCAGAAAGTCTAAAATTTTTGAGATATAAAATTCAGCTACAGTGCCATATTATTCCTGCATTTTTAAACTTTTACCATGGCAACAAAGTTATTAACAGTAAAATTTCAACCAATTTAATAACTGGCCAAAATACTTTTGATATTTTTAGTTTTTAAGACCATTTAAGTATATTAAAGAAAATATAAACACAGAATACACAGCCCAAACTTTATAAATATATATTAAGTGTTCAGTCTTGACACTACAATGAAAATAAAACACCTGTTAGGCCTATTTTATGTAGATCTTGGTCAATCTAAGACAAAAAATTTGAAAATCTTGGTTTTCTCAAACATAAATTGGGAAAACTCAAAGCAGGACTTATTTGTTTGGCAAGAAAGCAGAAAACTCAATATAAAGAATATTCAAAAATATGTAATTTTTTTCATGATTTTACAAAAATTCTCTGGCTATTCTGGCAACCTGAAAAATATTCCAATTTGTCATAATTTTTACAAGTTCAATGCATGATCGGATTGCCCTGGTAATGTGAAAAATGTAATTCTATCACAGATTTAAAAATTCTAGGCAGGATCTCACTGTCTTGGCAACCATTTCATACCCAGCATGCTGAAGTAATGCATATCCAACACCAATCCAGTCTACACAACAAATTACCCACTATAAAAAATTACTTTTTTACAAGAGGTAAACAGGATTTCAAATGACAGTTCAACTTCAAACTGATTCACAGTACTGTAATGGTACATTGTCTTTGCTTTATTACACATACTTACTTTACATTATCTATGGCGATCCCCATAAAGGACAGATACCTAACACGACACTCTTCTATCTTGTTGTCACCTTTCTGTAATGGAAATTTAAAAAAACGGGACATGGTTTCACAATCTCACACTTGCCAATCCTGAGAGATGTATAAGCATAATATTTGCTAATATTATTACTTTGCAAAAATGCATCCCCTGAGCATGAAAATTGTAATACATGTATATACATTACAGTACAATGTATGAAAACTGTAATGCATGTATATACATTAATTACAGTACACTGTATGAAAATTGTAATATATACATGTTACATGTTATGATTACAGTACATTGTATGAAATTGTAATATATATATATACATTACATGTTATAACTACAGTACACTGTATGAGAAATGTAAAATAAATTTTGCTGTTAACTTGAACTGCAGCAGGCCCAAATACTTATCAAAAAAGGGGCAAAATCCATGTGGATTAGAACCAGAAACAAAGACAAATTATTTATATTCAACATTCACTTAACTATTCTACATATCTATCTTTTGCTAAAGGATCATAAAGTCCACAAATTCTGCAATGAGCATGATGTTGTTCAACCTGAGTACTGTATTACACCACTCTCATATTCTTCTTTTCAAATTGTAAAGTGGTGTTGATTTGTCCATTTTCTGATCTGACATGTTTTTAGTTTAAAGACCCATCTGCTCTAAGAATTTCATTCACAAGTCAAACTGAAAAATTCCATTTCATGTAACATATGGCACTATTATTTTCTTCAGTTCAGACTGGTCCACTAACTAACTTACCAATATAATGAATTTGCAAGGCAAAGTTTCAAATTAAAGAAACCCATTTGTTTTCTTAGATATGGGTCATATAAAGTTGCTATAAATAGAAATTTAGTAAAGTAAATATAGGTCTAGGATGGACAAATTAACTCTTATGCTATTCTTACATAGTAGTCTTTCTTTTCAGAATATTCTCAAATCTATTTGATGAGTGCAATTAAAGGGATGACTATAAACATGACAAGCACAACATTTTATTGCTTTTTATATTTATATATATATTTTTTTGTACTGATGTAATCTGTATTCAGGCAAACATTAAGTGAAAAATCATAATGATTATGCTAAAAGTATAACTACTTTCCATGTATCAACTTCATTGGTATTTGGATCAATTGTTTTTTCAGCATGAACCCTAAGTCTCATCCAATGAATGACTGGTTGAAGTATTTCAAAAATATTCGAGCTGCTCAGGCGATTAGATAGCTCTGTCCAATTCAAAGAAAACAAATTTGTTTGTAAAATTAATCAAAAGAACAGTTCATGAAACAATGACAGTATCTCCATATATTAGCTAGATTTCCTATCTAAGCAGCTCTGATTTCTTCAAATACTTTGACAAGCTCCTGCAACTGGCTGAAACAAAGCACGGTCAACACAGAATTATACTTTATATGATAAATTGTGGATAGCTTCTCTTAAAAAACTCACCACTTTTATTAGTGGTAAAAATTGTAAATTCTAGCATAAGAAAATATAGAAAAAGTGTGTATGATACAATGAAATCGTACTATGGCATGACTGCCAGGGTCTTCAGAGTGTCATCATGCTATGTACCATGTCACGTAATATCCAACCAAGTCAGCCAACTGAACAAAATACTGTATGTGTATCCTTTAACAACAAAAGAATGAGTGGGGGTGAGGTTTAACTGAAGTGAGTAAACTTACGCCATATTCTGTAATAGTAACTGTTGATGGTGCAACTAAGACACTGACAAACATCCATTTTTCTGGTGGAACTCGCCTGCACATTCTTTCTATGGCACTATTTATGACTTCCATTCCTGAAACAGATTTAATAAATACTGAACATTTTCCATGACTAGATTAACAGAATCCTTCCTTTGATGATGGATGCATTGCTTTTATTGAAGACTGTAGCTAGTTTGCTTTGATGATGGGTACATGTGTTATTGAAGTTGCCACCCAAGGCCAATTATGGAGAACCAAAACAAGTGCCCCTTTCTTATTGAAGTGGCAAAATCATATAACTGTAGAACAAAGAATAAGTAGGAACTGGCAACTTGTCAACATCAAGGATTAGAAAGGAAATGATTTGTTTAATTTGAGATCTAGGGCTTCTGTCAAGATTCATTTGTCACAAATACAAAAGTGCACTAATGTTACTGGTTTCCATAATAATAAAAATTTATAACTTTTTCAACACTTGTTCAGTCATTTTTAAATTTTTCCAAACATTTTCAAGACCTGGAGAAGCAATTTTCAAAATTTAAGACCTTTTCCAGAATTCCATATAAGAGAACAACACCAAACAATATGCTCTACATAAATACACAAAAACTTAATGCCAATAGTTTGAAACTAATTATAAATCAGATTTTAGATGTTTGATGATGACAACAAATTTAAGGTTTTAGATTTTTGACATCGATTAAAAACAAGACATAAGGTATTTTGATTATCTATAGCTCTGGTAATGTCTCTAGAGTTCTTCTGAAAAAGAACGATAAAACTGAAAGTTATATTTTATGAATCCACGTGCCATTGGTAGTCAACTTTTGATGAAAATCCCTTTAAAACACAGATCAGACATTTGTATAGAGGGCATGGATGCTCCAGTAGTAGAGATGTATTTTAAAGACAAACTCATTGAAAAATCTGAGATCAAATTTTCGAGTACAACAGAATAATCATACAACCAATATATGAAATGTTTACTGACGTGTACAATTAAGCTTAGCCTATGTTTTGTCAATACAGACATCCCTATCCAACATAATCTGTTATGTCCTGTGAAAGTTCTTTCATGCACATGCATTTTGTCAAGCAAGCGAAAAAATTTCAAGTCAAACAGGACGGTAACTGCCTCAACCTGTCATGTACAAAAGTGACAAGAACCTAAATCTTCTCAATATATACTGTAATATAAAATTTGGTTTCAATCAATTAAATCCATAAAAAGACAATTTTTAAGTAAATTATATTTTTCAGAGAATACTTTCCACATCAGATTGGAATATTAGCCTGCTACCTCGTGAATCCATCCTTGCTAAAATATGAAAATTGTCTTTTTTCTGTCTATATCAACAAGGGGCAATAACTCTTGCTCATAACCTCCCCTTGGCACCGCCCGGTGTTGCTAGCCTTTAGCTGAGCGAAATATTATTGAGGATGCTTGCATGGCAGGAAGGTTGGGAGGGTTTTTACGTAATGTGATTTAGCATTTATTCTCAGAAAAACATAATTTACTTAAAAATTTATGTTCTCCCTTGAATACGTTACCCAATCAAATTATGTTAGGAGAATAAGTCATAGGATGAGGGGATGCTGAGCATCCAACCTCTACCTTGGGTATCCTTCTAGGGAAGAATAGCTGAAGTCTCCCATGTGAACAATACCATGTTCTCCTAATTACATAAGCAACATAGCTTAGGGTCAGTTGAACTGTGAACCTAACATATGGTTAACAAGATGAATATTGAAATCTTACCTACAAAATTTCACCGGTGAATCCAGAGAGGCTAAGAGGCTTGGTAGATTGATCTAGCTGGGTCTAGTGGTCGTCTGTGCTGCTACCACTGGACCTACAAGATTCAAGGTTTGCCTCTGCGATGCTAAGTCTCTGAGATGAAGGCTTGAGAATGTTGACTCTGCATGGCAGCCAAAGCTTCTATTATTGAAAGGTTGTGTTCAAACGTGAGGCTAGCAGAGATAACTAAAAGCTTCTAAGCAGTAATTTTCATGAGGTGACTGATCTGGTGAGATGTCAGAGTACAACACCAGGCATACAACCCAAAACTGCCATGAAGAAAGGGCTTGAAGGGTGATATCCTGTTTTCCAGCTTACAGGCATATCTATCAATAGAATAAGTAGATCAGTGACCCAGGGCTTGTCCCATCTGAGAAGGACTATCATAATCATGTCATTCTGACTCATAACTTCTGGATTATATTCAGTATCAGCACCATGGCAGGGGAGGCGAATGCCTCAAACCCTCTCAAGTGACTGACAGTGCATCCATTGCCCAAGCTTTGGGGTCTGGAACTGGAGAGACAAAGGCAGGTAGCTTGTAATTCCACCAAGTTACAATGAGGATGATCATCGGACACCCACAAACTGTGCAAAACTGAGTGAAGGCTGACTGATGGCAAGTTCATTCCAAGTGAAGGACTAAACCTTTGCTGGATAGAGTGATGACCATGAACTTAAGACTGATGAGAATGTGTCTGATTTGTAAAAGCTGATATGGAGATTGTCACACCAACAAAGAAACTGCCAAATCAGAACACACAGGTCAGGTGATATGTTGCCTCCCTCTTTTTGAGGAGATAGTTCTCGGATATAATGAGGACTGTTTTTGCCAAGAGTTGATCTTTTCAGAAGAGAAAGGTGTATATGACAGCCTTCATTTCTAGGTTGTTGATGTGTAGAGGTCATTCCCCAGGCTCCCACTTGTTGCTGACAGTAGTGAAGGTCGGCAACAGGTGGGCACATCACTGTGTGCAATGGTATCGACACCTATCATTATTTCTGCTTGGGACTTCTCCAGTGGTATTTTCATGATCAATCAACATGAGTTGGACCTGTGATGCAGCTATGATCAATTCTCAGGCACGATCATGGCTGTCTGATCAAGGGGACTTGAAAAGTGTCACCATTGTGCTCCCAATGTCCGCATAAAAATATCCAAGCGGGATCAAGTCCACTGCTGCACTGAATGATCCGTGGAGTTGCAAAAACTCTCTCGCTGAAATCCAGGTCCTGTTGGAAATGGACTTGATGATCTTGATGATTCAGATTATGTGAACAAATTCTCATTGAAATCTCTGGTACAGTAGTGATAAGATGCAAACAGTGAGACTGGATGGGCGGATCTATGACTAAGATCCCCATATGAAAAGGTCCCCATGATGGATGGCTGGACTGCCAATGTTGGCTGGATTGCTATGTTGGCTGGACTGCTGATAATGTTGGGATGGCAGGTGACGGTTGGCCAGCCAGCAACAATACGGAAGTATTAAGAGTTGGATCCAATGGCTCCAGCATGAACCCCATGCACTGACTTACAGGCCCAAAGGCATACTTGGACATGCAGGGGAACTGGGCTGCCTAAAATTGAGGAATACTCTCCAATGAATCAGTATCACCAAAAACGAACCATAGGTTCTCTTCCTTGATTTATTCAGTCTTTTCTTTCCTTCAATGCCGAAGAACCAATGCTATAAATGTGCTTTTCATGCATTTAGTACACATTTCTCCTGAAACTACACAAGAGAAAACAAAGCATACATTAGCAAATTAGTATGTGACTAACTAGCTACAATGGTAGCCAAGACTTCCTCTGACTATGTATTACAGATGCTGCATATCACAGTCGGTGTATACTTAGTATAAAACAAAACAAGAGTCATGGTAGACTTCTATGCTCTGGAGTTGCATATACAACATTTAAATGACATTCTGCTGAGATGACACAAAAACAAAAAAAAATTAAAACAGAAACTAGTAATGTATTGAAATTACTAAGTTGCTAAAATGTTGTCATATCATAGAAAGGGGAAAGAGTCATATCAGAAACCATACATCCTGTTATGAACTTACGCACAATGCTTAGTTAATAATTAAACCACAATTCTTTCAGAACAGCATAAAATACAAAATATCAAGCAGCACTTTAGAATTTTGCTAATAACAGCTCCGTAACAGACAGAGTAAGCAAACAATTCAAAGTCGGGCTAACTCATAATCACCTTGTATAAGGTCAACGATAGCATGGTGGTATGGTGGTCTTAAAAGACAAAGTCCCAAAAGATGACAAAATCACTCAAAATTGGCAGAAATTGTAAAAATAATGCATACAGCCTGCAGCAGATGTATAAATCCACACAATAAATCCAAAAGGGATATTAGATGAGCCTACAGGAACACAAAAACAGCTAGATTGAAGGAGGCTACAAACTAGCGACACCTGGCTATACCAAAGAGAGGAATGGGCTAGAGTTATTGCCCTTTGTCTACTGAAATAGACAGAAAAAAGCCTATTTTCGTCTTTCAGTATGGTGGGATTTGTGAGTCGCAGGCTAATTTTCCAAATGTAATGTGACTGGGGAATGTATTCAAAGAAGAAAGCAAAGTTTTAAGTAAGTTATGTTTCTCCAAAAATACTAACCCAATCACATTACATTAGGAATATTAGCCTAGTACCTAATGTAATGTAGTTGGGGAACATATTTGAAGGAGAAAAACCTTAACACTGACCTTAACCTAGGGTGTGGAGGGACATATGGTTACAAATGGATGCCAAAGTTCCTGCTTTGTTGAGCTTCTGTCATGGGAGGCTCGACATTATTGGATGAAAAATTCCAATAACATGTTCTGCATTAATTGCACTGGGAGAAAAAAAATGAACCGACAATATATGATTTCCATCTTTGCAATAATATTAAAGTAAGTCAGATTTAAGAGTTAACATTTTATTTACCTGTTGGTCTATTCACCAACTCACATCCCAGGTAGTGACATCGTAAAACTTTCTTGGGTTCTTCCATTGGCGTTGGAAAAGAAGCATCTGTCAAAAAATATTTTAACTTGAAAACAACAGTCCACATCTGGTAGATAGCAACCATATCAGAAAATGTGAACAAACATCAGTTTAAACAGGGATTGAAACTGCTGTTATCAGCATACCAGTGGTGAGGTGGGCGGAGGGTGCTTAGCAATCAGAACTTTCAATATATGCATTATCATTATATCTAAGAGCATGCATGTCTATTTTGATACAATTTCAATGGTCAAAAATGTTGATATATGCATTACCATTATATATAAGAGCATGCATGTCTATTTGGATACAATTTCAAACACGTTATTTCTTCTGGAAAGTCAATTACACAAAAGGATTTTACATTTGTTACAATTTTAGGTTATTTTAAACAATTTATGGAATTTTAATATTTTTATATTTTATATTATTCCTAATGTTTACCTTTATTTGAACAGATTTCTTTCTAAACTATTGTGCAACTGACATTACATTTTTCAATCCTTAATTTATCTGCCTCATACAGTCACATTTGTGGTGATGTGCCTAACATAAACAAATGCACCTACCTACATACTGTTGCCTAGACCTAGGAAGAAAGAATAAATGCGATGGAAGGTCAGATTTATTGCATGCTTTTTGTGTGCAGATGATGATGGTAGTACAATGTTCTCATCTACTTCTTAAGTCTGAGCTAAAAAGGTATCACTATCACTAATGTCATCATCATCATTACCATCACTGCAACAAGATGTTCTGTTATCATAACCAAAAAGTCCACCACCGCAAACATCAGCAGCAGCAGTATTACTTGTATTATAACAAAGTAATTTACAGTCATGGAAACCCCCTCTAAAATGTATATCATAAGAAACTATCCATACGTACTACTGTAGACAGACTGGAAGGAGAGTTTTTGTCCATTTGGTTGTGTATTGGCTGTCTCCAGATTCGGAAGATCCGTGGGCCGTGCCAATTTGCTCAGTGAGCTTTGTTGGATACTGCGCTCCATCATTATCTTCTTACAGATGTCTCTTAAAGCATTAGCAATGTGCCGTGCAGGTACATCACACCGGAACACATGACACATGTGGGTTCCACTCATTTTGTCACGAGCCACATAAGCAAAGTCCCTAAAACAACAAAAGACGTGAAATATGAATCACATGTTCTACATAATAATATGTTTTTCCAATGAATTCTGACTTGAACAGACTCATAATATTCTTCGAATGGAATATCTGATATGGAAAAGAAAAACATGCCATTAAATTTCAACCCAATATAATACAATGAATTTACTTATTTTTTTCATGTGAGGTACAAATTGTTATGGCTTCCATGGTTGCACCCAAAACATAAATTATGATATATACTCACTTATAGGTTCAATCAAGCTACAAAATGCATGGACCCAGATTAGCCACTGCATAATGCAGTGAAAGTTCTGGGTCTATACAAATTGTCAGGAGTAATCAGTAGAACAACAAAACCCTGACCTGTCAGTGCATTATGCGAAGGCAGATCAGGGTGTATGTTGTTTGTATTTGGAGTGGACATATAAGTGAGTATATACAGTAGAAAACCAAATCACAAATGATCCATCTATGGAACCAATTTGACTTTCTCTCAAACCATATATAATTTACGTACCAATGAAAGTCAGATTAATTTTTGTCATGTTGCCTGCCCGCAATTACTTAAGTCAAGAACAAAGGAATTGGTTAGAAGCCATGTATATATGTTAGACCCACGGCTATAGTGGTCGTGTTTGTATTTGTTACGAGAGCCCAGATTGTTGGGTGTCAAAAATCACATGTGGATGTTGAAAGCTTTGTTCAAGAACAAAGGACCCTTATTGGCATCGTAAATCTCACCATGCTGACAGACAGCTGGAGCATTGTCTGCTAAGTTGAACAGAACAGGGTAGAATCTATATCCAATCGGAACTGAGAGAAAGTGTGCTCACTATTTTAATCCAAATTTAACTGAGTAATTTAAACTAGAAACTTCAGTAATTGTGAAAAATTGTGCTGGAAAGTTAAAGCAATAACTGGGAAAGCCACTCATAAATTGGCGGGAAAACTTAGTAAATTCTAAGGAAAGACAAAGCTTTGTAAAGATCACTGAGGTATTTGCTCAATTGTTGCAGAATATTATGGCACTGTAATTGTAACTATGTGCAGTATGTATACTTCATTACTATAATCGTTAGTACGTAGAATTACCTTTGTAGTGTTTAATTTACATGTGTATTTGAGAAATGAGCTATGATTATGTAAAGAGTTATGTAGATTGCTATCTCGTAGTTAATTTAATATTGTAATTCGTTATTTGGTTAATTCGTAGCAAACTAGTGCATTTATTCATGTGATATTCTAGATTTTGCAACTGTTGAATTGAATTTAACTTTGGAAAATGGTTGCAGTGTGTAAAATTAGTTAATATGGATATCTGAATATTTGTGTACACTTGGAGGAGTGTAATGTACAGAAATGCATCTGATTGCTGTGCTATTCAGTATGAGATTAAGAATATATATACTGATGTGATGCAATTTATTGATGTTTGTATGATAAGGGTATTTTGATGTGCATGAATGCGTGACCGAAAAATGTAATAGCCTTTATATGATGATTGTTGGTTTAGTGTGAGATGAGATGGCTAATAAATATGCTAACATCCTTGTGTTTTCACAGGAAGCTTTTAGGGGACAGACTTCCGGTGTTGTTTAGTCCTGAGTCTCATGAAGAATAGAGACTAGTGGAGAAGTCGATTTTGATTGGAAGGCTAGTCGGAGACAAGTCAAGGATGAGGAGGAAAATTAGTTGAGGAGGAGGAATTGGAGAAGGAGCAGTCTAGGAGAAAGGAATTAAGAGGAAAGTTGGAAGAAGAGAAGAAATTGGGAGGATAGGAGAGATAAAGATGAGTATAAAACAAGGACAGGTGGAAAAGTGAACTCACATTATAAATCAAAGGATGCAATAGGCTATCACTTGGTCGAGAGGAAGAAGAGTGATTGGGAAATTTATATAATTTGAATATTGAATTGTATTAAATTGTTATTCATTTGAATTTCACATTTTGTGTTCTCAATAATTTAACTGTCGGCATTGCTGACTGGGGGGTTTGGAGCCTTACCTCTCTCTATCACTAATATCACTCCCTAAAAAATCGAGCCCGGGGTGGGACTTCTATGGTAATTTAAATAATATATTGAGAGCACCCCTCCCCAACCCTACCAAATGCCAAATTTCTTTTAATTCACAATAAAATGATACACTGAAAAATTTAACTGACAGCATCTTCTTTGAGGTAACAAGAAAATGATAGAGCAGGGTATTTGCAATTTGGTCTGTATATACAGGAACAAATGATGTATTGACTCATGATTACTCCCAGGCTCATTCTTTATAGTACAAACTTGGGAAAAAAACACTCTTCAAAATACATCCTAAAGATCATAAACTTGACCTACCATCTTTATTCTTATTAGGCACCACTCCAATGTTGACACAATTTTTTGAACCTGAAGTTAACACCCTCAAGTTCCTTACAGTAACCATATTTGACACTTTAACAAACAGATCCCTTCAAATAAAGATGAGAAAATATATTGCCTTGGTTATTCAACAACTAGTGGAATATACATTATTATCAGGACAGTTTGCTGACAAAACATGGATGACATAGTTTTGAGTACACTATACATGAGGTGCAAGCCAGTGGATACAAAACTACTAAAACTGGTCAGTAACTATTATTTTGCAAGCCATAGTGCTCCTTTGTGAAAACAAAATAGTTGGGTTCCTTAACTTCCAACTGCATTATGTACCAAACTGTGATATATCAAGAATAGCGAAATATTCAGAATAGTATTATTATATTGAGCTGTGATACACTGAGAACAACATTATATATTAAGTTGTGATACTGAGAAGAGCATTGTATACTGAACTGTGATATATTGAGAATATCATTATAAATTGAACTGTGATATATTGAGAATAGCATTATACATTGGGATGTGATATATTGACAATAGTATTATTATACTGAGCTGTGATGTATAGAAAATAGCATTATATATTGAGCTGTGATATACTGAGAATAGCATTGTATACCGAACCATGATATATTGAGAATAGCATTATATATTGAACTGTGATATATTGAGAATAGCATTATTTACCAAGCTGTGATATAACATGATAGGTGTTCTAGTGATAAGTCTTATAACCTGAATGGTGTTATAATGAAGGACACTTTAACATGGTGTTATAATGAGGACCATGTAACATGGTGTTATAATGAAGGACACTTTAACATGGTGTTATAATGAGGACACTTTAACATGGTGTTATAATGAAGGACACTTTAACATGGTGTTATAATGAGGACACTTTAACATGGTGTTATAATGAGGACACTTTAACATGGTGTTATAATGAAGGACACTTTAACATGGTGTTATAATGAGGACATTTTAACGTGGTGTTATAATGAATTGCAATGTAACATGAACAATATTATCAAGGGCCTTATAGTGTGGAATCTCTACATGCAAGGAAAACTGAAAATAATGTTTCTACCAATTCTAAACATTTTAGTATGAGTGTCACAGCAGTCTAAAATGATCTATTTGTACAACTGTTTTGTAGCCATATATGAGGGATAAAACTGGATCAAAGTATTTATTAGTCTCAAGTTTTTCCACAAAATCATTAGTTTAACCTCCATCACCATAGATACTTTATAATGTGCTTGACTGTTAATAGTTTTTAAAAAATGGAATTTAGGTAGTAAGCTTGGTGTACTTTTGATAACTTTTGGTGTTTTACAGCACAGTAACGCTCTGAAAGTTATATTTCGCCACGGCCAAAAAAGTAAAGTTCCTTGCTAATGGACAAATCATAGTAGTTGATTAGGAATGAACAGATGGTGGGAACTGAACCCCAACTCCCCACTCAAAAGTACAGAAAATGCAGCAGTACTTAACGGTAAGACAGAGTGATTATATATTATATAAGGAAACAGTAGCTAGAGGGCAAAAAATTACAATCCAAGTTATTCTACTTGTAGTTCTTAATAGTTGGTCAGTCTTAAATTTTTTTATTAAATCTATCATTTCACATGCATACAAAAACACAACATTTACATAAATCAGCTGATCTTGACATCAAAAGCTTTGTAATATGTTACAATATCAATTATCTAAAAACAAAAAGTAAAATGCAAGTATAAAAGAAGCCTGTTAAGTTACTTCAGAGAAAAAGCATCATTTTTTGGTAAATATGTAAGACATCACATAAAAAATAAAAGTGATTTGCATTATGAATAGTGTTACCTTTCCCTGCAGCCAAAATATAAAATATGACACACATAAATGACAGTCTTTGTTAATTCTCAGAACTTTACAACAGTTTTAACTGAGGTGAATATAGTACATGCTGACACATACCTTCGTTATTTGTAATTTCCCCCAAAACAATTATCAAAGTTACAATGCAATTTTACAAATGTCAGTTGTTGTTCTATTTTGTTAAACATATTTATTGCAATAAATGAATCATGAAACTGAAAAGAAACAATTTAATAAACGAAATATACAAGTTCCTCTCGATTTGTTAACAATGATTTAAAAAAAAAGAAAAACTCCTTATTTTTAACAAGCTTCTTAAAATAATATGCACATTAAAATTCTGCAAGTCTGCAGTATTTAAACTGATATAACCATCTGGTATGAATGTTACAAAAGGCCCCCTTGCTGCTGAGCCCAAAATAACCAAGAGTCACAGTTGGGCCTGATATTGCTTACCTGGGTAACATACATATGTAAATTTGAGAAACAAATTCATATATTTATTGAAACTGTGAGAAAGAACAGCCTGAAGTACTTTGTTGCCACACTGTCTTTCAGTCCTGAACAAAGAATATTTTTCCAGTTTCATGAGGAAAAAACTGTGTTATTTAGTTTGAATATAATTTACTTTTCACTCATTTTCTCCTATATTTACTGAAAGTGATCCACAGTTGTATGGCATCATTCCTTTGCAATGAGGCCTTGTTAATATTAGTCAACAACATGTTGTAATACAAAAGTTAGATCCTCTATATAATTATTTAATAATTTATGTACAATACAGCTTGTTGCAAATTTTAACTGACCACTGTTGGCAAACATCACAGAAGGGTATTAATTTATTAAATCATGCTTTCTAGTCTATGTCCAGTAGGTGCAAACAAATATTTGGAGAAAGAGTAAGTGTCTTAATGAGTGTGATGTCTACTACTGTTACCCATGAACAAAATTAAGTGCAATCTAGTCACAACATTAAAAAAAATCTGGAATTCATTTTTGTTTTGTTTGTATGGATGGAGAATTTCTAGGAACTCCTTTTGAAAAATCAGAGGGGCCCAAATAATTTAATTAATAACAGTAGTTACATCTGGAAATGATTCAGGAGAATAGTATATTGGGTCTAGTGATTGTTTTAAAAATTTATTGAAAGCTGAAAGTACATTTTAAATATGTACATATAAATGTAATAACATAAGTACATATTTCAGTCATTTCAATATAATACAATTTTAAGGTGACAGCCAGCAAAGGCAGTAAGGTATTTTACCAAAGGACACAATACAGCAAAAATTATCCACAATTTATTTCATCTACTTAGAGTGTTACTTGTTTTACCTGTACTATATGTTTTTCTTCAGATACAAATTAATACCTAAAATGTATTATTTTACAATTTTAAAACAAACAAACTTGTTTTATTAATATGTATGAAGCCTGAATTCAAAATTACTTTTTTATAATCTGTTTTACTTTATATTCTGCAAGGGAGAAAACTCAAAATAAATTTAAAAAAACTTTACTCCCAATACTCCTCCTCATAGGTTACTTCATTTTTGCTTTAATAGACAAATTGGCCAGTACAGTATTTTTTCTAATTTTAGTAATTTAGCCATATTTGATGGCGAATCAGTGTCTTTTATATGAACTTGGAAGCCCTCTTTGCCAGGATGATTTTTTTTAAAAATTAAGTCAAATTCTGTTAAGTGGTTTTTAAAAGTTTAATAACAGGCTTTTACTATTTTTCAGTAATGACAGCATTATTTGACGACAAATGGCAACAACATTTGTCAAACTCTGATGAGCAGTTTTTTGAGAAGAGGTTAAGTTAAGAGGTTTGTTATTTTTAGTATTGGCAGATATATTAGACAGCAGACCAGAATCATTGGCAAAACTTTGTAAGCTCATAATGCTAGGATGCTTTCTGTCAACTTTCGTAAAACTCTGTGGAGCGGTTTTTGTGAAGAAGTCGTTTAAAGGATTTCTATTTTTTAGGGTGTGGATGGATTTATAAGCATGAATGCCAAAGTGACTGCCATAATGAGCTTCATACAAGGCCCTCCTGAAAAAAAATGTCAGAATCTCAGTCTAAATGAAGATGCCTGGCTAGAAATACCGAGGGGCCCCGAGTGGCCGAGTGGTCTAAAGCGCTCTCCGTTACGGATCACTGCCATCTCACCTCTGTCTGCGGCGGTTCGAGTCTAGGATTCAGCCAATGTGGTTATGTGGGAAAGCTTGCCAGTAGCTTCTCGTGGGTCGGTGGTTCTTGCCGGGGTTTTCCCGGGTTCTTCCTCCACCATTAATACTGGCCGCCATGTATAGCCTATCGTGTGCTGAAAAATGGCGTTAAGCCCCAAAACAACAACAACAACAACAAGAAATACCGATTTTGAGTTAACTACCTTGCTTTATATTAAAACAACTGAATATAATGCTATTTATTTTGAAAAACAGCTAATTTCAGGCTTGTATGCCTTATCTTGTTTCTGGTCATGTCATGCAAAGAGATAACCAATTGCGAATCAAAGGCTGTATAATTGTTTTTAAGGAAATATACATTTATGTCTCAAAAATAGCAGATTAAATCAAGGTCTGGCACAAAGTGGGGTACAAAGATTCCCCGTGGTTTTCTCCAGGATTTTAGTTAGTTTCCTTCACCTCAAAGACCACTTCACCCCAAAATCATAGCCAGCTAGAATATATGATATTAACTATAACTTCTTGAATATGAAATGTAAATTAGATATTTCATTTCTTGTACAAGATATTTCTTCCAGAACTAAGGCAAAATAAATCAAGTCTCAAATTTGTTTTTTGCATACCTTCCATTATCTCTGCCAACCCCCCAGACACGGATTGTGTGGATGGGTTGAGAGTTCAGAATACTAAAGTCCTGGGGATCTATCAGCCGCAAACTGTCTGTATCCAGATCCACGTATAGATCCTTACCCTGTGGAGAATAACAGACAGGAATAAGCTGTATAAAAATTTGGTTAATGGGTGTTGAGTAAAGTGGAAGTCAACCATGCACAAATACTACAGTTCAATATTCACATGGTTCCCACGCTTTTCTAAAGATAAATTTCCAGGGTTTTTCCAGTTTGAAATTACTTTTTTCAAGGTTCACATATCACCATAACTGAATAGAATTAAAGAACATTTTAGATTATAAAACATGTATTTTCAAAATCTAAAGATGTTCCTCTTTCAAGACTCTCCAAAACATTGTTTCCTTTCAAACTTGAATTCTAAAGAATTCTATAACAATATATATATGCATCTCATAGAAAGTAACATTTCCTATTACAGTATATATAAAAAAACAATAAAAGCAAATAATTAGAATCTTGTCTTGTAACAAAAAGAGTTTAATTTTCAATTTATCGGTGCTAATAAAATCCCAAACAAGATTTTTCAAACAACCTAATTTCCTTAAGACGATCTGGTTAAAAAACATTTTCAAAAGGGTTGATTTAAATTTTGACAAAAGACCTTCAAAATAATTCACTACTGTATAAATAAGGACTGAATTTTCTGTAAAATCAACTTGTCTTCTTGTAATTGGTTAAACTAGTCCCCAAACCTGTATTGATAAAGGGACTTATATCGTTTGCTAGGCATTCTGGCACATGGCTATGCTTTTGCCACCACCAAGTTGGCCTCTTGAAATGTTAGACTGGTTTTCATACCTTCCATGTAGGGAAAGATATGGATATCGAGATGACTTTGAAAATAAAAGTCTACCAGTCAAATCGAATCCACTGGGCATTTGGATTAACTCAGCATATATGTTTATTGCATGCAACCAAATGATCCATACTGCACCCTTCAAATATTCTGGTTAGAACTCAATAAATTTAACTCATGATCAGTTTAGTTATGACTCAATTATGTGATTGTTTTGGGTGTCCGGTGGTGGAAAAATTCCGGGTTTTTCCTGACTTGCATCAATATTTGCAAAATGCAAGGACTTTTCAATGTCAAGAATTTTTTTCCTCCATTTCTCATGACCTTCTCCCAATTTCCCGGTAGCATGGGAACCCTGCATTCAAGTTTATGTCAAGTTTCAAAAGACACCTAAAAACAGTTCCTTAGAAAGCATGATGATGCATTTATGATGTTCAAAATGGCTGTTATATTGCATGGCATTTTCACACAAGACCAAATAAATTCCTCAAGTCCCATCTCAACAAGATTGGTTGTTCAAAAAAGAAGATTCTTAAGCTTAACATTGTTCGAACGAAATAGTTATCACAACAGCCTTAAAATTAATACTGTTCAAATGAAATAGTGGTGCAACTCATATACAGCCACCCATTCTGCACTGGGAAAGTGGCTGTATTAAATGGGTGGTCTTTCCAGAGGGGGACTATATTTGTGAGAAGTGTATGTAATAAGAAAGCTACATATAACTTCAAAGCATTTAATATCCTCATAGTAGCAAAGGATCATCTTGTTGCATGAACAGATTTATTTCATTTTAAATTAAGTTCTTGTTCTTAAGCGTGAAATGTGAGTGAGGTATTGTTGGCATTGTGCATTCAAAACCATTTAAATCTTGTTACAAAATTGCTTAGCATTTAAAATAATACTCTTTCCATTCACTTTATTTTTTGCTGCTGCAGAATATTCTCATTATCTGTTGCAATACTGTTTATTGTTTATTGTGTTTTCCCAACATAAAATATTTCAGCAGGAGCTCTTTACCTCTCCTCATTGTTGTCAAGTCAAATAAATTTTAATTTTTCTTCTCAAGTATTAATTCTGTGTTTACATGATAACATGTTAAAGTTTTGTAATGATTTATTCCTATATTTCTCATTGTACAGTATTGCAATTTAATTATGCAGATGAAATTTTTGCAGAGTAGATGAAATGACTAGTTTACAACGGAAGTAATACATGTACTGTCACATGAATTTTTGGTCTTTTTCTGGTACTCTGTTATGTTCAAGGTTAATTTCTCCTGGTGTGTCAAACTACAAAATCTATATTTAGCCAATGCTGACCATGTTACGATTTTAACAATTACATCTGGTCATAATCATCAAAGAGAAAAATTCAACCGCTGTGTGAAGCCCAAAACTCTATCATTGTTGACCACATTTCCTGCAAATGCTGCCATTAATTATATAATATTAACCTTAGTGGTACATGTACTTTAGCCAAAATCTATTTCAGTAATGAAAACCTGACATCGGGAAACAGACATCATTAAAGATAATCGGATTAGTGACCTTACCGTATGAAGTATTAGTTATGGACACATATTAAAATAAAATGTGTCTGCTTGTGTGAGGTAAAATTAAATTTTTTGCATTAATATGTTGGCTGCTGGTCATGTTAGAGGGGTGGCTCTTCTTGAAGGGTTCTTTTGAAACCAAACTCATTGGTGTCAAGGGATTTTGGCAGCAAACAGTGGGTGGCCACTGGTCTGGGGGCCATTCATAAGGAGACCACTGTAGTGATTAAAAGAGCCTTAAGATAAATAATGTTTAAACAAAATAAGATTAGTATTGTTCAAAAGGAATAAGATTAAAACTGTTCAAAAGGAATAGTGATCACATTAGCCTTAAGATTAATGCTGTTAAAAAGACATAAAATAAATACATTCAAAAGAAATTGTGATGAAAGATTTCTTAAGATTATTACTTTTCAAAAGAAATAGTGATCAAAGATGTCATAAGAGTATTACTTTTCAAAAGAAATAGTGATGAAAGATGTCTTAAGAATATTACTTTTCAAAAGAAATAGTGATGAAAGATGTCTTAAGAATATTACTTTTCAAAAGAAATTGTGATGAAAGATGTCTGAAGAATATTACTTTTCAAAAGAAATGGTGATCAAAGATGTCTTAAGATTATTACTTTTCAAAAGAAATGGTGATGAAAGATGTCTGAAGAATATTACTTTTCAAAATAAATAGTGATCAAAGATGTCTTAAGAATATTACTTTTCAAAAGAAATAGTGATCAAAGATGTCTTAAGAATATTACTTTTCAAAAGAAATAGTGATCAAAGATGTCTTAAGAATATTACTTTTCAAAAGAAATAGTGATCAAAGATGTCTTAAGATTATTACTTTTCAAAAGAAATTGTGATGAAAGATGTCTGAAGAATATTACTTTTCAAAAGAAATAGTGATCAAAGATGTCTTAAGAATATTACTTTTCAAAAGAAATATTGATCAAAGATGTCTTAAGAATATTACTTTTCAAAAGAAATTGTGATGAAAGATGTCTTAAGAATATTACTTTTCAAAAGAAATAGTGATCAAAGATGTCTTAAGAATATTACTTTTCAAAAGAAATAGTGATCAAAGATGTTTTAAGATTATTACTTTTCAAAAGAAATTGTGACCAAAGATGTCTTAAGATTATTAGTTTTCAGAAGAAATAGTGATCAAAGATGTCTTAAGAATATTACTTTTCAGAAGAAATAGTGATCAAAGATGTCTTAAGAATATTAGTTTTCAAAAGAAATAGTGATCAAAGATGTCTTAAGAATATTACTTTTCAAAAGAAATTGTCATCAAAGATGTCTTAAGATTATTACTTTTCAAAAGAAATTGTAATCAAAGATGTCTTAAGATTATTACTTTTCAAAAGAAATTGTGATCAAAGATGTCTTAAGATTATTATTGTTCAAATGAAATAAGATTAATACTGTTTTGAAACGAATAGTGACAACATCAGCCTTACTGTTACTGTTAAAAAGACATAAGATAAATACATTCTAAAGAAAAAGTGATAACAAAAGTCATATGTTTAATACTGTTCAAAAGAAATAGCAATAACAAGAATCCCAAGTTTAATACTGTTCAAACGAAATAGTGATAACAAGAGTCCCAAGTTCAATACTTTTCAAATGAAATAGTGATCAAAGATGTCTTAAGATTATTACTTTTCAAAAGAAATAGTGATCAAAGATGTCTTAAGAATATTACTTTTCAAAAGAAATAGTGATCAAAGATGTCTTAAGATTATTACTTTTCAAAAGAAATAGTGATCAAAGATGTCTTAAAAATATTACTTTTCAAAAGAAATAGTGATCAAAGATGTCTTAAGATTATTACTTTTCAAAAGAAATAGTGATCAAAAATGTCTTAAGAATATTACTTTTCAAAAGAAATAGTGATCAAAGATGTCTTAAGATTATTACTTTTCAAATGAAATTGTGATCAAAGATGTCTGAAGAATATTACTTTTCAAAAGAAATAGTGATCAAAGATGTCTTAAGATTATTACTTTTCAAAAGAAATTGTGATCAAAGATGTCTTAAGATTATTACTTTTCAAAAGAAATAGTGATCAAAGATGTCTTAAGATTATTACTTTTCAAAAGAAATTGTGAACAAAGATGTCTTAAGAATATTACTTTTCAAAAGAAATTGTGATCAAAGATGTCTTAAGAATATTACGTTTCAAAAGAAATAGTGATCAAAGATGTCTTAAGATTATTATTTTTCAAAAGAAATAGTGATGAAAGATGTCTTAAGAATATTACGTTTCAAAAGAAATTGTGATGAAAGATTTCTTAAGATTATTACTTTTCAAAAGAAATAGTGATCAAAGATGTCATAAGAGTATTACTTTTCAAAAGAAATTGTGATGAAAGATGTCTTAAGAATATTACTTTTCAAAAGAAATAGTGATCAAAGATGTCTTAAGAATATTACTTTTCAAAAGAAATTGTGATGAAAGATGTCTGAAGAATTTTCCATTTCAAAAGAAATTGTGATCAAAGATGTCTTAAGATTATTACTTTTCAAAAGAAATAGTGATCAAAAATGTCTTAAGATTATTACTTTTCAAAAGAAATTGTGATCAAAGATGTCTTAAGAATATTACTTTTCAAAAGAAATTGTGATCAAAGATATCTTAAGATTATTACTTTTCAAAAGAAATTGTGATGAAAGATGTCTTAAGATATTACTTTTCAAAAGAAATAGTGATCAAAGATGTCTTAAAAATATTACTTTTCAAAAGAAATAGTGATCAAAGATGTCTTAAGATTATTACTTTTCAAAAGAAATAGTGATCAAAGATGTCTTAAGAATATTACTTTTTAAAAGAAATTGCGATCAAAGATGTCTTAAGATTATTACTTTTCAAAAGAAATAGTGATCAAAGATGTCTTAAGATTAATACTGTTCAAATGAAATAAGATTAATACTGTTCTGAAACGAATAGTGACAACATCAGCCTTACTGTTACTGTTAAAAAGACATAAGATAAATACATTCTAAAGAAAAAGTGATAACAAAAGTCATATGTTTAATACTGTTCAAAAGAAATAGCGATAACAAAGAGTCCCAAGTTTAATACTTTTCAAATGAAATAGTGATAAGAGTCCCAAGTTTAATACTTTTCAAATGAAATAGTAATCATAAGAGCTTTAAGACTTTCAGAAGAAACAAGACTGACAATGTTTAAACGATGTCAGATTGATACTGTTTAAAAGTTATAAGATTGATACTGTTCAAAAGAAATAGTGATCACAAGACAACAAAATGGGTAATAAAGTTCAGGAGAAATAGTTATCATAAAATCTTTAAGAACAATAATACTATTTTCAAAGGCTATAATTCATTTTTCTGAACACTAGCTAATCTCCAATTAGGCCCTTTGGGGCATCTAATATTCTCTACATATATACGATATTCATTAAAAAAAAAAAGTAATTATAGGTTACTGCATTTGTATGGGAAAATATGAATGAGTTTTCGGAATGAATACTGCACGAACTTGTGAGTGCAGTATATCCTTCTGACAAAACGAGTTTGTATTTTCCCATACAAATCCAGTAACCTTTTTATTATATGCTCATTTTTTTATTCTACCTAAGGTTTAATTATATAAACAAAATGCACTACAAGAAACAACTTAAATGAATGAATGCCGTATTCCAAACTAAATACACAAGCGCAGATTTGACTTCACAAAATGACATCATTATTAATGCGCACATAGCTCCGCCCAGATAAATTTGAACTTAGTCGTGCAGTCGACATAACTTTCGAAAGAAAATGGCGTGTCTAGTTAAAATTGAAATTTGCAGTCATATTGTGAATGAATGCGCATTGCAACGACTTTTCCATTTGATCTGGAGTGAATATATTTTGATATTTTGTTTCGATTTGACGAAAGTTTGTGATTTTGGACTGGATTCATATCTGCAAATTATACAAGAAATACATCGGATTGAAGTGGCGCAGGATAAGCTTGTTTACGTCTGCAAATGTGTTTCTGTTTCTGTCACTGAATGTTTGAAATCATAACATGGGAAAAATATGAAGTCTTTCAATTGCAATTTTCAAAAAGACACTATGGTATTTAATGTGTATTTTCAGTGCAGTAAGGAGGATGCAATTGCACTTATCATCGAAATTACAGCACACAGTCGAAATGTGTAATCCAGATTGAAAACCTATGACATGGCTCATGTAATTCGGATTTGCAGAATTAGGAAAAAACATTTTGAGGAAATTCAGGATGTAAAACTGTAAGTATATTTTATTTTGCCATTTTTATCACCAGCTAAAGAAAACAGTTATATGCCTTGTTATTTGTAAGGACCTAATCCGTCATTTATATAAGGTAGCTAACCTAAATACGTAACATTGTATCAACGCAAAATGTCAAGACAGCTGGGGGGTTTTGCAGTCCACGAAACATGTTTTAGTTGATCAGAAACAAATTTAAACAACCACAACGTAAAGAGCCTTTTATGCGAGTGTACATAATTTGTTTACAAATCAAAAGTGCTGGCGTCTGAGTCCATTGTTTATTTACAAAAGAAAGTAGTTCCTTTATTCATGTGAATGCTATATGTGTATTGTCGCGCGCATTTAGTATCGGGGAATATTGAACGATTCTGACAATGTAAAGTTAACGGGGAAAAAATGAGCATATAATAATAGTATTAATCTGAAGGCTACAGCAGTCAGCAGATAATGTATATGTAAATGACTTTTCCAGTGCATTACTTCTTGCTTTTGGAAGTTTTAAACACAGGTTTGAAAAATACAAAAAGGTAGTAATGCTCTTTCAGTAGATTTAGGAGGAGATAAGTTGTAAGAACAAGCCATACAGCCACAGACCAAATGATGATACTAAAATGACAAGAAACCATCGTATGGGTTCAATTGGTCTTGCAGCTCTAGTACACAATAGTGTTTACAGCTCCATCACACAATAGTAATGTCTGTACTGTTTACAGAGGATCTAGCAATCGTGGAAATTCCATACTGAAAACACAGACATTCAATATGAACATGGAACATGGATGCCACACCAGTGCACCTGAAATTACTTAAATGCAAAATATAATCATAATGTGATGTATGGACTGCTAGACATTTTTTGTCATTAACAATATAGTTGTGAAGCATGCAAAAATATTAATGACTTACATCTCCCCATCTGCCAACGACATCATTGATGTCATTTCTACCAAGGGACAGATCCACAATGCACTTGTTCACTGCCTTACTGCTACGCTCTGGTAACAGATCTTCTTCAGCAATTTCCACCCATCCAAGAGAGCGAACTGCAAAGCGCTGTGGTTTTTCTCCACTACTACCTTCATGGTAGCTTGACCTCTGTGAGGCATGATGGTTTATAGTCCTTGTACAAGAAATAAATACAATTAATATAAAACAAACTCCCGACACAGCAATATTCCAGGAGCATCTTAAAATAACAGCTTCGTAATATAGTACAACAATATTTCAGGAGTGTATTTAATGCCATTTTGGTAATAGAGCAAAAGAATATTCCAGGGGTGTTTTAAAATGACAGCTTGGTAATACAGCAGAACAATATCCTAGTGGTGTCTTAAATATCCAAGTAATATAGCACAACATTCCTGGGGTGTCCTAAAATGATACCCTGGTAACAGTACTGCTGCTGCGAACAACATCTGTTTATTGAACCTTTGTTAAGACGATGGTATCTATTTTTAGCCCAACTTGATCATATACATAATAGAACCTCAATGTCCTGAACCTCCAAGGGACCTAGTGATGTTGTTGTTGTTATAGGGTTTAACGCCATTTTAGACCACTCGGAAATGCAGAGCCCACCCTAGAAATGTTGTTTGTGTTCCAATTAATAATGTGCAATACATAACTGATTTACTTTCTTCACAAGAAAGTTGTTGTTGTTGTTGTTGTAGGGTTTAACGCCATTTTTCAGCACACAATAGGCTATACATGGCGGCCAGTATTAATGGTGGAGAAAGAACCCGGGAAAACCCTGGAAAGAACCACCGACCCACGATAAGCTACTGGCAAGTTTTCTCACATTCCCACATTAGCCAAATGCGAGACTCGAACCGACGCAGACAGAGGTGAGATGGCAGTGATCCGTAACGGAGAGCGCTTTAGACCACTTGGGGCCCCTTCACAAGAATGATTGATCGCAGTGTTTAAATCAACCATGATCAAGGTAATGAGATTACACTGTCTGTAAAAAAGAAATTTTCTCTAGATATTATTGAATTACTGCTGCAAATACAACAGTTCCTCACTATGTCACCTCAGTATGACACTTTCTTTTTCAAGATGGGTATTGTCATGGATGGCATTACATATGTAACTGTAATAACTAAATATAAAGTACCAGTACTATAAGAATACATGTAACAGTAATAACTATCTATAAAGTACCAGTACTTTAAGAATACATGTAACAGTAATAAGTACCTATAAAGTACCAGTACTTTAAGAATACATGTAACAGTAATAACTATCTATAATGTACCAGTACTATAAGAATACATGTAACAGTAATAACTATCAATAATGTACCAGTACTATAAGAATACAGTGGAACCCCGCTATAACGCGCCCCGCCATAACGCGAATTCGGATATAACGCGGTCGTAGCATGGCTCCCGAAATTTCGTATATTCATTCACACATGAAAAAAAAAATTTGGAGAAAAGTAAAAAAAACAAAACAAGAAAATAACTTCATTTTGGGCATGAGATTAGTTGTGACTTTTAAAATAATATGATCGTGGCATGGTTCCTGAAATTTAAATTCATTTACGTGTATTTTTATCGGACTGTGAAAATATTTGTTTAACATACGAGAAATAGTGTGTAAAACGTTTATTATAATTTGGTGGAAGAATTCGCGTATGACTTTTAATAATAAACGATCGGAACTTAACAATTTATCCAGGTTCTTTAAGTGATTTTGGAGAAGTGATCGTGTATGAATTCTAAAATAATACGATATATATAACGTACGAGAAATAGTGTGTACAACGCTTGGCTTCTGAAATTTATCAATTTGAACAGGTTGTGGTGAAGCTCCATATTCTACTCTAGAAGAGAAAACTGGTTTCATTAGGTTTTTGAATTGTTAAGCCGAAGTAAACATTATCGGAAGTGTTACTTATTACGGATTCATGAGTAAAGCCAGTAAATCGTCTTTGTGATTGTCTTCCATGAAATCTGTATACAGTCGTTGCTCAAACAATAGCCGACATGAACTTCTTATTTAACTGCAATCACAGCCAAGCAGCAGACAAAGCTGTGGTTGATACAAGAGTCGCACAATTTAATAAACATCAAAGGACGAAAGCCGCCAACATGTGTGCTGTGCTTGGCGGTGTGATCAAACAACAAACAGTTGAAAGTAAATAATATCCAATACAGACACCGTATGTAGACCCGGGAATAGCTGCATGCAATGACCGTACGATATCAGACGGCAAGTAAATGGTTTCAATATTTTGTTCATCCTATATTTTACACGACGAATTCAGACTATTACAAAATTATTGAATATTTTAAATCTGTACGATTTTCAATGAAATTACATCCATTATGGATGAACTGCATGCCATGACGGCACGGTAGCATACGGTGTTGATACACTTTTCATGATATAGCGATAGTCTGGTATTATCGGTCAATCTGTATTATCGTTCAAACAAATAAAAATTAGTAAATGTTTTTAATGCACAGTAATAACCTATAAATATATTAGCCATCGATTATTTTGAATATATCTTAATTAATGCATTCCAGTTAATATTCATCTGATGATAAGCCGACTTTTGATCATTGCACATGTATACACGTATATGTTCTCGGAAAAAAAGTTAAATATTGTAAAACCCCGCATTAACGCGACCTCGCTTTTAACGCGATCCGATTTTATGGACCCCGATCATCGCGTTGTAGCGGGGTTCCACTGTACATGTAACAGTAATAACTATCTATAAAGTACCAGTACTTTAAGAATACATGTAACAGTAATAACTATCTATAAAGTACCAGTACTATAAAAATACATGTAACAGTCATAACTATATATAAAGTACCAGTACTTTAAGAATACATGTAACAGTCATAACTATCAATAATGTACCAGTACTATAAAAATACATGTAACAGTAATAACTATCTATAAAGTACCAGTACTTTAAGAATACATGTAACAGTAATAACTATTTATAATGTACCAGTACTATAAGAATGAATGTAACAGTAATAACTATCTATAAAGTACCAGTACTTTAAGAATACATGTAATAGTAATAACTATCTATAAAGTACCAGTACTATAAGAATACATGTAACAGTAACAACTATCTATAAAGTACCAGTACTATAAGAATACATGTAACAGTAATAACTATATATAAAGTACCAGTACTTTAAGAATGAATGTAACAGTAATAACTATCTATAAAGTACCAGTACTTTAAGAATACATGTAACAGTAATAACTATCTATAAAGTACCAGTACTTTAAGAATACATGTGTATAAGATGGTAATTTTTTAAAGCTGGTATTCGGTTTTTGATTTCATTACATTATGCAATAATAATAACTATTTACAATGCAACCTCACTATAAAGTACCTCTGTACAACATGTTAATGTTTTAAAATTTGAGCCAATGTGGGTATGTGAGAAAGCTTGCCAGTAGCTTCTCGAGGGTCGGTGGTTCTTTCCGAGGATTTCCTGGGTTCTTCCTCCACCATTAATACTGGCCGCCATGTATAGCCTATTGTGTGCTGAAAAATGGCGTTAAACCCTACAACAACAACAACAACAAATTTAAAGTTTGAATATAGCCTTGGATTCCATAACATAATGCAACAGTAATAACTATTTATAATGTAACCTCAATATTAGGTACTATTAACATTTTTACAGAACTCTGATTTTAACTCCCATATATATTATGCAAAGTTACATGTTTACCCATTAACATAGCGGATGGTTTTTCTTCATCTCAATGACCATTTAATAACAATATCATTGGCTATTACAAATCTGTTTGATAAATCATTAGAATCATTTAAAATTCAATGTAAATTTTGTCTGCACTTTAAATAATTTTGCATTTAAGTAATTTCTTCATCATTCAAATATGGTGGTGACAAATCAGATTCAAAGATTTCTTCAAACTGACCCATTGTTAATTTTGTGTGTGTTGGAGGCAGTATTTTCTCTAGGATCCATTACTGCACAAATACCTGTGAAAAAGTTAATGAAGCTCTGTAAACTAATGAAGCTCTGTTGTTTACATACTGCAGCATGACTAAGTAATAGACTGAGGTCAAATACAGAAAGTGTCAACTCAGTGAGTACCATGACACATAGTCAAATAGTTTGATGCCGTTCAAGTATACTGGGAAACATTGTTCCCACCACATACATGCTATGTGTACAAGCTTTTGTCCTCACTGTTCTACTAACTTTGGAATAGAATTAATTTAAAAGTTTGAAGAAAGTGAATGTCAAAATGAAATGGTGAATATTATGTAATTTTATTAAATTTTATGAACTATTTTATCTGCCAATTTTGAAAACATGATGTTGGAAATAAAAAGGTCTGGATTAATGATTAATGATGGTAAAAATTGGCATTATTAACTTACAAATTCTGAAGGGACTTGACTGCATACTGCAAGGCATGATCCTCAAATGCATTCAGGTGTTCTTCAGTGGATGTAATACTAGATGGTGAAGAGGGGGTGGATTCGGAAGCCTCCGATTTGCTGCTCTGGAACACCAACGAAATAAATTAGTAAGCATAACAGTTTTTGTATAATAAAGACGAAAATTATCAATCTAATATATTCTATGTGCTAAAGAGATTACAAAATTTGCACAGTTATTAAAGTAGAATTGACAACTAGTGTAAACTGGTCTTGCTGACTATTTTGTTCTTGTTCCAATAGCTGTCTTTCATATCTTGGTGTATATTGACCAATTGTGAATACCGGCCAAGATTTACGGTCCCAACCTACTGTGATCTTTCTCATAATGAATAGATTTTGGTATTTTTTTTTGATTCTATGAAATTTCATGATTATGGACTGGATTTACATGTGACAATTCCACATGAAATACATCAGATTGAAGAAGTGAGGGAGAAGCGTGTTGACATCTGCAAATGTGTTTCTGTTTCTGTCACTGAATGTTTGAAATCATAATGTGGGAAAAATATGAAGTCTTTCAATTGCAATTATCAAAAAGACGCTATGGAATTTAATGCTTATTTGATTTTGAGTGCAGTAAGGAGGATGTAACTGCACTTATATTCGAAATTACAGTATTGAGAACGTATGACATGGCTCATGTAATTCGGATTTGCAGAACTAAGAAAGTACATTTTGAGAAAATTCAGGATGTAAAACTGTAAGTATATTTTTTTGCCATTCTTATCATCAGCTGAAGAAGATAGTATATGCCTTGTCACTTGTATGTTATTTGTAAGGACCTGTTATTGCATCTGTTGTATAGCTAGCCTAAATCTGAAACATTGTATCAAAAAAGTCAATGCGGAATGTGCCAAAGCAGCTGGTATGTAGCAGTCCAAGAAACATCTGCTTTACTTCATTCAGAATGAAATTTAAACAACCAAAATGTAAAGCGTCTATTATGCAATTGTACATGACTTGTTTACAAATCAAAAGCACTGGCATCTGTGTCCACTGTTTGTTTAAAATAGAAAGTAGTTCCTTTATGTACGTGAATGCAATATGTGTATTTGCACATGAGTTCAGTATCGGGTAATATTGAACAATTCTGACAATGTAGCATGATGTGACTTGCATGCATTAACTCATTAACCCCTGGTGCTGCGTTTATGCATCAGGAGGTAGTAGCCTACTTCCAAGCTTTGTACCATCAAGCAGGGATGGTCCTGGCTTTTAAAAAGCTGTCGCCAAAAAAATCGCCAACCTCAATATTTTGTCGCCAATTTTCAAAAAGTGTCGCCAAAACAAGTAGTGTACATTTTTCCAAGTGTTAATTTAGTCTATTAATGTAACAGGCAATGAAAATTACAAAAGATGTGTTAGTTAATACTTTAATTACAACAAGCATTAACAAAATGTTACAAACTGTTACATGAAGATCTGTCGCAATTTTAGAGTTGCCCACTTGTTGAATGCAGTTTCAAAGTCTAATTTTTCACATCTGTACATGCTGATTTTCAGTAAATTCTCGAGAGATGAGATGCAGAGCTTATTTCTGATGTCAGTTTTTATGAAGTTCATCTTACTGAATCCACGTTCACAGTCTACAGTGCTGACAGGTGACACCAGCAGTCTCTCAGCAGCCCCCCCCCCCCCCGCCCTTAGCTAGCATCCCAAAGCTTGTAGTGAATTGCTTCCTAAATCCCAAGAATGATCACTGAATGCGGTATAAATTTTCTCGACAAGGAAAATAGGATCTCCATTCCCACGAATGAAACTTACACGAGTCAACACCTGGCAATATTGGACCGTATATATAAGCATAAATTCACACCCAATTTAAGGATTCTTTCACTCCTGTATTTTGAGAAATAAATAATTATTATTAATTATGCAAAACTTTTGTTGTTTTTTTTGCTATTTCTTGTTGCGGAGTTTAAGTCTCTGCAGCCGAAACACGGAATTGATGGCAAAAGGAAAAGATCAATGAGTAAAATGCTGCACTGGCGACAGATATAATTGTGATTGAGATTTTTTCCATTTGCTTTGTATTTATACACAGTCGGTACTTCAAAGGTTATAGGTTTCCTTGAAGGTTTAGCAAAACTATTGTATTGGTATATGTATAAAAAACAAAAAAAACCACAGAAGGATTAGCCATACAATTTAATTGTATCTGTTCTATTCGCATCTTCAGAAGTCGGTCAGTTGTAGGTATAGTGCGGTAGCATGATTGACTATATCACAGCATACAGTACGCAGCCCAGATGTCAGCATAAGCAGATGATGATGTAACAATGCACTGTAAAGATGGGGTTGTCAATACGAACAAAGGATCGTTTGTGTAACAGATTGATTCCAATGCATTGCTTAGTCAAGTTTGTGGCTTCATTTCGTTCTCGCTTTTAATTTATCCAGTCCAAATCCATGATTGTATGTACAAATTAAATAACCAAAAAGTATGTCGCCAAAAAAATCGCCAGATGGGATATTTTTGTCGCCAATAAGGAAAAAAAATCGCAATTTGTGACATTGGCGAAGCCCAGGACGATCCCTGATCAAGGTCATGTATGATATACTAAAGTGGGTATTATAGAAAGGTAGACAGATGTAGCGCTACAATGATACCAAATAATCTGGACGTTCTAGATGTACTGCAAAATACAGAGAGAAAAACCAAATTTTTTGGCCCGATTTTTTCCCCACCCAAAATTCGCACTTGGTTGGAATCCAATTTTGTGTCCAGATTATTAGACTTTGTGGCCTCAGATCTAAAGCAAACCAATCTGAACTGCACACAGACAGGTGAACCTTTGCAAAAAGTAGGATAAGGTGGGCATTTTGGAATAACGAGTGGTCTCAATATGAAAATGATTGGTCCATTAAGCAAAAAATAAAAAATTAAAAAACTCCAACTTTTACCCTTCTGCTCATGTGTGAGTGAAATAGCCAATGAAAAATGATGTTTCTAACACAACTAGGCATTAGGTTAACAGGAAATCTCTTGGTAGTCAATGGATTAGGATGGATTAGGATGTATTCAGAAATAGCCCCCAAAATGTGTTTCCTACTTGCATTTCAGGCGAAAACAACAAAAACCTCCAGGGGTTAATGAGTTAATAAGCAGACAGACCGATAAGAAGGATGAAGTAGTGCCAATGTTTAAAGCATGAACCTGCATGTTTCTACAGAATTTAAGATAATGTGCTGTCTATAATTTCTCATACACCATCAAAACATACCAATTATTTTCTTTCTGCTCAGACTCTAGTAAAGTAATTATAAAAATATTTTTTGGGGGGCATTTTACAATTGGTACACCTGAAGAAATATAGTTAATTAAAAGTGAACAAAAGAACTATGCAAAACAGTGAAGACTTACAGAGTCACTGTTGATGGATATAGACCTCAGTGTTGCTTTCATGTCTGGTGGGGCAGGGGATGGTGGCTCCCTCTGGATTGTACCACTCTTTATATGCCAGTAATAAGGCCCATCATCATCTACATGGGGCAAGAAAAAGAAATTATTGCAGTCATATGAAGGATGAGCGTTCCAAGAAAGACAATGTACTATATGTAAGATACCTGTGCAATTATTTATAATAGATTATAGTGTTCTACTGTTGGATATTGTGGGCAAGACTAAAATATACAAGGTGAACTTGTAAACCCCATGTAGATCAGCTAAGACAACAATATCCAATAGTACAAAAACTAACATTTATTTATTTTACACCCCCTATAAATTTCAAACAAGAGTCCCTTGAATGAACTTTCACTCTACTACCTCCCCCCACCAATATCCAGGAATTCAAGATAAGATCATTTCTTCTTTATAAATGCTGATTGTTTAAAGTATCTGACAACCATATTCGAAGTCAGATTGGCACCATTTACATCCAGGATCAAAAAGATATCATAGTCAATCTTGTCCACATGATTTTCCATTTAGAAGGAGTATCAATAATGATGTTCAATATGGCATTCATTGCGGCCCAACTGGATGTCAGATCAGCACTATTTTGCTTAAGTATCAACCTGACTTCATAAGGAGTCTTCTGGTGAAAAAAACCCCCCAATGCTGATATGACTTTCTATCTATGAGCAGGAATAAGATTTTCTGCTGTGGTATGCATATTAGATATCTGGTCAGCACACCATTTAAGTATGATCATTTAAATACCATAAGAAGTCTTTTGGTGAAAAGGACTCTTTGTTCAGTAGTAGCAATAACATGACTTTTAAGACGGTTGCTGTGGTGGCCATACTGGATGTAAGATTCGCACTATTTTTCATTAGGACCAATTAGACAGATGAATTCTTTAAGTGATACCCCACCTTGATATAACCATCCATGATGGGGGACTAACAATAACAAGATGGCTACTGAACAGAGCCATTTTTACTTAAGACCAACCAGACATCACGAGAAATCTTCTGGTTGAAGTGATAAGATTTTTAAGATGGCTGCTGTGGTGGCCATATTGAACACAGGACTGTTACATTTTCATTAGGACCAACTAGATGTCATAAGAAGTGTTTTAGCAAAAACTCAATATTGGCATACATACATGATCATACACAAACTTCAGAAAACCATCAAAGTTCTAAACTTAATGTGTGCAAAGAGATTCTCAGCTTTAAATTCTTTTAAAATTTTAAAACTTTTCAATGGCATACTGTTGTAATTTTACCTTCACACCTCTCCCATCCAGGGGGAAGAACCTCAGGGAGGTCTGTTGTCTTCTTATTCTCCCCTCCGTCATCCTCAGTTTTGCCACCTACATTTGTGGGCTGAAACACATTAGGGGCACATGCTATTTTAAATATCACCAAGATAAACATAATTATAATGTCTTTCCAATTTGTAAATTTCTTCTTTTCTTGTCAAAACTTTATGGAAAAAGTTCTACATGTAAACCCTTTTCTGCAAGCCCAGTTCTAGTGTATATTCAATTCTCTCACCAAACAGGACATTACTTTTATAGCATTATTAATTTTGTAGTCTTACAACTAACTCTCATGGCATCACATCAATTTTCAACATTCCTGGAACTGTCTTCTCACAATACCATGTATGCTCACAAGTTAAATCCAACTGCAAACAACACAGACCCTGATCTGCCATCACATAAAGTGCCAGCAGATCAGGGTGTACATCATTTGTTCTCATGATTACTCATCATAACAAACTGCATTGACCCACATCTGCTGGTACATTATGCAATGGCAGCTCTGGGTCTGTGCAGTTTCCAGATGGAATCAACTCATAAGCAAGTATATATGGTAAATCATTTAAACATCAATTAAAACATAATCTATTTACATTATGTCCAAATCCATTTTTCAACATATTTTCTGGTTCCCTGGGTGTTTGGAATGTCCAGGTATAATATGACCACATACTCAAAGAACCACTAAACAATGACCCAGATAACATAATTTCTATTACTTATCCATAACATACCCAAACAAGCTCTCTTTTTGCTAAAGAATGAAAATTGATTTCTGTGAAAATAAATTCAGTTTATACAAATGGAAGTTTATGGAACCTGTCTATGCTGCAAAACTCAGTAATGTCCACTTCAGCAGGGTCTAATAGGTAAATCCTTATAGTTTTATGGGAAAAAAAACACTTCAACAACTTTATAAAGCTAACTACAAACAATGACAACATCTGAACTCCATTAATTTGGAGCAAGTAAATTATTGCCAATTTCAATTATAAGTACAATGTACAGCAGATGGCTGAAATGGAAATTTTGATGCAAATCAGCAATTTCTGCAATTCATTTTAGATAATTTTCTAAAAGGCATTATGGGTATGAGTGGTACAAAATTTCTTCTTTAAAAACATTTTCATCACTATAGGCAGTGAACTAGTACAAGCATAACACTGTACACCAGTAATCTGTATACAAATTTTCAACATATACCTTCATCAGCTATAAATTTTACTTCCAAGTGAAACTGACATTCATTTGTCTGCTCCAAATTAAGTGAGCCTTCATACAGTCAGTGTCTGAAGTTACCAATTTTTGTTTGTTGAAGTATTTTTTAAAAAAACTGGATGGGTATTTGACAGTGTGTAAATTGATTTTACAAGGTATCATTTCTTTGAATGACTTTCACATACCTTTACAACAATGTTTTAAAACAAAATCTTACCATATACAATTACAGACTTTTAAAATGTCATATTGACCAATGCAAAGGGGAGGGAAAAAAGAGATCTTACTGATACATAAAACCTCATTCTGACCAATGCAAATTTACTGGTCTATAAAACATCATATTCACTGAAACAAAGGTCCATATTTGTTATTTCATATTTTTCATACATGAGAAAAAAAGTATGATCTAGTTTGCTTTTGAATTTTACAGCTGCAAGCCTAGTAACATGTCCTGAGGAGTAGATACTGTATATATTCACTTATACGACGAGTACAACTACAAACTGCACAGACCCAGACCTGCTGTTGCCTAAGGCACCAGCAGATCTGAGTTTGTGCAGTTTCTTAGGAGTAATTAGTAGAACAAACAAAATAGACCCTGATCTGCAGGTACATTATGCTACTTCAGATCAGGATTTTTGTGGTTTGCGATGTGACTAAATGACTTACAAGAAACTATGGTATTTATGAATTCGGTGACAAAATTTTTACTTTAACAGTTGGGAGATTAATCTTCCTCAATGGTTTTAGTTTCTAAAAATTAAATTCTTATACAAAAAATGTGGTGAGACTCATATCCTCAAGTGGTTTACTTTTTGTTTAGGTTTTTTGAAAATTATTCATCTGGATTGCAATAATGTATGAGCAATGTGCTGTGTGCAAATGTTTGCCAGCCCTGACTTTAAACCCTCATGTTTTTTATGTAGCCTAGTGTGCATGTTCTCTATAGAATCCCATATCATGTGACACTGTGCCATCCAATAAAAAAACATCTCTTACAGACATGTAATAATACACAACTACTGACTTTTGATGAAGTTGATACAAAGATTTATCAACCTCCAACAAAAGCCAAGATAACTATTCAGTGATTGTCAAATCTCTTCATCAACCAGAATAAAAAGTCAATAAATTTTTAGATGATTTTTGATTTTGTATGTTTTTTGCCCAGCTTTAATAGTATTAAACAGAACACATGCATTTTCTTGTCAGCAGTCCAAGTCTCTGATGCCATCATCCCGCCTATACTGCTTTCATAGGCAAAGTGAGATAAAAAAAAACTCTGATCACACTTTAACAGGCAGAGTGATATCAGAGACTTTGATCAAACTTTCATAGGTAGAGTGACATCAAAGACTCTGACCAAACTGTCACAAGTAGAGTTATACCAGAGACTCTTACCAAACCATCACAAGTAGAGTTATACCAGAGACTCTTACCAAACTGTCACAAATAGAGTTATACCAGAGACTCTTACCAAACTGTCACAATTAGCATTATATCAGAGACTCTGACCAAACTGTCACAAGTAGAGTTATACCAGAGACTTTTACCAAACTGTCACAAGTAGAGTTATACCAGAGACTCGTACCAAACTGGGGGGCCCAGAGTGGCCGAGTGGTCTAAAGCGCTCTTCGTTACGGATCTCTGCCATCTCACCTCTGTCTGCGGCGGTTCGAGTCTAGGATTCAGCCAATGTGGGTATGTGAGAAAGCTTGCCAGTGGCTTCTCGTGGGTCGGTGGTTCTTTCCGGGGTTTTCCCGGGTTCTTCCTCCACAATTAATACTGGCCGCCATGTATAGCCTATCGTGTGCTGAAAAATGGCGTTAAACCCCACAACAACAACAACTTACCAAACTGTCACAGGTAGAGTTATACCAGAGGCTCTTACCAAACTGTCACAAGTAGAGTTATACCAGAGACTCTTACCAAACTGTCACAGGTAGAGTAATACCAGAGGCTCTTACCAAACTGTCATAAGTAGAGTTATACCAGAGACTCTTACCAAACAGTAGGCAAATATTTGGAATCATATGAGGTAGCTATAATGTTTTAGCAAAGACAGCTTCTGATGATTTAAGCAATCAGAAGACAGCAAAATGAAGTCTTATACAAATTTTGATGCTGCTTTCACCATGCTAATTGCCGGAACAGAGACATGTACATCTCATCATCTGCCAACACAGGTGAGACAAAGCTATGTGTTTGTTATGTAATTTATATTTGATTTAAACTAATTGTCTGTTTGTAAGTTTAATTACTTTTGGTTTAAATTTCATTACATGTCAATGTAATGTAATTTTGTTTACTAGAAATTTTATATTTTCCAGAAAATTCAGTTTGACCTGAATCTTTTCATAGATACCTAATAATAGAAACACTGAGGGTCAAGTATACAACTTTTTATTTTTATTTTATTCTCAAGTAAAATGATTGGTTTTTATCAAGGTCATACTAGGAGTATGTGATTTTTTATATGTAAACAACCTCTATTTTGCAATTATGGGTATTCCAAAATTGCGCAGGAGTCTGGTTTTATATCAATGTGAATAGAGATATTTCTCAGTTGGGGCTTTTATTTTACACTGGAAAGTGTCTGTTGTGGCAGTTTGGAGTTCTATTTAATTTTTATTCACATTATTTGGTTTCTAAAGGATAATTCTTTTTCCTGGAAATATTTGAGTGCTCGTACAGAATTCTAGGACAAAGATATTTATTTAAATTTTATTCGGAATTCAAACACCAGAATATTATTTTCTGTGGTTCACAAAGGACTGTACACATCAGCTCTATACTGACTACAGTATACGTCATCGCCTTCCAGTTTGGATTTTTTGTTGAGACTTGAACTTGAATTCATTAGAACATTTCATTACTAGGACTTCTAAAATTTAATTCGTTGATTATTCTTAGATTATGTTTGGATCTGATTCTTAAAACCAAGTTCTTATTTTTTTCAATTTTACTGAGTTTTTCCAGGGAAATAAATTATTTGTTCAATTTTTCAAAGCTTGTTGTTTTCACTCTTTCTTTTGTTACTGTTTATTTCAGCCTAAAGATGTAACATAAGATTTTAAAACATGTATACCCCAACTGATGCCAGATTAATTTCAGTCCAAAGAGTTAAAAAGTTTTTAAGAAATGGAAAAAAACCCTAGCTTTAGTGTTATGAAGGTCATATTTATATGCACATATGAGCATGCCTATAAAATTACATTTGATCATATCGATTGATTTTTGTGCACTTGTGCTAGGGATGTTTAGACAAACTTAAGTTCAATGTCATAAAGTTCACAAATGTCTAAAACTGTAAATACTGCTTTAATGGCATGAAAATCTAATGAGATGATCTTACAAACATGTCTTCTATTTGTCCACGCCAAAACAGATAAAAAATGTAAACCATTTGTACCATAACAGGTACAATATATACATGCCCTGTAAAAGCAGTGGAAACATAAACACAGTTTAAATTTTAGTAACCTGTGCCTCAACTGGAGTTTTTTCTTCCTCTTGATTTGCATTCTCAGCATCTCCAGAAGGTTTTATGTCTTTGTAGGTTTTGGTCACCATGGTGTACATTTCCTCTTTTCCAGGCCCTTGGGTGTGGGCAATCCCATCATCGGAGCGTGCATCTGACTGGATCCCACTGTCATTTGAATCTGGAGAGTTAATCTCAAATCCAAGGTTCTCAAAACTGTAATAAAATATGAGTAAATTACCACATTGTTTTAGAACCATTCAATATTTTCACTATTTCAGTTCATCAAGTATTTTTATCACACAAACATTTTTATGACTCGCTCTTTGTATCTTTTGTACAATTAGTTTACTAATGTGAATTCTAGGAATTTTGCTGTCTCAAATTTTTTTTTTAAAAAACAAATGTTTTATGGGATAATTCTGTGATCTATTTATGATCAGTCATATTCTTGAGGTAATAATATCACATCATAGCTATCAAAATGAGCAGTTAAAAGCTTTTTTGTTTGTTTATAAGATGGGTCAATCATATCCTTGCATGTAATCGAGCGCCACGCATGACAGGTATTCAGGGGACTCCTTCCACTGAGGCCAATTCAAGAAGCTTTGCATTTGTGCAATAAACAGTGCACCCTATTGTCACATGTTTTTTTTCTTGTTGGCTTTAACAATGATTTGTAACAACACTGCTATAGCATGCTGAAGAAATGGGAACTGAATGTCTTTTCCACACCAAGGCTGTCGATCTGGCAAAGTCTGTGTGAGTATCAAACCCACAACCCTTGCATTATGAGTCCTATATTCTACCAAGTGACCCATCACAGCTCCCAATAACATGCCTTCAATGGAAGCAATACAAGTTTTCTGCAATATAAATGATGCCATCTTGTACTAAGATATGTACATATAAAATTAAACAAAACAGGATAGTGAATGATGGTAAGCCAGTGTTGTTTTAACTGTGTCTTTTTAGCCAAGAATCATGTGAAGTAAAATAGGTAGCAATGGTAATAATGACTTGTGACTTGTACATTTAAGTCATTGGAACAACTGACAAAAGAGAATACTATACACTTTAACTATTTCTAACTAACAGGAGCACCTAAATTACATTATTGTAATTACAAGTATGTAAATGTATTTAATAAACTACTATAAAAACAAGCAATTTAATTTGTTAGGTTTATAAAACTTCTCTAAAAAAATAGGACAAAGTCCAAACATGTTGAAGTTATTTTGCAATAATCTCTGAGCACATGCTCAGTTCTCTTCACAGCATCATGGTCATCCATCGAAACCATAATGGTCACTGAAGGTGAGTTAAACCTCAATTTTATAACTACATGGTTTAATATTCACATTTCGCTATGGGGTCTGTTAAAAAACAAAATGTGAACATTGTGATCTTTTTGTCAATGTTTTGTCAAGTTTGTAAACAAAAACATTAAATTGGTGGCCGTAGTGGCAGTCGATGAAATATTCAGAAATAGATACATTTTGCTGTACTTGTGTTTTGGCTCACCCCCCCCCCCCCAATAAAAAGTGAGCTATTTTAAAAGTGCACATTACATTTTGTAAACATAGCAACCAATATGTTATGCTGAATGACTGGAACATAAAACTAGCCAGAATTATTTCTAAGATATCAACAATAAATTTAAGTTTGAAAAGGGATGGAACAGATCAGAATCATAAAGGTCAAAGGTCAAAGTGTAAAAATTTACCTATTGTTTAATATGGAAGAAGCGAATTTGCTTTCTCATCATTTATTATTTTTCATTGCAAATAAATGAAAAGAAACATTTTCACTATATATTTCTTTTACTTATCGCAACAGTTTTAAATTTAAGTTGACTCTATTCCTATATTCTAAAACTTCTAATTTCCCCATAATTAAGGTCACTACTCACACAAACATACCTCATGGCAAATTATGTAAGCAAGAGAAAAATGATCATAATTAGCTTATTTTCATGCTCAACATCAATATGAATGTACCATTTATTCAGAACATCATACGTAATGATATGAAAATTAAACAAATAATTGCAAACATTTTTATATTTGTTTTAAGGTGGCGCTCTACAGTTTCGCATTTTTCATAGGGTTAGAATTTTAAAGAAAAAGAATTTCCCCGGCTTTCCTCACTGGTTATACTGGCTATTTAAAAAAGACCTTGTGAAAAATGAAAATTCACCTAAGCAAATGCAAGAGGTAAAAATATGAGAGAAATTACTACACAGCTACAAATCACAAATTTAATACCCAACCTTAAAATGTCTCTGCCATAATTTGAATTTGATCAGAGCTATATTGCTGAATTTAAGTACCAATCAGAATTTGATTTCTGAAAAGTCAAGTAAATCTTGCTCACAAACAAGGAGGATTTCAATGATTGATATAAATCATGCACAAAAACATGAAAGTTATAAACAGCCAATTATTTCCCAAGATTGCTGGAATTCAAGCAATTCTCATCATAATTTTAGCTGGAAAAGAAAAACACATTTGGCACCACATTATGCTTATTTCAGTAGTTAGGCTGATGCTAGGAGTGCTCGCAGCAAAAGTTAAAACTAAATCAAGTGTAATGGCTTGCGTTCATGAATTCCCATGCTTCTTATATTTTCCACCACATCTACCACCATTGGTCAAGCATAATAATGCAAAATCCATCAAATGTATGATGTATCTTCTAGCTATGACTGCATATTTGAAGACAGTCATGGTCGCTCAGTTGTTAGACTCATAATCCAAGACTCACAATACCTGCCCCTGGGCAAGGCTAGATCAACTGCCTGTGAGATCTTGGGAAAGACACTTACTGCCTATTTCTTGGCAGGATATGAAATTAATGTGCTGAATGTACATTTAAAACAAACTAATCAACTACTATATGTGAAGTTTGTAAAAGAAATATTTAAAAATATAATTTAAATTTAAATTTGAGTACATCTGACCTTAGACCTCAAAGCATGAACCCCATTAATGTAAGCCATGAATTACTTCTCTCTTGCAAATGGTTACTCCAAGGGGAACATAAATACACAGTTTTATTAATTTCCATAGAGTAGTTATGAAGCTATAACCTACAAAGAGACATATGGATGGATGGGATTACAATATCACTGCTAAAGATTCAGATAATGAAAGACGATTTTAAGACAAAAATTTGGGCATTTTGACTATTATACTAATTAATACCTGGCATCATAAAATCTGAAGAAAATTTGTGTCTTATCCCTGTGTTGACAAAAGTACTACATCAGGAATACTGTACATTCCTGCTTGTTTTAGTGAAGTCCACCTGTAAACAATAGAAACCCTGATACACTATTGCATGATTTTCCAGCAAACCAGGATCTATGCTGTTTCTTCTACTGACTTATGTAACTGCTAACAAAGTGCACAGACTAAGATCTGCCAGCACATTATGCAACAGCAGATCTGGGTCTGCACAATTTACTGCTGGACCTGGCTGATAAGTCAGTATATATGGTATCCTTCTCCTATTCATACAATATGGCAATCTGTAATAAATTTTTGATAAAATGGTGCAATGACTACAATCTTATCCCAGAAACCAAATTCAGTTGTTGTCGTATCTGAAAATTATTAGTGTCAGCTTTTAGGAAACTGTTTTCTGTTGCTGAAATTAAATTTAACTGTATAATGTTGCCACTCTGACAATCTACAAACTATGTAATTACAAAGTCTTATTTTATTTGAAATCTGGATCCTGTATACATAACAACCAAAACATCCATGTTAACATAATACCACCAAGTAATGATTTTCTTTCCCTTTATGATATCTATATGAATTCCCAATATTCATTTCATGTCCTTGGTGTGCTGACCTGAGCCATACAAACATAATCCCAATTTACCAATTCCTTAAGGTCGATCAAAATATCTTTCAGCATTTGTCTAACAGGCATTCATGGACACAACTGATATAATTTTTATTTATCTTTGTGTCATCAAACTGCATCAGTTTTGAAATAGATGGTTTGAAAAATTATAGACATGAATAATCAGTAGAGTATGAAATATAGGCCTCTGTGACCTAATTTTGCCAGACTGGTCCATGTATTGCTTCCTCATGATACATCAGTGTTGGGACCATAATAAAGACCCAGGTAACTGTTTGACGGTTTGAATACTAGTGGTAACTGGTTACAAAACTTGGTACAAGTAGCTGGTTAGCTGACCAGACTTCACCCCAGCACCAAGCATATTTTATCAGCTGAATAAATGTATGTGTAAATTAAAAATGTGAATAAAATGTCTCACCCCCTGCCTTTGTTTTCTCAACCAGCTTTAAATATGAACTGAAAGAGTGCTAATACCTCTATTCTGCCTGCAGCCAAAAGTTATACAAGATCTGCAATTCCAAGATACGATAAAGAATAATACTGATAACATCTTCTCTCACACAATGTAGAAATATGTACACTCAAACATCTGCAAACATATGGACCCTATTTTTTTCCATTTAAAACTAGCGTCTTGATTATTTCAAAGAATGGTTTATGTCAGACAGCTATTATTATTTAACAAATCATTTACTTCTTTCCAAACATTAGTTAGATTGGAAGAATGGTGAAATTTATGATAAATGGCAGCACTGGGGTTTTAAGCTCAGTGGACCTTACAGCCGGGTTAGCAAAAAATTACTTCAAGACAGCAAAAGTCACTAAGTCTTTTATTTAAAACTTGTATTGTGCAACACAAAGGTGAAAATTTACCATATCAATTCCCAATTCCAATATTTTAGGAACTTTAGGCTGTTGTAGCCAATATATTTGATATTCACTGACTAAACAAATACCATAAGTCAATTCATAGCAAACGCTAAATATGAAGAAAAAACAACTGTAAAACTTTATTTTCCCATGTAATTTTTTTTACAAAACATTGAATGCTATAGAGAAACTGACATCATAAAATGTGCAGGTAGATCAAGGTCAGTGCTACATACTGGAAATCCATCTTTGTCCACATGAGTTCGCGTCTCAGGCTTGGCCAATGAGGATATGTGAGAAAGACTACAATATAGTTGCCAGTTGCTTCTGTGGGTAATAATAATAATAATAATAATGACACAATTAGCTAAGATCTAATCTACCTTGAGGCCCTCATACAAGGAATTTATTTAATTTTAGCTGCATCTCTGAAGCCACTGGATATATTGGGTTTGAAAGAAGGAAAGAGAGTGAGCATTTCTAATCTCAACTGGAATACTATTCCAGAGCAAAGTTCCAGAGTAATGGAAACTTTTTTCTAAATAATTCCTTATTTGGTTTGGGAATTTTATACTGTTCGGTAGATATGGATTGTAGGTGGGGACTATGGCCAGATAGCCTATACTGGAATAGTGATTGTAAATATTCAGGAGAACTATTACTGGATATAATATACATTAATTTGGCTTTTCTCAAAAGGATTTGGTCTTTAATAGGTAATATTTTTAACTTACCAGCTAAATTTTCCTTGTTTTTATCATTTGAATTACCCCATACTGTATTACAGTAGTTTAAATAATGTTGTATGTAACTATTACAAAATAGTTTTCTGTGTCTTTCAGGGAGAAAATGTCTTATCCTACTGAGAAGCCATAAACTTGAATTTACTTTTTTTTTACTGATATGTTTGATATGTTCAGTCCATGATAGGTTATCATCTACCAAAACACCAAGTAGTCTACAATGACAGACCATTTGCAAATTGTTATCCATGTCAGACACAGTTCATCACTATCAAGATTTGTCCTTTTTTTGCTGAGTCGAGATAATTAATATTTAAATTTTACCAGTATTTACCACCATGCCATTGCATGTAATATTTAAATTTTACTAGTATTTACCACCATGCCATTGCATGTACACCAGTTGTCCAGTTTGTTTAGGGCATTCTGTAAAGAAATTTCGAGTTCATGATCTGTGTTTTGGATGTCTGACAATGTTGTGTCATCTGTATAGAGATCTGTAGATGATATTGAGTCCCTTAGTAAAAGTGGTAGGTCACTAATAAATAAAATAAATAGTAACAGACCTAGAACTGAGCCTTGTGGTACTCCATATCTAACTGTTCCAGGTTCAGACAGAACATTATTTATATAAACATGTTGTGTTCTCTCACTTAAGTATGATGTTGTTGTTGTTGGGTTTAACGCCATTTTTCGGAGGAAGAACCCGGGAAAACTCCGGAAAGAACCACCGACCCACGAGAAGCTACTGGCAAGCTTTCTCACATACCCACATTGGCCAAACCTGAGACTCGAACCCACACAGACAGAGGTGAGATGGCAGTGATCTGTAACGGATAGCACTTTAGACCACTTGGCCACTCGGGGCCCCACTTAAGTATGAAGTAAACCATCTAACTGTGCTTTCATCACATTGGTAGATTTTCAGTTTCTTCAAAAGGATTTCATGATCCACCATGTCAGACTGGTCTGCCTTAGATCTGAGGCCAAAAAGTCTAAAATCCGGACACAAAATTGGATTACGTTCACGGGCAAATCTTGGGTGGAAAAAAAATGGGTCCAAAAAATTAGGTTTTTCCTTCTGTATTTTGTAGTGCAACTAAAACGTCCAGATTATTTGGTATCATTGCAGAGCTACATCTGTCTACCTTTCTATAATACCACCACTTTAGTGTATCATACATGACCTTGACTCTGCAGAGCTCGGCAGTAGGCTACTACCTCCTGACACGTAAATGCGGCACCAGGGGGTTAATGAGTTAATGAGTCGTTGACCACTCTGATCAAGTCCTGTAGCTTTCTTGATATCAAGTTCACTGAGACATTTTTTAACGAAGTTTTTTGATATGTTTGAATAGAGAAACATACCTCCTTAGAGATTTTGCTGCTGCAGAACTTTTTCGGTTTGTTAAAGTTGTTTTCTATCACTGGTTCTTTTAATTTTGTGGTAAAGTAGGTGAAAAAATCATTGAAAACATTTGCGATTGTCAGTGTCATCAGTGACTATGGTGTCATTAACGAGACATGAGTGAATCTTTTTGCCTGATCTTTATGTGTTCCTCCAGTGAGTTCACTGAAGACTTTTCAAATGGAGTTTGTGCTGCTCTTTTTGTTTTCAAGCAATGATTGATAATAAGTTTTTTTAGCTTTTTTAAAATACTTGTTATTTTATTTCTCCATACTTTTTATTGTGCATGGTTAACCATAGCCTTGAATTGGTCTCATGTTTTCATAGCATCTATGATTTCAGTAGTCAGCCAATTAGGTTGGATTTCATTTTTTACTGATGTACTTTCAGTGGTGCATGCTTAGAGACTACATCCATAAATAAGTCAGTCCACACCCTCAGTGCTTCATCTGTGTCTTCCAAATTTTTTATCATATTCCATGGAATTTTATATAGGTCATTGACAAACTGTTCTTCATTAAAATATTTGAATGATCTGTAAGTGAATGTTTTGTGTGTATTTTTCCTATTTCTCTTGTATTTAACCTTTCTTGTCAAAAAAGCAGGATAGTGGTCACTAAGACCAACACAAGCAACATTGTCTGGTAGGTTGAAATAAATGTGATCAATAAGAGTGCTCGATTTTTCTGATACCCTTGTGGGCTCATTTACCAGCTGGACTTGGGCCTAATGATTCAATAAATTCCATCCAGTTGTTCCTTATCCGAGAAGGTCCATATTTATATCGCCGAGTATACATTTCTTGCTCCTGTGCAAGAATATTTTCCATTTGTTTAAAAAAGGTATCATTCCAAATTGCTTTGGAGGAAGGTGGCCTACAAATGAAACAACTAGGAATGATTCTGCATTATTCTGAGAAATTTCTACACAGATACTCTCAATTTCATGTGATTCTAAGTCAAGTCGACTTTCTTAATTTACATCTTCCCTAATGTATATAACAAGACCTCCCTTGCTGTCTCTCTTTCCCTGTCCAATGGTTGATTGTAGCATTGACAGTTAAATAGATTATCATTGTGGTTAACATGTATATTATTTTCCTTGGAAGACAACATTAACTTAATCTGGTCCATTTTTCCGACTATGCCTTGTACATTACGTGATCTATGTTAAAACCTTCTGTATTTAGTATCATATCAATTATTTGTATGTCATCTTGCAATGGGGTACTCAATGAGATTGTCTCCATTATACTTCTATCATTCTGACATCCTATTTCCATATTTAAATGTTCATATATATATATTAGCGTCTTCGAAGTCACATACAGACCCTGAAATCTTAAGATAATCATTTCTTTTTTCAAATAATGTAATAAATATAAAATGGTGTTGTTATAAATCAGAGCTAGATTTAGATTTGTTATAAATGAAGAAGTGGCATTCTCCTCTTTGCCAGCTTCCTAGTATGTATAATACTAGGTTTAGATTTGTTATAAATGAGGCATTGGCATTCTCCTCTTTCCCAGCTTCCTAGTATGTATAATACTAGATTTAGATTTGTTATAAATGAGGCATTGGCATTCTCCTCTTTCCCAGCTTCCTAGTATGTATAATACTAGGTTTAGATTTGTTATAAATGAGGCATTGGCATTCTCCTCTTTCCCAGCTTCCTAGTATGTATAATACTAGGTTTAGATTTGTTATAAATGAGGCATTGGCATTCTCCTCTTTCCCAGCTTCCTAGTATGTATAATACTAGGTTTAGATTTGTTATAAATGAGGCATTGGCATTCTCCTCTTTCCCAGCTTCCTAGTATGTATAATACTAGGTTTAGATTTGTTATAAATGAGGCATTGGCATTCTCCTCTTTCCCAGCTTCCTAGTATGTATAATACTAGGTTTAGATTTGTTATAAATGAGGCATTGGCATTCTCCTCTTTCCCAGCTTCCTAGTATGTATAATACTAGGTTTAGATTTGTTATAAATGAGGCACTGGCATTCTCCTCTTTCCCAGCTTCCTAGTATGTATAATACTAGGTTTAGATTTGTTATAAATGAGGCATTGGCATTCTCCTCTTTGCCAGCTTCCTAGTATGTATAATACTAGGTTTAGATTTGTTATAAATGAGGCATTGGCATTCTCCTCTTTGCCAGCGTCCTAGTATGTATAATACTAGATTTAGATTTGTTATAAATGAGGCATTGGCATTCTCCTCTTTCCCAGCTTCCTAGTATGTATAATACTAGATTTAGATTTGTTATAAATGAAGAAGTGGCATTCTCCTCTTTCCCAGCTTCCTAGTATGTATAATACTAGGTTTAGATTTGTTATAAATGAGGCATTGGCATTCTCCTCTTTGCTAGCTTCCTAGTATGTATAATACTAGATTTAGATTTGTTATAAATGAGGCATTGGCATTCTCCTCTTTGCCAGCTTAATAGTATGCATAATACATTGATTGACAGAGTCTTTGTTTGTGTCCAAATGTATGGCATCTGAAGCACTCAATCTGTCTGCCATGATGGCATACCTGTGTCCAGTTCCTCCACAGCTGAGACAGTACTCCTCATTATCGTGCCTAATAATGGGGGCATACATGTTAATATCTCTCAGTAGTTGAGAGGTTCCTTTTCTACTTAAATGAATTTTGTCTTGCTGGTAGAGGCTTGGGTTCTGAAGAAAGAAAGTGGGTTGGTGGTTCTTACCGGGGATTTCCGGGTTCTTCCTCCACCACTTATACTGGCTGCTCTATAGAACCTATCTTGTACTGAGAAATGGCATTAAACCCACAAAAATACTTCTGACTGAAAATCACAGGTAGAAATGAATAATGTAGACTTTAATCTGCAAATAAAGTAACTACACTGCTAAAAATAACATAATGATTACATTATGACATCGAACTTTGGCCGAGTCATACCAAAGACTTTTAAAAATGGTACTAACAGCTGCTTAGCTTGGTGCTCACCATTAAGAGGTTAGTGTTAGGACTGGTTGGCCTGGTGTCAGGATAATGTGACTGGGTGGGAACATCATAGCACATGTTTGCATCATGATGCCCCAGTGCTAAACATCACTATAAACTGTCACACTGCAGACACCGTAGTGATATAACTGAAAATTTTTTAACAGCTCTGTTAAAAATCTAAATCACACACACAAATCACACACATTACGACATCACCAATATGATGTCACTTTTACCTAAATGAACTAAAGTGATGTGACCCCTGGGACAGAATGGATGTAAACTGATGTCAGTTGCAGCTTTGTCTCTTCAAAGTTATGGAAAGAAATTTTTCAAATAGTATTGTCAAAGAAAATGACAAAGAAAAAGTACACAAAAGCTTGAGAACTCTTTAGCAACTTAAAAAACCTTAAGTAAAATAGTCGTACAGGTGTTTGGCTTACAGAAAAGTTTGTTATGTCAGTTATTGTGTAATACTGAAAAAAATTAGCTGAACAAATACCCTATTTCCTAGCGCATTTCTTCAACTGTTAAAATTTAATTAATTTTTAAACACTCATGCAGCACTTATTTCATGTATAATTTAGTGACAGGTATTTTCCCCCATACTTTTTCTATGCAATGATGCTTACTGAGTGATTGGTATTTTGCTAAGATTACTGAACAAAAATCAATGCCAACCTATGCATTTTTAAGTGACTTAAGTTATTCTGGATTTTTGCGACACTTAACAGTGTGTGTGTGTGTGTGTGTGTGTGTGTGTGTGTGTATATATATATATATATATATATATATATATATACATATATATTCTTAAATGCTACAAAATTTCATGACAATCATCTTTAAACATTGGCATATCCTCATCTATATATTTACCATATATACTTGCTTATAAGATGAGTCCAACTGCAAACTGCATAGACTCAGATCTGTCATCACATTACGTGCTGGCAAATCTGGGTCTGTGCAGTTTATTAGCAGTAATGAGTAGCACAAAAATAGATAAACCCTGATCTGCAGGTACATTATACTATGGCAGATCAGGATCTTTGTTATTTGCAGTTTGATTCAACTTGAAGCAAATAAGAATGGTAACAACAGCCATCCTTAAACAATGGCATATGTTGGTCTATGCAATTCACATAATTAATTAATTAATTAAACCTTAATTAACTGGCAAATCATGGTCTATGCAGTTCACATAATTAATTAATTAATTAAACCTTAACTAACTGGCAAATCATGGTCTATGCTGTTTGATATAATTTACATTATGTATTAAATATGGAATAAGAAATCTGAATCCCCTCGTCATAACACCCAAGATGCTATCAGGCAGTGAATGACAAGTGTAACACTTCAGCTGATTGAAACTTTTTAGACTTTTCCAGACTTAATTTCAAACTCATCACCAAAGTGCAATTACTAACTGAAAACTCTGAATTCGTCTAAGTGTGATATGGATTTAAATCAAATATCCTTCCTCTGAAACCTTATCTACACTTCAGTGAAAAAGTTTTTTTCTGTTAAGATTGATTAAAATGTTAAAATTAGCATCTTTAATACCCTACTGTCTTCATTTTTAACATGAATTATTATTCTCCTCTTGCATCTTTCTTAAAGTTAACAATGCCTGACTTCCGCTGATGACAGTTTTATTTCCCTTTGATATCTCGCACAAGCAACTTGCAGCTTCATGTACACAGTGTAATCTCCCTCATGGTGAGATTACAAAATAAATGTTAAACACCATCTATCATCACCTGTATTGCTTCTTCTCAGCAATGCTATACATTTTTGCGTCTTATATGCATGCATGCATTTACAATGCAAGCCCCCCCCCCCAAAAAAAAAATAATTGGGTAGGTGGGTAGGTAGGTACAAAGATTTAAACTTGTATTGTCAGGAAGCATAAACCAGGAAACAAGTGTCATGTGTATCCTCAATTTAACTTTGATCATAATTCAATTCTTAATTGTCAATTTCTCTCACTAAATTTTGTTTCCTTGTCACAAACATTTAGGGTTGGCAGTAAAAAAAATAGGGATCGTCAGGTACCTAGAACCACATTTTATTTTATCTGACCTAAGGCTACTTGTGTATTGTGGTTCTTGACTACTCAAATGATTTCATGTCTAATTTTTGTGCTTTGGAGTGTTCCAAGTCAGCATCATTTTTGTGTACCCCAAAAAATGTATGCACTTATTTTTAGTAGAACAGCAACAGAAGCTCAGGGGGTAGAAGGTCAGATTCATAATCCATGGGTGTTGGGAACAACACTTATCATAGCCAGCCCAGGTTTGCTGCCTTGGTATGTCCTTGGGAAAAGCACTTAACTCCCTCTTCCTTGGCCAATAAAATTTTAAAAGTGTCATTAAACTCCAACCAACCCCAAAACAAAACACTGCTCTTTTTGTTATGACGTTGTCACTATTATTTTCTTTTGCACCACCGAAATTCAAAAGATATTTTTAAAACCTGGCAAAAAGAAACTGAAAAATGTGCTCATTTTGACTTCTCCAGGCATACCAGGTCATTTGTAAGCTTTGCTCACAACTGTATAAGTTGTACAAAGACCGAATTTAATCTGGGAATGTTCACCTGGTGTTAAAACTGTATGCTCCTGAGGTTTCCTGATGGCGGAGGGGGTTACTTACATTTTATCTTTGATAAGCACAGGGTCATCCTCTCCTGCTGGGGTCATACTCCCACTTCCTGTGTCCAAGTAATCCTCAGGACTGTTCAGTTCCTTTTTCTTTGCATTTTGTCTTTCCCGTGCACTGGCCTCAAGAAGCGAGATATAGGCAAGAATTCCACGTGGCTTGTTTCTCAGGTCTGTCATTAACGGGTTTGTATCTATTAACTTGTCAGTATTTTTCTCCTTCATATTATGGACTGGGGTCTGATTATCCACCAAATTCAGGTCAACATCATCGTTCTCCTCCTCACTTGCCACACCCTCCCCTTCACTATTGTAAGATCTTGTGTTCTCATCATCTTCTACGGAGTTTTGTGATGTCAGCCTTTTCTTCTTGAAATTTTCTCCCTCCATGTCATGTAACTTCGATATATCCTTCTTCTGGTTGACTAGCGAGAGAATGTTAATGTCCAGTTCGTCACCACTGTCCTCAGGATTTTCAGTTTTTTCTATGTTGGAATTCACTGTGTCTTCAAAGTGATAATTTGGATTAGCAAAGCTAAGGAATGGTGCATCCATATCTGGAAAAAAAGAGGGACTTTCATCACAACATATTTATAATAATGTTGACATACTCAAAAAGCTGCAATGATTCAGTTTGTTTCCCAGCAAAGAAATTGTTCATTCAGCATAATTTTCAAGTAGGGTTATTTGCCAGCTTAAAAGAAAACTGCCCAAAAATATATGTCCAGACACATGAAAATGAATTTTCCTTAGTTTGGAACAATTGCATATGTACATGTGTATACACAGAGCCGCATAATCTGCAAAGCATTGATTTCTACTGGTCAAAAGAAAGAAATTAAAGGTGACTTAACACAAGCATGGCCATGGGCAGGTGGGTTGGTTTTGTCTCAGCATTATGCTGAGAAGTAACATCTGAAAATTAGGACATATTTTCTACCATTCAAGAAAACCAAAGAAGTGCCTGAACATACGCATGGCCTAGGGGAAGAATCTTGTAGCTTAATCTACTAGATGATCAAGTCTTCGACAAGATGCAGCTTGTTAATTATTACAAAGTCTTACAGCTTATGGTCTGGACTGCATGATTAATTATGGTTTCCTAAAAAGAGATTATAAGATCTGCATCAGCTGATACGAGCAACTGACATGGAAAATGTGATGGTGTTCATGTGAAAAGTAATTCTAAACATTCGTCCGACAGGTAATGCAATGAATACTGATGATAAATCAGACAAAGATGAGGGCAAATTTGATCCCCAAGTGTCATTTGTTGTTTTTTTAATTAGTATCAAGTATATAGTCTGCACGTTAACCAACTCCTTAAAAATGTCAACCAATTCAGTTAAACGCCAACCCACTCCTAAAATGCTTCTACCAACTAAGCTAAAATGTCAGCCAACTCCATAAAAATGTCAACCAATTCAGTTACAATGCCAACCCACTCTTTAAAAATTTCAACCAACTCAGTTAAATGTCAGTGTATGCTAAAGCTGGATGAAGCATGCAGTATTATTTAATTTACTATCAAATTTAACAACACATCCTGTATATCCAACATCTTAACTTGTCAAAATGTCAACAATGGTGGGTACAGCACACAATTCGTTGAAATGTTTTCTTTTACAATAATAATATCATGGGTTCCATCTAACCCTGTTTACACTTAGTTGTTGAGAAATAAAGTGACAAGTATGTGTGTGAACGATAAGGGACTTTAAAAAAATGTTTGATATTCTCCTGCATTGACATTTTATTAAAGTTGGTATTGCTCAGTGTACTTTCCACATTTAAGACATTTATGATAGTTGGGCTACAAGGTTCAAATAAAATGAGATTCCATTAAATCAGAGGCCCAAGTTTTAATTGAAATTAAAGATCATACAAAAAGCCAACATAAAATAAAACTCTGACCTTAAGCTCCTTGATTTCCAAGGAGATTACAACTCCAAAAAATATTTAGTTTTGAGTCTTTGCAGTTATTTCATTTTATTAAATTTTTTATTTTATATCCAATATATCTGTAATTGTGTGCTTTAGCATTTTCCAGCTTCAAATACTTTCTGCCATTTATAACCTTTTTGATCCTTTCCATTCACTGAACTGAAGTTTTGTTATTCATAAATCTAATTTCCTCAAACATGTTTTAAAGACATATAGCCTAGCTGGCACAAATCAAAAGATATTATATAAAGTGTGGGTCCCCAATAGCTAGCAATTAGATTTTATCTGGAAAGAGAACATGGAATGACAAAAGAAATATATTTGTTGTGCCTGATTTATAAAGTGAATTGTGTCCATAATTAATAGGCATGCTAAATCAATATATTTGAAAAACTAAGTAATTTTATACCTAACAAACCCCTTGGGTGCCTTCCAAAATTTTCAATCAACTTTATATCCGATCATCTTTACAATACTCTATACCTGCATCACTGTATACTTAGGGATAAACTCTGCTTTTGAATTTTCATTAGCACTGGGTAAAAATGGCCAGAAAATAATTGGTTTAATAATTGGTTTATGGATGATGTATAAAATCAAATAGCTAATTGTTTCTGTCATAGCTAATTCTGTACTTTCTTCACTCAAATTGGGAAATGCACTCTCCTCATAGAGGATTGTGAGTTATACGTCTTCCTTCACTCACCGTTGCCACTGGTTATGTTTGGGTGAGCCACTGGTTTTGTTTGTGTGTATATATATATATACACACACACACACACACACACACACACACACACACACAAAAGCTGACACACACACACACACACACAAAAGCTGGCCAATGACCCTTCAATGTAACCAATTACTGTGTATACAGAAGTTGACCAATGACCCATCAATTTGACCTATTACTCTGTACATAGACAAGTTGGCCAATGACCCATCAATTTTACCTATTACTGTACATATGCAAGCTGGCCAATGACCCATAAATTTTACCTATTACTGTACAATAGACAAGCTGGTCAATAACCTATCAATTTGACCCATTACTGTATATAGACAAGCTGGCCAGTGACCCCTCAATTTGACCCATTACTGTACACAGACAAGCTGGCCAATGACACATCAATTTGACCTATTACTGTACACAGACAAGCTGGCCTATAACCCATCAATCTGACCCATTACTTCTGTGATCCGGGGAGATCCCAGCTGCTGACACTGACATTTAAAGTAGAGGGTACGACTGGTATGAAACACTGAGCTGATGTATAATCTGGCTACAGTATTATGAAAATATCTTCAGTAGTTCAAAACTGTGACCCACACATGAAACCTGTCACAGTTTCATTTTCCTATTTCCAATGCCTCCTTGCTATGTGACCCACTGGCTAGTCATGAGGTATTTCTGGATAAAGCTGAAGGAAAATATTTAAGTGGTTGAATCATTACAGCCAATACAAGGAAATGGGTCAAAGAATTAGAGTCTGACTATACATCTCTGTTTGTTTGTACCCCACTACCAATTGCAATAACGAAAACGTTTAATGTGATAAAAACTGCACAGAACAAAGTCAAGTGAATCATTGATTTATAACTTCTAACCTGACTGTGACCAGATAGGCACTAATACTGGCATCCCCTGCACCTTTCGTACTTAACAGACTTTCCATACTAACACGGCACCATATTGCGTACACTATGAGTTAGTTTATTTCCATCAGACAACATAATGACGTATTCATCCTATTCGATAACTGCTGGATAATTCTGCAAATTACCATTACGTTGAGAGTCTGGAATTATATCCCTTTGCACACCTGAACATAGAAATTAAACCGTTTGTTAAATCCACGTAAAAGGCAAATTTGTTGTTGTGATTCTTTTCCTTTGTTTGATTTGACATTGTCCATATCAGAAGCAGATGACATATGAATGTACGTCTGTAATCATGCACACACCCCTTTCCTGGAAATGGACTTGTCCAGCAACTGGAAATGGATCTCAGGCATGTCTGTCTATTATACTGAAAAATTCCATTAAGCGTGAAATGCGTAGATATCATGGTGTTAGGGACACTCTACTCACAGTCAGTTAGAAATTGTAATCAATGAATGAATTGACTAAGTTCCTTGCACTTTTTATCACATTAAATGTTTCCATTATTGAAATCGGTAGGGGGGTACAAACAAACTGGGATGTATAGTCAGACTATAGTTCCCCCTTAATGTGACCTAATCCTTAAAATAGGGGGCATGGCCTGTCATGTGACACATCATCTTGTCATTATGTACATGTATATATGCATACAATTTCATGAAAATATCTTCAGTGTTCCACTGTGGACATGCTGAATATCAGATTGGAACTATTTTTATTTCGGACCAAGAAGACATCATTGGAAGTATTTTGGGGTAAACGCCATGTCAATGTGACCATAATCATTCAGGGGTATTAGTGATAGCATCATTTTCAGGACACACATCATGGCAGCCATATTGGATGTATGACTGATACCAATTTCATTTAGGATCAACTATGTATCCAAAAAAATTTCTACTGGTGAAAAACCCATGTTGACCTAACCATCCATTTGGGAACAGAGATAACGATTTTTAAGATGGCCTCAATACTGAGGGTCAATCTGTATTATTTTCATACAGGGCCAATTAGAAACTATAAGTTTTAGAACTCTTCTGATCAAATCCCATATCAACATGACTTTTGCTTAAAAGTACAAATGTCTGATCAAGACCATTTTAATTTAAGACCAACAAGATATTGTCAGAAGTCTTCTGGTGAATTTTGTTTAGTTTTTGTGTGTTTAACATTAATTTTCAGCAGATGATAGAATATACATCGTGGCCAATACATGTGGAAGAGTAAGAAAGCTGAAAACCCTGAGAACCACCAACCCACTGGAAGCTACTGGCAACCACATAACCTCATTGGCCAACCGAGACTTGAACCAACATGGACAGAGGTGAAACATGTGAGTGATCTGTAAAGGCAAGTGCCCTAAATCACTCAGCCATCAGGACCCTGTCCTCATGTGAAAATTCCATGTTGATATGACCTTTCATTTTGGGGAAGAAACTAACGTATTTCGAGATGGCTGTGACTGTGGCCATACTGGATATCAGATGCACACCATTTACATTTAAGACAAACCAGACATCACAAGTAGGCTTCTGGTGAAAGCACAAAGTCATTGTGACCAGCCATCTAGGATAAGTAATGATAATGCAATTTTCCAGATGTCCATTCTGGTGGCCATATTGGAGGTCAGATTGGCACTATTTTCATTTTCAACAAACCAGACATCATAAGAGGTCTTTTAATGAAAACCCCATGCTCATGTTATCATTCATTCTGGATAAAAAAAGAAAATATTCTTAATGTGTATATATATATATATATATATATATATATATATATATATATATATATATATATATATATATATATATATATCTATATATATATATATATGTCTGTGCAACAGCATTTTCATTCATGACCAACTAGAAACCTTAACAAAATGTTTATCTATTCAGAAGGATCAGTAATAACAAGATTCTCAAGATGGCAGCAGTGGCAGTCATACTTGATGTGCAGGCTTCACCCTTTTCATGTTGAAACAACTAGACACCATACAAAGCCTTCTTGTGAAAATACTATGTCAATATGGCTCTCCATTCTTAAGCAGTAACAAGATTTTCAAGATGACTGTCACTGCAGCCTTACTGGTTATGATACTGGCACCTTTTTCATTTAGATCAACCTGACAGCAGTCTTTTTGAAAACGGCGATGTTGATATGACCATCCATTCAGGAAGAGTAGCCATTACAGAATTTTTAAGATGGCTGCTGTGGAAGCCATATTGGATATCAGAGTAGCACCATCATTTTTCTTTTAGAACTAACCAAACCAGGGTGGTCCAACATCTTCAGGACTGGGCCATATGGACCAAAAAGGTAATATATATATATATATATATATATATATAAAAACTGACTTTGTATGAATACAGGCCACCGAAAAATGACCTGTGAGCCACCTTTAGCCCACAGGCCTGTAGTTGGACCACTCTGAACTAGACCATGGGATGTCAATCCTCCAACAAGTTTAGGATGAATAGCAATGAAAAAAATGTGTGCCGACAAATAAAGGGGTCGATACACCACTGGTCAAAAGGAATCCTGGAATCCAAGATAACATATCTTCCTTTTAACTGCTGAATGCTGAAACGATCTCTGATATTCCTTAGTGGCAAGATTTTCAAATTAGCTGCCATAGTACACATATTATTGGTCAGCATGGTAACATTTTCATTCAGGACAAAGTAGACATCATTATAACCCTTTTGGTGAAAACATGCCATGTTATTATGGTCATCTATTCAGGTAGAGTAGGAGCAAGAACATTTTTACAACAGTCATCATAGCAACCATACTGGATGTATGACTGGCAGCATTTTCATTTAGGACCATACTAGGCATCCTAAGAAGTCTATTGGTGAAAACCCCATGTTGATATAACAAGCCATTGGAAGGAATACATATAACAATATTTGAAGACATGACTTTACATTCAGGAGAATTAGCAGTAACAAGGTTTTCAAGAAGGCTGTAGTGGTAGTCATACTGAGTACTATTTTCTTTTAAGACCTAGTGGACATCACAAGAAGTCTTCTGGTGAAAAGTCTGCATCAATATAACATTAGAAGTGTAGAGCTGTAGCAACTAGATTTTTAAGATGGTGGCCATGATGGCCATACTGGATGTCAGATCAGACCATTTTCGTTAGGACAAGCCATAGATCTTAAGAAGTCCATATGCTGATATGACCATCCATTCCGGAGAAACCATAACAAGATTTTCAAGGTGGCTGCTATGGTGACCATATATAATGTCAGATTGGTAGCATTTTCATTTAGGATCAATTAGACAGCATAAAAAGTCCTTTAGCCAAAACTGTGTTGATACAAACTTACATTCAGGAAAAGTACCAAAAAGATTTTCAAGATGGCTGCCATGGCAGCCATACTGGATGTCAGATGGGCACTATGTTCATTTAGGACCAACTAGACATCAGTCTTTCAGTGAAAATCCCATGCTGATACGACCATCCAATCAAGAGAAATAACAAGATTTTCAAGATGACCAATGTGGCAGACATATCAGATATCCAAGCAACACCATTTTTATCTGGGACCAACCAGAACATGGGATGCATGTATGTCTAAAATATGCAGAACAATTCTTCAAGTGGTTTAAGAGGAGTAATGATAACAAACTTGTGCTAACAGACAGATGGACAGTGGACAACAGAGCATCCCATAAGCTCTTTTGCTCTATATCTAGCAAAGCTATATATAAAAAAGCATCCCATATGCTATTCTTAGAGGTAAAAATGTGACATGAAAGTTTTCAAACGACTACCAGTAACATAACCATTCTGTGAAAAGAATAAAAATGCAGAATGAACTTTTCATGACTTGTACTACATGTATTCATTATTGTCTATTCCTTCCCTATCAAAGGTCTGTTTTTGTATTTTAGTGACATTTATAACACATTACTGTCTTCATAATGCCAAGGAAATGACCCAGGCTGGTCTGGATGAGTATCAAACCTGCAACCTTTGGATTATGTATCCAACACTCTACCAATTGAGCTACCATGACAACCCTACATCAAATACATCCATGAATTTAAATCTAACAAAAATGCCACTTTTTTCATCACCAGGAAAATTAATACCCACAAAAAATAAATGAATCAACAGTAAAATATCCTTCCTTTATAAACTAGACCAGATTTCTTAATTGTCTAGACAATGAAGCCCAGCAGCTAGAATTAAATTTTTATAAAAGATGGTGAGGCTTACCATTGGCTAGAAACATTATTGATGTGAAGTCCCACTGTGGAAGGCTGCAGAGCTCAAGATAAGAATTTAATGAATTGTGTATTTTGCTACTTCCTTTGGTGCATTAGTAATTGTATTTTCTGACATTCAATGGGGTACTAGGTTGTGAATGCTGCAAAATGTATGATACAAGAGTCATAATCATCAGGAGCTTTAAGAATCTGCCTTTTACAATGTGTTTAAAAAGTCTTAGTTACCAGGGTGCATACAATATATGGCTGTTGGAATTGCTGTTCAAGTACAATCATTTCAAACATGCATACAACATTTTGAAACTTGTCCCAATAGCAGATTAGTAATTTATTTTGAATGAATTTTACTAAAAATTAAAACATGGACTGTGCATATGGCAAGAGCAATATGCTGACAATTTCGGACTGAAAGCTTAAAATAAAAATGATTAACATAATTTGAATGCAGCTTTCTTTCTTCATTTTTAGCCAATCTGTATGCACAATACATTAAAAATAGGCTGACTCCATATGCACAAAACATGAAAAATAGGTTGATTCACACAATACATACAAAATTGGCAGTTTATCTACAGTCTGTTTCTGCACTTCAGTGTAATATACTGTGCATGAATCTATCAGCATCCAAAATGTAGACAAATTTAGAGCATTTTCCAATAACAAGTCTACTGAGCCCTACTTTTTTATTGCTAAGTGGGCTTATATTACCAACTGACAAAACTTTTATGTACCCTAAATCTGCCAACGCTATTTGATATTCCTGATAATGATATTACTGATAGCGATATTGTAACTTTAGAATGAACCTCACGAAAAGCTGATATCAGAAAACAGTAGACATCTTAAATCTCATCAATATATCGTTTTGACATTAGTTTCGGGGTGTCATGTGTTTCAGAGTTGCCATTTTATTTATTTGGTATCACATGATAACATCTAGCTGATGACACAATTTTCATCAGTTTTCTTGACAGTAATTTTACACTTTCCTGCAAGAAAAAAAAAGACTGAGTTTGTCTAAGTCCTGTAAGTATACGCATTATGCTTGGCAATGACCAAAAAACATCAAATTGACTAATACACAATCATACCTATTCAAAATAACTTTAATTTTCTATGATTGTCAATGAATTGAAACAGCTGGTACAACTTGTTTGTTATTAACTGTCAAATAAATAAAATCAGGTGACTTATCTCTACCAAAATTGCATTTTTATCCCCTACCAAAGTTCATTAATGACATAACTATCAATTTCGCTGCAGAATTTAATTACAATTTCTTTTTTATTTATCCTTATTTCCAGTTTTGAAAAAAGTAATCTAATATATTGAAATCAATATTTTTTGGTAACAGACAAATATGTTTACATAAATTTTTGAAATCCTCCAGAAGATCCACTCTCCCACAGGAATCTAGTGGCAAGCTTTCTAACATTGGCAAAGTCTGAGATTCAAACCCATGCAGACAGAGGGGAGATGTCAGTTATCAGTTACCCTCTGTAAATAAAGTCATTATTATTATTATTATTATTATTATTATAGAAAAAGGCAAGTGCCTTTAAGACCACTCTGCCACCCAGGGCTTTGTAACCTCTGGTATACTACTACGCTGTGGAACCCAAAATCAGGTGGATATGCAATCAGGGTTCACGACTCCTGTAAACAATGTAAAAGAAAGCTGGGAATCGAATGTGTTCCAGATCTGATCATGATTAAGCAGCATGTTACTTAAAAGCAAACAATCCATAATAAAATTTCTATTAAAGTTATCTTCTGGACACCAAATTAATGATGGACAGATGGACTGCTGGACAAACAGATGGCGAAAGACAGACAATGAGATTACTGTTTGGTTCCACAAACTCTGTCAAGGTAGCCCCTATAACAATAGAAATAAAATGAGAGGAGGTCTTCTGCTATCATTGTTGTAAGAGAGAAGAGGTATCTTTTAAATCGCCGCTGCTACTTAAAACTGTTGAAAACTTTTTTGCTTGTAAAATTGTCATTCTGAATGACTCATTAACAGGGAGAGATTATCAGAAAGTGCAGAACCATAAAATAGATTTAATTACACGGTCTGCGGTTTCAACTAAATTAACTAAATGGAGTTTCACCTTAAAATGGGAGAGTAATATGAGGATTCCGCTTTTAAATTCCCATTTGCCCTGAAAATTGAAGATCAATACAATGTAGTTTCAATGTATCATACATACTTGCTTACGAGTTGGGTCCAACTGCAAACATCATAGAACCTGATCTGCCATTGCAAATTTGCACCAGAATAGCAGGGTCTATGTTGTTTGTTCCAGTGATTATTCCTAAGAAATTACACAGACCCAGATCTGCCTGTGCATTATGCAATACATATTTGGGCCTGTGCAATTTCCAGTTGAACCCAGCCTAGAAGCAAATGCAGATGGTAAAAGTGGACAAATCATTATAAATTAGAGTTTGTCATTCCTAAAGATAATTAGAAAGAGTATATGCTGTTCAGCTGAAACAAACTTGTACACTGTGCAAAAAGGCTATCTGAAACTTATATATGGTGCAACAATAATAATAGTCTTTCTATCTTAAACTTGTACACTGTGCAAAAAGGCTATTTTAAACTTATATATGGTGCAATAATAATAATACTCTTTCTATCTTAAACTTGTACACTGTGCAATAGGCTATCATAAACCTTTACACTATGCAGTAGGCTATCTTAAACAAATTTGCACATTGTGTAATACTATCTTTACTGTAATTTGCCTTGAACATATTGAAATAAGGCAGAACTTCGAAAACATGAAGGGCTGCAGGACTAAATTAAGGGTCGGAGCTTTCAGCAGTTTTGAGATTTCCAAGTTCTGCACTGTGATTGACCAAGGAATTAGTGATACCAATAACTTTACTTTTAAATTCTCATGATTTCTTTATAACACTTGTGAACAATTTGAGCTGTTTCATATTCCATATTGTCCAAGGAAACCATTTGTGACTCAGTTAGTATAGCCATTTTTACAAAAGAAAATTCAAAACACAACCGGCAAAATGTACAAGTTTAGTTAATCTCCAATATTTGTTATGGGATGAAAAAACAAAGCTTCAATAGTAAATATCAAACATAAAATGATGACACTGTAATATATACAGTGTATACTTTTTTATAAGTCTAAGTGAAAACAACACAAACACTGATCTGCCATTTCATAAAGTGCAGAGTGATCAGGGACTGTGTCATTTCTTTGATTATGCCCATCAAACTGCAATAGCAGATATGGGTCTGTGCAATTTGCAGCTCTACCTGACTTAACAGCAAGAATTTGTGATTCCTCAGTTTAATGGGTTTCTTTCTCAAACCGAACTAGTCCTCTGACAAATAAAACACAAGCCCTTAAATGGGGGTCATGATTTGCAAAACAATCCATTTTTCTTGTACGAAATTAGTCACTACATCCATTCCAGACTACATTCTCAAATGATTCTATTGATCAAAGCTGTACATTAAAATAAGGTGGCGGTGCCCATTAGACACACTCATAATGATGCATTCTTTTCAGATGTTCTTCCAGACTTTTCTGAAACAAGCATAATCAAGTGCCACAATCTTTCATTGCTAATGCATTTAAATGTACCAGTCACGCAAGCTAAATTTCAGATATGCATATGCATATGAAAGCCTTGATGTTGTCCATTTCAGAAGAATAAATTGGCATGCAAGTTCTTGCCTTATCAAGCAACAAAAAAAACCCAAGTGGAACGTAGTGAACAAAATTCAATTCTTTATAATGAGAATGTCAAATTAGTGTTCTATAGAATTCCAATAAAGCTGTATTCCTACCCAAAAACAAATTTTAAATTATTTTACGGAACTTTATTTTTTAGCGCATAATATTTTATAATGATTCTCTTGCCCCCAAAATCTGGTCAGATCTTCCAGTTCAGGTTGTTTAGTTTGTGGGAAACTCTGGAGTTTTGGAAAGGAGATTGTAGTTTTCTGTTCTGTTTTGGTTTACGACTGGATCCAAAATACGTTTTAAAAACAGTAAGGCAGGTTTTAGATTGGTCACTAATCATCTGATATCAACACATAAACAGTGAGGGCGCCTTTGATGTGGGAGGTTGCGGGTTCAAACAGTGGCTGAGTCATACTAATGACATAAAAAGAGTACTAGCTGCTGCCTCGCTAGGCGTTCAGCATTAAGAGGTCAGTGTTCGAGCTGGTTGGTCAGGTGTCAGGATAATGTGACTGTGACATGATGCCCCAGTGCTAGACATCACTATAAACTGACACATCACTATAAACTGACACAATGCAGACATCATACTGATATGACTCAAAAATTGTTAAAGCAACGTTAAAAATCCAAAACACACACACACAGAGAATGAAAACTATACAGAACATAAGCTACACTTTGTTTTGCCAACCCTTAAGTAATTATGCGCAGTAATTAATTTTTGATTTAAATATTCCATGCTGACCTTTTCATTAGTTTGTTTAAATTGTGATATATGCATGTAATCAAAACCATACTGCTTATGTACATGCTATTATGCCTGATGGTACAGGTTCCCCTCAGACCCATTTATTTCCCCTCAACTCTTTTTTTGATGTTTTTGCTGAAAATTTTACAACATTCTTCAGTGGGAATCAGTCTCAAAATCATGTCATGCCATCATCTCAATCTTCTTTTTCCCAGGAAATGCAGTTTTAGAGCATAAATCAATACTATCTGCTTGCATGCTCATTTTAAACTTTATGACTATACTAATGCAAGTGATCACCAAAACTGCCAAAGGTGATCCAAGTTTTTTAATGGTGATTTGTTTCAATATAAACAATCTGTTTGGTGATTTAATTGAGGGCCTTACACTATTGTCTGCCAATTTTTTGCCTTAAAGTCGCAGAGCACTGCAAGTGTAAAGTGTAAAAATATTTGAAATTGTATTATAATGATTACATTTCTTTACATACGAACATGCAGGATGCATAATTCATGAAAAAAATCAATGTTTTATTAGTCTGAAATACAAACTTTCAAAAAAAAGAAGGAAAAAAAGGAAAGGAATAATGACTAAAGTTAAATTGGAACCAGACATGGAACAGAAAATTCCATATTGTAGCCTGTGTCTGGTACACTAAATATTGGTACATGTCAACATTTTTTAGTGGCAAAATTTGGTACCGGTACTTGATAAATGAAAATGATAACCAAATTAAGAACCCATCATGATTTTCTGCTTTCAATTATTTTTGTGGTTTTCTTTGAAAACAATATGACATGATGCATCAATTCATGGGATTTGGAAAGTAGTCTCTGGGTCTTTAAATGGTGAAATTCATGAAAACTGGACTCCCCACCAAAAAAGGCAGCATGAATTTATTATTAAATATATTGTTGCTGAGATTTGTCACTTGATGAATCACCATTGTCTTGACCATTCAAAATCTAGACATAATCCATACCACTGGTCCAGTTTAGGGATTGTCCATTTACTTTTCTGGAGTAGGCTGGGCTAATTTTGAAAACCTCGAAAGCTTGAAAAAAACATTCTCACTCAAATTTACAGATATAAAAAGAACTAATCACATCTATTTTATTACAAGTTTTCAAGCAGTAATTTGTGGTAAGTGAATGTCTGAAAGACTACTTTTTTATCTAATGGTGTTGTGTGTCATTTGATCTTCCACATTTCATCATTTCTGGATTCATTTATTATTTCTGGACAATACGTAAACAACTGAAAATCTTAACTTAAAACAGTGACATTTATTTACTCAGGTTTAACATTTTGTATTTCCTCAAGTAAATTCACCCAATTCAAAGACATTTCAGGGATGAAACCAACTTTTTTGAAATTCGAGATCTTCTCAAGGCAACCATTCTGATCCATGGATTTTTCAACGCTGTAACATCCATGCTATACTTCAAACATCCAAAAAAATGTGACAACAATGACACTTAAACTTTCTGTGAAGATGTCACATTCAATGGCAGTACCTCAGGAATCTTTCCATCAGTGGAAATGGAACTAATTTAGCTACCATTTTAGAAAATAATCTCAGCAACAAGGGATCAAATTTTCATGAGTCAATTCCAAAATTTCTATTTAATTCTGACTAATTTATCTGAAGAGGCTGGGATACGGACCCATTTATCCTGGAATTAGTGCCAATTTTTGGTTTCTGAAAAACCAAAAAAAAAATCCACATGGGTATTTTAACCACATATCTTTGTAATTCATTGCAGGCTATCCTTTAAATCCTTCTTGTGTTTTTTCAGATTAGACCTAAATTGACTATGGGAAGTGTCCTTGACCTTTCATGGATGAACAAAGCCTTATTAAATGATAGACTGACAAAAATACATGTCAAGACAATAAGTAAGGAACACATGCAATGAAAATTAGAAAATCTGTTTGTTACATATCCAGTTAAATGTTGATGAATCAATGGCCCACTTAGAGATAAAGGATTATCTGAAAGATAAAGCTTAGGCAATTTCCTGAAGGATTAACTTTCAGTCACACTCCATCAATCTCATCACAAGACTGCCTTCCAATAAGAAAAAAAACATGCAAGGAAAATCTATTGTTCATCAATGAGTCTTCCTCCAAATGGATGATCATCTTCTTGGCAATTCAAACTGTTGAGCTTGTCTAGGCAGATTTTGATCCTGCTGCCAGAATGGTGAAATCAACAAGGGGAAAGATTGTGACAAATACCATAATGAATAGCAAAAACAGAATGTTTAATACCAGATAAGGCTAGACTTTACTTTGCATCCCTACAATGAATTCAATCAACATGGAACTGCATTCATTCAATGACAGAATCAGGCTTTCACTGCATACAAACAATGAACAGAAGAAAACTCAAGAGGAATGCTAATACAAAATATGCCAGCAAGACTACAAGTAACAGTATTCCCTCAATATAAGGTACCTCTGTATAATATGAACACCCTATTAAACAACTATGGTTAAGGATCCCATTATAATGGACACAGCTTAATGCTACTGATCTATTTTGCTTCAAGATAGTTTTTAGTTTATTGATATCCATTGTACGGGTGGTTTCAGCTCAAAATGCCTTATCAAAATGGGATTCTTGCATTTGTAATATTTACTTATACAAAACTCATGTACAACTACATCGTTGCAGGCAAATGTTATGATATGTTAATATATGTCTAGTATTCACTAGCAATTATGACTGAACTGAACAGTTAAAACCTAAATATGCTGTATCATAATATAATGGCAGATAAGGGGTCAGGCTGTTCATCTGAAATTATATGTAAACATAAAGTGTACACCCTCACCCACAGATGCTTTATTAAACATTTGCATCTGGGCACACATTAGGTAAAATATAATACTATTTAACATTTGTTTCTAAAACTGACAAATTAGGGTCAAGAAATTCAAGATGACATAATGTTTATAGATTACATTTTCTTTTGCTACTCTAAGCTGAATATCTATACCAAGGCAAGTGTCATTATGTATTAAAGTACGTGAGAAATGACCCTTTCACTGTCATTACAAAGAAAAGTATGGGAAAATGTACCCTTTCACTAATTGTCTATAAAAACCCAGCTAAATGTGTATGTAAGCTTCATGAAATTTGTAATAGTTGAAAATCATAGTATCCTCTTGTCAATACACAAAAAGGATGTTGTTAAGACAATTCACATTATATGTGTGTTTGATTTCAATTTTTAATGTAGCTTTAACAATTTTAGTCATATCACAGCAGTATCTGCAGTGTGACAGTTTATAGTGACGTCTAACAATAATGGAACATTTGATGCAGACATGTAGCATCATGTCCCAGTCCCCGTCAAATTATTCTGACACCAGGCTGACCAGTCCTAATACTAACTTCTTAATCTTAAGCGCCAAGCCAGGCAGCTGCTGCAAGCATCTGAGGTAGACACTCTAAGGCACACACCCACCCAATTACTGAACTAGTTTTAAAATTAGGGTAGGTAGGTAAGTTTATTAAAAAATTTAAATATATATATTATAATGATTAGAATATATACTGTAGTAAGTGCTTAAAGTCCTGACCTAAACTGGCTGAATTAGTTGCACAAATCAATTTTGGAAATTTTAAATAAACTTTTTAAAAATAAACATTATATATATTATAATGATTAGTATATATAACGTAATAAAGCACTTCAAGTACTGGCTTAAACTGGCTCAATTTGATGCACAAATTAATTTTGAAAATTTTAAACTAGTTTTCTTCTTTTTTTTCTTTTAATTTTTTAATTTTTTTTCCCTTGAGGGAAAAATTGATAGGGTCAGCACCAAAAAACTGGGATGGTCAGCTGACCAGAAACATATTTTTTCTGATCTAACCACTTAGGCCACCGAAGCAGTACACACACTAAAGAGGGGATGTTGTTGTGAAAATACACTAAAAGGGTATATGTTTTTAAGTCACTACACAAAACGGGTATGTTTTTAAGTCAATACACAAAAAGGGTATTTTTTAAGTCAATACACAAAACGAACATGTTTTTAAATCAATACACAAAAAGGGTATGTTACTGAGACAATACACAAGAAATGGCATGTTACTGAGTCAATTATTTTATTATGACACAGTTCTTGAGATCAGAGCCCCAAGTGGCTGAGTGGTCCAAATCACTCAAGATTACGGTTCACTGCCATCTCACCTCTGTCTGCGTGGGTTCGAGTCTCGGGTTTGGTCTATGTGGATGTGTGAGAAAGCCTGCCAGTAGCTTCTCATGGGTCGATGGTTCTTTCCGTGGTTTTCCCAGGTTCTTCCTCCACCATTAATACTGGCCGCCATGTAAAGCCTATCTTGTGCTGAAAAATGGCATTAAACCCCACAACAACAACAACACCAAGTTCTTGAGATCAAATCAGTTTTCCACAAAAGGTAAGCCTGTGCAGCCAAAACACAGCAGGTTACAAATGGCAAAATATTCACAAGTTGTTTTATACTTTTAGTTGGACATTATTTAGTTTTCTTTCACATAACTGTTTTGCTATTATTAATACGGTATAAGAATTTTCCCTCATTCATTTTTTAATAAGTGACAAAATTGCAACTACTTAAATTTATATCCAATCTCTCATACACTTCTTAGTGCTATGATGCACCTTGGCAAAAAGTGACATCATATTGATGACGTCATACTGTAATTACATGCATCAAGTTATTTCAAGCTGTGTAGCAAGAACTGATTTTGCAAACGCCGAGTCATTTTAAACACAGGTAAATATGGCAATTCATGGTCAAACAATACTTGTTATTTCTCACACACCAATATTGTTCATGTATATTAAGAAATAATTCTCTTTAATAAAAATGTCACAGAATTCATACAGTGCAACTTTGCGGGAGGATTACTATCAATTTATTCTTTTCTCCAATCCTACATAATAAAATGGATCTTGTATGCAAATTTGTGTCATACTGTACAGCTAATATTCCAGGAAAATGCAAATTGTTATGATGGGATGACAACCCCTCATTGAGACCAAGTCCCACTAATAACGCAAATACTTCGTATGTTAAATATATTCATGTTTCTTAATGGCTCCCAATGAGTTACCAAGAGCTCTCTACAAAGGAATAAACTAGCAGGTTCAATTGTTATGATGGCAAATCCTACAGTGGAATAGAAACCCTGTGCAGAGCAACAATAAAAATACTGAAAAACTTTATTCTCATTTGCATAATTTTGGTATGAAATAACAACAGGAACCTTAATCTATTGGTTTTTTAGTTAAGTAATACAGTTCATTTCCCAAAAGACATGGGCATGATTATGATAACCTGCTGATTCTTTATCCATAGACATTAGTACTGCATTTTACTGCCACAAGGTATCACAAATTCTGGACTTGGTGCTTAAACTTGGAATTCCCTGCAGGCTAAATGTGCTACAAGGTAGCACAAATCTTGGGTTCAGAGCTAAAGCTCAGAACTCCCTGCAGGCTTGAGGATGTAGAACAGGAGTGATTTGCCTTGCTGCTTGTTATAAGAGCTAGTGATGGAGACAGGAGCCACAGTGTCTCAGTGGTCTAAGCTTAATTTAAAACAGAAAATGTGTGGATTTGAATCTTACCAATGGATCAGCCTGGGTCAGCTACCAATTGGTGTAACCTTGCAAAAGAAACTTTAACTGATTGAGCAAAAAATAACCAAATTTTGTTGCTGTGCTGTTCAAGCACCAAAAACCAAGTTTGGAAAGTTTTCACAATTTGGGTTAAGCCTATTATGTTCTGACCATAAAGATGAAGAAAATATGATGCAGTGATCATTTGTGTTACAGCATAAGATCCAAATGGTCACCTTTGCTTTTTAATCCTGGCTCACCAAACACAAGTTAAACACAGTTGACTATCATAAAAATAGTAATAATAATAATAATAATAATAAAAAAAATAATAATAACAGACTTTAGCTAAAGAGGGTGACACAATTAGCTGAATGGTACTAATCCTTGTGGCCCTCTATTTACATTCAGAGTACACACACACACACACACACACAAACACAAACACACACACACACACACACATTATATTTATATATGGACATAATAAAGAAAATTTTAATGAACTTGCTCCAACTGGGTACAGTTTGTATATACAGTACAAAAGGTGAGAGAGAACATTAATGGAAGGTTAGTGAATTTATAATTTAAGTTGTAATGTATTTGTCAAATGAAACAGGTTCCACTTTTCAAGTCTTTATATTTGTACTTTCTCTAATTTCTATTGGGATTCTGTTCCAAATTAGTGAATGTGAATATTGAAAACTTTTCTTAAAGAGTTCTTTATTTAGTCTTGTGATGGGAAGGTGGTTCGCTGAAACTGATCTTAAATTAGAAGTGATGCCATGTTTTCTAACATTGAGATATAATGTGGCTACATTATTTGAAACTTTGTGCACAAGTCTAGTCTTTCTCAAAAATATTTGTTCACTTATTGCTAACAATTTCAATCATTGCATTTGGGATGTTTTCAGGATTATCTTGGACTGCCTTTGTAGACCCCAATGCCACCCAACCCAACTCAACCATAAATCTTCCATCCAGTTAACATTAGGGTTTAACAGCCACAGAAATGCCAACTGCAATGGCTCCCCAATGCAAATCCATATATTCCAGCTATCACCTATTACCACATGTAAAAATGAACAGCTACATACAAATTCACAAAATTATATTGTAATTATATTTTAAAAATCCTCAGTAAGCAAGCATACATAAATGCAGATATTTGATAGATTTTAATGTGGTCCCTGAAAAGAATTACTATAGGTGATGATGCAAAAAGTGTCCTTAAATGTTTCTCTATGTAATTTTCTAAATATTTACTTTATTTACTTGTATGTATAAATTGGATCCAACTCCCAACTGCATAGACCCAATTCTGTCATCGCATAATGCATCTGGATCTATGAAGTTTGTTAGGGGTAATAAGTACAATAAACAAAACAGACTCTGACCTGCAGATCCATTATGCTATGGCAGATCTGGGTTTCTGTTGTCTATTGTTCATTTGGACTGAACATATAAGAAAATACATATGGTACACAACTGTATGATATTTCCCCAAATGGCACAAGGAATATAATCTGCATGCTGAATGTTCATAGTTGCCATGGTAATTCAAATTTAAACTGCACTGTAATTTAATGGAATGCAATACTAAAACATAAAAAACAACTAGTCGAATAAGGTATTTCGATGGGTCATAATCTTTCAAGCAAGGATTAAAAATATAGAAAAATCTTTGTCCCTTTTTAAAAAATCCTATCAGGAAAAGTTATGAAATTCAGTTACTGTATCAGCTATTTCATTTAAAATTGAAATGAGACATTATAGCAAATACATGTACAAATTCATCGTACATTATCTTCAAGAATAATTTTGGACTTTCCAGCTTTATAACCCACTCTTTCTGGAAAGGTACTGAAAGATCATACATAGTACAGAAATATTTATGCAACTGACAGAAAATATTTACTTCCCATATGCATGCATAAGTAATTAATTCATGCTTCATCATTGCCAGGAATATAATTGCTACTGAAGATAATACACTGGGTGTGGATAGGGAGTCTGAGCTGTTGGCTAAATCTGCACCTTTAAATCTTGATTATCATTTAATTAGTTTGGTTTGGTGTTCTATAGCACAGGAACATTAGCTTTTTAGTGAACATGTACCCTTTTTGTCAAGAAGTCCCTCATGCCAACCATTGTGTCATAACATTGCTCATGTCTCCATTAGCTGCCTCTTAGGACATGAAAAAGGGGCATATTGGGCATACTATATATTTCCAAGCCTACTCTTGATTATTATGATGGAAAAGATGTTTGAAACCTATATTTCAACAGCAATTACTGGTATTAAATTTTGGTAGATATAACAGCTTGAATTGTGGCTAACTTCCTCAAAAGACAATTTCAATGGAGGTACAATCAACATTATTTTAACTGAGTAGCAAGTACACATTGTAGGTCTTTTTGTTAAAACTCATAAGATATGACCATCTGTTCCGCAGGATTGGTGATAACAAAAAGTTCAAGATGAATGTCAGACTGGTACTGGATGTCAGATTTTCAATTAGTAACAATCAGTCATCATATGAAGTCCTATACTGAAAACTCCACACAGAGACCAACAGCCTTCCAAAGATATCAATGTTTTCAAGATGGCCAACATGGTGGTCATACCGGATGTTTGATGGAAACCATTTTCACTGAGGACCAACTAGACATCAAAAAAAGTCCTTGTGTCAATATAACCATCCATTCAGGAGAAGCCACAAAAGATTTTCAAGTCCTCAGTCACGATGACCATACTCAAAGACCAAGGATACCAAGTTTCATGCAGGACCAGCCAAACCTTGGGATGAATGCATTGTTAAAGATTCCTGGCAATCCACCCACATCCAGTAGTTTTGGAAGAGTAGTGATAAACTTGTGTTACTGGATGCCAGAATCTGATGAAAAAACATCAATTCTTCTGGTCTAAACTCTGTCTCTAAATTCATCAGCATTTTCTTTTCTTTAATCAGTCATAATTTTTTTATATTGATACAACTCCTAGTGGGGCCCCCGAGTGGCCGAGTGGTCTTAAAAGCGCTCTCTGTTACGGATCACTGCCATCTCACCTCTGTCTACATGGGTTCGAGTCTCGGATTCGGCTAATGAGGGTATGTGAGAAAGCTTGCCAGTAGCTTCTCGTGGGTTGGTGGTTCTTTCCGGGGTTTTCCTGGGTTCATCCTCCACCATTAATACTGGCCACCATGTATAGCCTATCGTGTGCTGAAAAATGGCGTTACACCCTATAACAACAACAACTCCTAGTGCATATTCATGTCTGCTAAGCATAAGGTGGCACTAGAGGTGTAAAGACATATGACTCAGAAGAAGCATCCAAGTGGATTGGAGACTGCTTAATCATAGACAGCAACCAGGAATAAAACCTGAGACCATGGAAGTACAAGTGAGGTGTCTTACTATAGTATGATCAAGGACCACTTAAACAGAAAGCTTTGATTTCTTGCATGCAACAGAGTAATTCAAAGAAAGAAGTGATCAACAGGCACAAAAGCATCTTTACATTTATTTCACCTGTTATCAAGTGTACACTCTTAGTTTACAAACTCCATTACTGCCAGGAATTTTTACCACATTTAATCCAAAGCAATGTTAACTTACTTATTGTTTGCAGTGACAACACTAATTGACAAAGTAATTGATCAAGCTCTAGGAAATGGAACTGAATCAGATAACAAATTTGTTTCAAATGAAATGAACGTGCTGAATAATCATAGAAAAATTAGATTTTCTGATGTTACTGATGGAATATGGAATGGCGTGATCACAAGTTTTTCCTGATTAATCAAACAAAAACGAGGCACTGACTACAAACGACAGTGCTAACTATGGCCATTGCATTTATCCATCTAGTAGGCACAGTTAAACTAGACAATGTCTATTGAAGAATTATCCCCTAAAACAGCTGTTTTACCTCTTAAATTTGTGCTGCTAGGGACAATTCATTGTGGTGATGATAAACTCAGGGAAAATTCATTGTGGTAATGATAATCTCAGGGGCCAATGAGGGTTGTGTATTTGAAATGGACTCTTCATGGTCTCATGCTTATTTCAAACGTTGCTATAACCACCATCACTCCCGAGATCCTCCTCACTCCCATGAGCATGGATCAAAATTCTAAAAACCTACAGACTGTCTTATATCATATCCCAAACTGAGAAGTCTCCACTTTGACCAGTGTTGGTGGAGTTTAATGTTCATAACTTTGCACATGTACATGGTGAAGCTGGAAGAATCACAGAATTCTTGCCCTGAGAAATAGTTTTCATTATTCTTTCTTGTTTAGTAAGACCACATTCCATTTCTTAATTTTTTTTTCTATACTATTATTTTCTTACAAGCTATTGTTTGATTTCTAAAATTGATTTATTCATCTCACACAGTCCAAGATAATGTGGGCATCATGAAAATCTTGCTGAAATACAAAAGTGAATAAAGCATGAACATTAGGACCGGCCTAGTTTTGATATGGTTAAAGTCACTCTGAGATGCAATGATGTACCAATCTTTTGAGTATTCATGAAACAGGGCCCAAGATACAACTCTATCAGTAACAAAAACAAAAACTGGGTAGGTATGCAATGGCTGAGGTACCTTTTATCAAGAATAAAATACAACAATCTGCAGGCGAAATGGAGTTGAAGATAACTTGGAGTAAAAAGCATGAACTGATGAGAATACAACAAGTGTAAAGCATGAACTCAGATGAGAATACAACAAGAGTTCCTCAAAGGGACTAATGATCAAAAGAATTTACAATAATTTAAGTGACAATTTCTTCCTCTAACTGCCGAGTGTTGAAAGTATCTCTTATTTTTCAGTGATAACAACTTACAAGTTTCATATTCACTGCAGTAGTGGTCCTATTGGATGTCATTTTGGCACTGTCTGCACGTAAGACCAAACAGACATCTTTACAGTACTGGATGTGCAAGTGGTCCTAACAATGTCACCTTCTTTGTGTTTTAAACCCAATGGAACTTCAACATCAACATGTTGTCTACATCTGCATGGGCAATTATGTGTTGTTCAAATAAATGGAGTGTTTATAATGTACTGTAAGCAACAGATAATTCCATAAATTTCTGAAATGTAACTGCATATTTTCCCTCATTTTTAATTTGTTTTTGCTTTGAAAATACTTGAATTAGATATTGTGTACACTGGATGCAGATCTTATATGTGTGTTGTTTGGTTTTGGTGGGTAGTAGGGGAGGGTAGGAGGTAACTTTAAACGACTTTTGGTGAAAACCTGATGTCAATTTGACCATCCATTCAGAGGAGATAGTGACAACAAGACCATCAAGATGTTCATCATGGCAGCCATACTGGATGTATAACTGGCACCATTTCCACTGAGAACCAACAAGGTATCATAAGAAGTCTCTTGGAAAGAAAAAAAAACCATGGCGATATGGCCACTCATTTGGAAGAGATAATACTGTTTTCAACATGACCAAGATGGTGGCCATACTGAGGAAATGTTTGAAACCATTCCATTTAAGACTAACTAAATACTGTAAAAACCCTTCTGAGGAAATTAAACCTGATGTCAAAAAGACTTTTCATTTACAAAGAGTAGCAATTTGATATTTTACAATAAATATTCTTCCGAGAAATAAAGGCATAATTAATACCTTCTACCGATAATCAAAGTCATTAAAGATCTTTAGAAATAAAGATTAACTTAAAAAAAAAGTTAAATTTACAAAGTTTTAATATGTGGTTTAGTGTCCAATGTGCCATCAGATCTGGTTCTGTGCAGTTTGTTAGGAGCAATCAGTAGAACACACAACACAGATCCTGATCTCTAAAATATTATGTGACAACAGATCAGGGTGTATGTTGTTTGCAGTTTGATTCAACTTGTAAGCAAGTATTTATGGTACACTGTAATTACTATTTGTTCATGTGATAAAATAGAATCTCACAAAGTTGTAAGTGTTATCAGGCCATATTCATCTTTCTGATTTCATCCTTCGTAAGTCATGCATGTGAAAGACACTGTGTACTAGTACAGTAAAACCTGTTATGAGAGACCGCCCCTTCTACCAACCAAAAGCCATCTCTCAAGACAGGTGGTCTCCCATAAGAGGTGTGTGAAAATGGACTGGTTTCCAGGGTCAATGGGTCAATAGTTAGCATTGTTGAAGAAAAAAAATACTCATACTCACTGTACATGTATCATATCCTTTGTTCATAAATCTTGTTAAATATTGCATGCATTCCTCTCAAAATAACTTTATATAAAAAAGATATACATCTATCAAACAACATGAATCAATTTTATATTTGAACATCACATGAGTGTGTACATATATTAGTACATGTACATGTATATAATTTGTGAAATGAACAAAGGTAATATTTATCATATCCATAAGGTAACTTCACATGGCCATAAATTTTAGAGTTGTTTCAAATGTAACAAAAACTGCACAGTTAGCGATGACGTATATATCTTATTCTATGCACTTAATCATTTTTTTTCTTTAAGAAATCCATTATACTTCTTTGCTGACTTTTTTACTCAGCTGTTTGGTCTTAACATGTACCGGTATCTCCATTTTGGAGCAAAGAAGCAAAAGTTTGGGACTGCCAAGTTGTAAAGGATATTCTTTAATCTCCTTTAAATGTTTTATGACTGTAGAATGTGAAATAACCTGAGGCAGAAATTCAGCAACAGAATCTGACTTATTGTCACTATCACTGTCCGCAGTTTGAGAAATACCCGATTAAGGGATTTACCTCTCTGAAGAATATCCTTCTCCCAGTCTGGCCCTGAGGAAACATTAGAAGTTTCTAGACAGTGGTCCATACTGGCATATTCTTCCAATGTTATACCACTGAGAAGAGGTTCAATTGATGGATGCACATCTTGTTCACTCTCTTTGCTCTCTGGCTTTATGGCTTCAACACTGACAGAAAAGCCACACCTGGCAAAACACCTTTTAATGGAGTATGCAGACAGAGCAACCCACACTGACTTAATCCATAAAAAGGCATCCAGGACAGTGACAGTCTTAGATATTTCAGTTGCTGTAGAGCACTCATCCTTGTTTTTTTTGTGATGCAGTCGTTCATAGCAGTGTTGAAATGCATATTTTACCAAGACATCATGGTTGCTGGTCACGTTCAGCAGGTGGCTGCTCATAACAGAGCATTTATATAATAAAATCGATCCATACATTACAACTATAGTCAGAAATGACAGGTAATTGTGCATAGAATTGGTCACTCATAACAGTTTTTACTGTACTGTCTTCCTTATAAAGCACTTGATATAATTAAGTTTGTAATAAATGGATGAACAACAATGCAATTGACACTAAAACCTCATCAACGTGAACAATATTGTAATTGACATTCAAACCTAAAAGTCAACATGAACAATAATGTAACTTACACTAAGACCTCGACAACACTGAATAATAATGCAATTGACACTAAAACCTCATCAACATGAACAATAATGTAATTGACATTAAAACCTCATCAACACAAACAATAACATAATTGACACTAAAACCATTACAACATGAACAATATTGTAACTGACACTAAAACCTTATCATGTGCAATAATGTAACTGACATTAAAACCTCAACAACACTGAACAATAATTTAATTGACACTAAAACCTCATCAACATGAACAATAATGTAATTGACACCACAACCTTAATAACACTGAAAAATATTGTAATTGACACTAAAACCATAACAACACTGAACAATAATTTAATTGACACTAAAACCTCAACATTGAACAATAATATAATTGACACTAAAACCTCAGCAACACTAAACAATGTAATTGACACTAAAACCTCAACAACATGGAACAATAATGTAAACAACACTAAAACCTCAACATTGAACAATAATGTAATTGACACTAAAACCTCAACATGAACAATACTATAATCAACACTAAAACCTCATCCACATGAACAGTAATGTAAATGACACTAAAACCTCATCAACATGAACAATAATGTAAACGACACTAAAACCTCATCAACATGAACAATAATGTAAATGACACTAAAACCTCATCAACATGAACAATAATGTAAATGACACTAAAACCTCATCAACATGAACAATAATGTAAATGACACTAAAACCTCATCAACATGAACAATAATGTAAATGACACTAAAACCTCATCAACATGAACAATAATGTAAATGACATTACAACCTCATCAACATGAACAATAATGTAAACAACACTAAAACCTCAACATTGAACAATAATGTAATTGACACTAAAACCTCAACATGAACAATACTATAATCAACACTAAAACCTCATCCACATGAACAGTAATGTAAATGACACTAAAACCTCATCAACATGAACAATAATGTAAACGACACTAAAACCTCATCAACATGAACAATAATGTAAATGACACTAAAACCTCATCAACATGAACAATAATGTAAATGACACTAAAACCTCATCAACATGAACAATAATGTAAATGACATTACAACCTCATCAACATGAACAATAATGTTAATGACACTAAAACCTCATCAACATGAACAATAATGTAAATGACACTAAAACCTCATCAACATGAACAATAATGTAAATGACACTAAAACTCATCAACATGAACAATAATGTAAATGACACTAAAACCTCATCAACAAGCGCATACCAAATTTTATTTGCCCAAGCTGAAGATTTTCTGTGTTAAACAATGCGAACAATGTTTTTCAAAAAATAGCAAGAATGTCTAATCATATTGTTGCAAACTAAGTAAAATACAAAATAATTTAAGAATTATATATGCACAGGTACATGCATACCAAACTTCAATTACATGTACCAGTATCAACAAGAACTGGTGCTTTTTAAAAATATTTTTTATAAATGTGATCAAGTACCAGACATATGGGCACATGATAGTAAGTGCAAATGATGCACTTGCAGTGAAGACATACAAATCCAGGAGGAAAAATATAAACTTTACTGTTTTAACGATGCCACAGCAACAGCCATGCATTTATCCTTATCCAAAGTTTGCAATATGAATTTACATCTGATAACCCTGCGTACATTTCTTAAATATATATAATTTCATTACTGCTACAGTATCTTTACGATGTACTATATTGGCAGTTATACTTATTAAAGGATACTATATATATTTCATGATTTGCAACAATACTGACATATTACTCTGAATTAAACAATAAACTAAATAAAATGTTCATAATTATCCCTAACAGTTGAGAGTTATCCCCCTTCTAATTCTTGGATGTACACATTCCACATCAGGACATCACCATCTAGGTTGGAAGGACTACCAGTCATTCATCTGCTAACAAAAAAATTTATGAAGAAGCAATAGGAAACTTAATACGAATACTTGGGTTGTGTCCCTTAATGTAAGTCTGCAGCAAAGGAACACAAAGATGTTCACCTCGGGAATATTTATCAGATTCAGAAGCCTCTAATTCCCATACTTTGTTACTTTAAATCCTGTAGATGTTGATGAAGGCATTAAATAAATGGAAAACATGTCAGCAGGAGTAAAGTCTCAATCAATTCCTTGTTGGAGGTCAAATTTGTACAGTGCTAAACTTCATTAATGTGGAGATAACAAGTTTTAATGGATAAAGCCAAAAGAATCCAAGTGAATTCACTCAGGAGTAATTAACTTCAAGAACTTAATTGTGATGAGGTTCTGCCAACAAGATAATGAAATATAAAGCCTTCTCATGAATAACAGGTTCTTAATAATGGAAACTAAAACGTTTATTCAAAGTCAAAGACATTGTGAAAAAAATGCAAGTTTTATTGTTGTTTAATACGCCATTAATATACAATTCTAATCTCAAGTTCAGAAGATTATACTCAGAACAAAAACAGTTGTACTCTGCAGTATAACTCGAATGCCTCTGAAAGTATATATGGGTCATATGCAATTATCAAATTTAATTTTCTATTAATTACTGTAAGAGCAAAAATAAAGTGACCAAACAGATATAACATATGGTTTATTTTGTTTATCAATTTCCTAATAAACACAAAACTGACAGAAAGAGGTTATTCAATATTCAGAGATATAAAACTATTAAAAGTCAGCCCACTTAAATGCATATTGCCTTTCTTAATATCTTGGATATACGTGCATAAACTTGGAACGCACAAATCATTAACTTTCTTAAAAGCTGTAAATGTAATTACTCAACTAACTAAATTAAGTGTATCAGAGAAGGTCTATGGAAACATACAAATAAAGGAACTTCATAAAGAATACGAATTTCCAGCAAATTGCTACATGTGACATTACTAAGCCCCAATGATCACAAACTATTTCACAGACAGATATAACGACAGAGTGCAACTGAATTTATATGTGGTATCAGTTTGACACAGGCTATGGTGGTTTATAATAGTACTTAATTGTATGAATATTAGCACCAACTAATAACTGCAAATATTAGGATATGTGCTGCATTCTAATTTGTTTATAAATTATCAATCTGACATGTTTTGTGTCTAATATTTTGTACTTTGTTTATAATATATAAAGCTTAAAATTTATTAAAATTACAATCTTGTTCCTATCACTCTCACCACTTTATGCTTCATACTGTGTTCTGCTATTTTATATACATACTGCAACTGGATCTGTGAGTGTGTGTGTATATATATATATATATATATATATATATATATATGTGTGTGTGTGTGTGTGTATATATATATATACACACACATATGTGTGTGTGTGTATATATATATATACACATACATATATATATACATACATATGTGTGTGTGTGTGTGTGTATATATATATATATATATATATATATATATATATATATATATATATATATATATATATATATATATATATTAAATAAGAATTTAACTGTGATGCTCAGCCTCTACCAAAAAGATAATGAAATATAAAGCTTTCTGATGAACAACAGGTTCTTATTAATGGAAACTAAAATTAAATTGAAATTAAATTCTGCCCTGGGTAGCAGAGTGGTCAAAGGCACCTGCCTTTACAAATCACTGTCAGTGTGGGTTATCTCGGTTCAGCCACTTTTAGCATGTGAGAAAACTTAAGCCAATAGATTCTCATGGGTTGGTGGCTGTTCCCAGGGCCTTAGCAGATAATTCCTCTACCAAATATACTGCCTGCCATTTATAGCCTATCATGTGCTGAAAAATTGTGTAGAACCCACAAAATCCAAACACACCTTTCTGTTCAAATGCATATCCTGGTTATCGGTAAATTTATCCTTAGTAAAACATTATGCAAATAAGCAGGATGCACTGCACTTATAACATTACACACTGTCACCCAGCCACTCCTGGCTATTGTTCATCTCTCAGATTGTTATGGAATACCATCCCTTGCAGTACTGACATGGGATCAAGTGTCTGATATTAATTTTCAAATATTATGAATAAATAGTTAATTACATCACCCACTGAAAATCCTTGTGTCCTGTTTCTGTATGGAATTAGTACACTGAGCGAATGAACTCTTATCAATTAGTTTACACAGTTTTGCAATGTATGACACAGTCTGGATCCTAAAGTTCATTTACACTCAAGAGTTTGAAATTAAACTATATGACACAGTCTGGGTCCTACAGTTCATTTAGACTCAAGAGCTGAAATTAAACTGTATGAAATGACTTTACTACAATGAACCAGATATCTAATTTTTTTGGCAATATTAATACTTGTACTTGTAGACCCTGATACGGGTAATTTTACCCATGAAATGAAAATATAACACAAACAGAATGCAAAATGAACTTAAATGAAAGAGAATGAATGCAAACAAAACGACGAAAGCATTTTGAAGAGATTAACAATGTGCAAATGCAAAATGCAAAAGCAAAGAATGATAAATGATGAAAGGAGGAATGGATAATGAAAGCATTCTGAAAAAGAAGTGTGGAAATGCAAAATGAAAAAATAATAAAATGCAAATGCATTTTACAAATGATATAAGCTAATGTTAAACTTTCATGGGTGAACTGCATTATGATCCAGAAGCAAATTCTTTATACAAACAACATTTCACCCATTACAATCCACAATATTGTTCTTATCAAGTCAGTCATAAAACATAAATCTCCAGAAATTCAAGGTAAGACCATTTCTCTCTTTAACTACTCAGCGTTATGCCCAAGCAAGTCTTCCCAGTATCTACACCATCTTGATGCAATCACAGTTGCGATGGGCAGGCCATGTAGCTCACATACCAGACCACTGGCTTCCAAAAAAACTCTTTTATGGTGAGCTTGAACAAGGAAAACACAACAAAGAAGGCTAGAGAAAACATTACATGGACACCCTGAAGACATCATCGAAGAACTCTGGCATTAGCTTTGACATGTGGGAGCAGACTGCCCAGGACAGGGTCGTGTGGCGCTCTTCCATCACTAAAGGTGCTGCAACTTGCAAGGCCAATAAGACAGCCATGGCAGAACAACAGAGGCTAGCCAGGAAATCCCGAGCTAGTAACCCCATGTTCAGTGTTGCTACCATCCCATGTCCACAAAGCCACAGAACATTCAGGGTGCCAGTTGACCTCATTGACCACATACGCACCCACAGACTATTTGTTCCCAATAAAACACTGGATGACTAAAAGTGGTCCTCATCGACTTGATGGACGAACAATAATGTTAAAACCATCTTAGAATTTCAAATTAGTAGCTGTGGCAGCCATAAAGTATCTACGACTGGCACCATTTCATTGAAAACAAACCAGACATAATTAGATACCTTTTGGTGAAAAACCCATGTAAATACGACAATCCATTGAAGAGTAGCAATAACAAGGATTTCAAAATGTCTGTCATAGTGTCCATACTGGATGACAGATTGGAATATTTTTCTGACCCCCACCCCCCACAAAAAATAATTAAATTTGCTGAAAAATGCCCCAGAATTATATTTTTATACACTTTTGCAGTTACAGTTTTAATTTATCATAAATTGAATGTGGAGCTGCATTTATTAATTTTGATATTTCATTTATGCACACTTTTAATAAGACAAGACATGAAAGCTAAGCACTCTCCCTTTAACACTCTGAAACGAGACTTCCATAGATCCATTTCAATTTTGTTCCAAATTAGCAAAAATGAAAGGAAAGGATGGATGGAAGTGATAAATGGGGTGCTCTATTGATATTATGAACTATGAGAGGCTGACAAGTGTAAGGTGAAGTTGTTAACATCTGCAATATGCACAATGGTGAGAATGTTCGTATACCTCTATGTTACTCACATGTACTGTGGTTGAAATTTGCTTATATATTTATGGAAACTGTACATGATCTATGTAAACAGCTAGCTAAATGGACTGCTCCCTCAAAGTGGTCCTAAAAAAGTCAGCCTGAATTAGTCGTAAAAGTACACTATCTTTAGCAGTTATTAAAATAGAGAAAAGGAATTTTGCTAGACTATAGTACAGATGTCAAAATGTTTGGAAATTTCTACTGGGTACCTGTGAATCATAATGATTGCTTACCCAGGTACCCGATCAAATGGAAATTGTATTAAATGTGAACCTGAACTGCTCTGTTGTAGGTTTAAACATGCCAACCCCCAAGAGAGGTATAAACATAAATTATTACTAATATAAAAAGCATAATTTGAGCATAAAAAGAGCAATCTAAATATTACATGCCATAACTTCAAAAAACTGTACGAAAAATATATACATATTTTATTTAACAAAAATTTATTTTTGCTACTTACCTGGATCAGCAGTTAAATCTTTTGTCACAAATCCGCTAAATCCATGTGGATTAGTAGTCAATACATGAGTATAGACACAAAAGAAATTGATAAACTATATATGCATAACACTCACTTTAACTAGTCTACATGTCTAAAGTCACTTCTGCTAATAGTTTCAAAGTCCACAAATGATGATTGTCGTTGTATCCTCAACCTGCCATGGTTCATCCCTTAATGATAGTCTGGTGCAACATGTTTTTAAGTTTAACAAAATCTCTCTCCTCTAACATTTTTCACTCATATAACATCCAACAGTCACATCAATACAGCCCATTTTTTATGATATCTGGTGCCATTTTTATTTTCAATTTAGACTGGTCCACTACTATGTAGTATAAAAAAAGAATGAATCAAATTACAAGTGGTTTCACATTCAAGAATCCCATGTCTCCTTGGAGCTGTTTCAAGTAAAATTAATGCAAGCATTACCATGTTTACATATGTGAATAATTTATCATTTGATTTTTTTCAGTGTTATAAATTAAGAAAAATTACCCTTAAATTTAGATATTTCATTGAAAATTATCATTCAGTATTGTCCATTTCATTCATTTTTTCCTAACATGCAAGTGCATGTTAGAGTAAACAAATTTTTGTGTTGCCTTTGCCATGACAAAATATCTGCTCTGACTTGAACAGCTAATACTCGCTCCAGGACCAAAAACTTGAGGCAAAAATGGCATTAATTAAACCAGACATTTATATTGTGCTTTCTTTTATTTGAATTGTAGTTTTAAATTTGAATTTGTCAAAATATTTCTTAATCAGTACTTACTGTTGCTGTTGACAAAAGGTACTGACCTAGCTAATGTCATCAGGATCTCAAAATTTTTAAGTCATGAGAAAAATGGCACACGAACCATGGACAGACACAAAGTCAGGACGGTCTAGATTTAAAAATCAGCATTGAGTCTTAAATAGGTCGTGTGAGAAAGGAGAAGTGTCCTCCCTTGCACTATTATATAGTACATGTATGACAAGTAAACTGTAAGTGCCAAAAGACCCCCTGTGATGATGAATAAATGTGCACAAGCCGCAAACTGTAATTGTTATTCTGTGTCTTGATCTGAACTTGGATTTAAAGGGATCCCGTTTGCTCCTTTTATTACCCCGGTTATTATTAATGTGGGTACCCGTGTACCGGGTACCCAATGACATCTTTAGACAATAGCAAGTTCAGAAAGTGTAATGAATGATTATCGACTATATAAAATGTATAAAAAAAATTATCCACTCTTTTCTTTTCTTTAAATTTACCTCAGAAGTCCAGGAAGTGAAAATGACTGAGTAGAGCTAGCACTTTTTTAGAGATGCACATCTGAAATAAGGCCAAGCTGTATACATGTACTCATAATCCATATTACAACATAAAAAATTCATCAAAATAACGAGAATTAAATGTTCTTTGAACAATACCTAAGATAAACAAGGTCTCTTCTAAACAGCCAATATAACCAGTGGGAAAAATTGGAGAAATTCTTTTTCTTAAAAATCTAACCCTATGCAAAATATGAAACTGCAGAGTGCCACCAAAAACAAAACTTGAATCATTTTCATAAATGAAAGTCAATAGGAAAACAGACAGAAGTAAAGTGAAATGCAGATTTGGTAGAATTACTCATTTCATGGTCTATACAATTTCATGACAGCAATATATGGGTGTTTGAGTGTGTCTCTGTGTGCATGTGTATATACACAAAGTATTCCTTCATTATAACAATGTCCATGGGAGTCACAGAGTAGACTGTCTTTTATCGAGACGCTGCCTTATCATGAAGCACAAAATATCACCACCAATGAATGAAATGGGAACAAATGACCCTTGTAACTTGTCATATAACAGGAATTTACCTTATAATGAGGGCATGCTGTACATAAAATACAACAAAAATCCTGATATGTTGACAAGTTCTTGATACAGATCTGGGTCAATACCGCTTGCTGTCAGTTTCAGGCAACAAGTGGATAAATGCAAGATTCATTTACATGCATGGTTAAATAGTGCAAATCCTGACTATTGGCACAGAATAGCATTCCTCATGGGCAATGCTATTCACACTTGGGTTACTTTACACAAAATATACCAGTATCTGTATTAATCAAATCAGCTTAACAGTCTGGTATTAATTCCAAGGGACATGCTGTCAATTCTTACAATGCCATACAATAATCAAAAATTATCAGCAAGACAAGCTTAATCCATGAGCCTACATTCATCATATCTCACTATTCCAGGGAAAGTTATTTCAAATACAAAATCCATGCCTATCTCTGGATGTTTTTGTCTTTATTTCAACAAATACCACTGTATCTATGCAGGAATCTGATTAATTCCAACTCAATGAATTAGGCCCTTGAGTGATTTGAATTTCTACTTCCATTAAATATGCATTATTACATAGTGATGGGTCAATGACTCTGTGTGTGGAAAACTATCATAATTTTTATAATTCCTTTCCCTCAAGGATGAACAGTATCTTCTGCAATATTAGATTTTATGGAGTGAAATTATTTGGCATAATTCTTACAGGCCTGAGGGTATGACAAAGTCTACACATTGTAATGTCATCATTGCTTATAAACATGCAGTCTCATTTTCTCAGGCAAAATTAAACTCAATCAAACTTTGGCCTTGGAGTATGTGATCTTGTATTATAGGGTTCAACTGTGCATGAAACAATCCTGACAATACAGTGCCAATTAAAAGTTCTACAAATAAAAAGGTACATTTTCTATAAAAAAAAGAACATAAGGAAGAATGTGAGATTATAAAATAAATACTCTATTCATCAATCTAAAACTTATGCGAGCCAAAATAAACTGCTTCCAGTAATGTGACATAACATTTTTATGTCGTTTCCAACTCCTACATTTCTAACAATGTATGTTTGAGTGAATGTCATTTCCTGATACTTTAGCATCTGCTCTGTTCTGGACTTTTTCATGACATCTTCATGTACTGACCATATGGAATCTTTTATAATTCTAAAGTTTGACAACTGGAACTGATGGAGAATATACAAAAAATTTACATATAAAATACCTTAAAAAAAGAGCCAACCAGCCAATCCAATTTTTTAAAGCCTGTTACTAGAAATACATTATTCTCTTTACCTGGCCTTGTGTTTACACAATGTTTTTATCACCTCTTTCTCCACCTATGCAATAGGTCAGAAGTGGCCAAGTGGTCTAAGGTGTTCACTTTAACAGATCACTCATATATATCACCTTTGCCTGCATGAGTTTGAGTCTCGGTTTGACCAACTCGGGTATGCGAGAAATCTTGCCAATAACATCCCGTGGGTTGTTGGTTCTTCCCGGATTCTTCCTCCATTATATATCATGTGCTGACTAAATGGTGTTAAACCCCCAAAAAACTAAATCCAATAATCCTGTACAAACAAATCTGCAGAAGAGATTACCTCACACTACACTGAATACACCAAGCAAATTAAGCAATTGTTTTGACTTTTACAGAAAAACAAAGGGTACTGTGAACAGTTCATAGTAATGAATGTAGGCCCTAGCAGTATCATGCACAAGCTGTTTTCTATCCTGCAGATGTCTTTGACATTGACTATTAACTTTTTGACCCCATATCAAAATCACTAAGCGAAAGCAATTGATAATGGTTGTGGAAGAATGTGTAGTCAAACTTGACTACAATCACTCAGAAATAATTTCATCCTTCAGTCTAAAAGATCATGAACCATACTCCCAATAGCTGAATTCCTTGTTATCAAGACACCATTGTTAAAATCTGGTAAAGGTTCATGATTAATAATTCAGGTTATTTTAAAATTTGACTTCACATCAGTTTGGAAGTTGAACTGCTTAATTTACACAGACTTTACTGAAAAACTCCGCAGCATGACATCCCTTGAATTCATATCTTGTATAAGCAAGCAGTTGATAAGCATTTCTTTATAACAGGTAATTGTTTTAAACATTGGATGGAGTATTCCATTTTTATTTTGGCATACATTAGGGATGACACAGCTGATTAACATGACAACCAAATCCTGCAAAGAGTTGTAAAAATAATAACAAAACTATATTTTTAATTCTTTTTAATAATGAGCTTTCTTTGTTCTTGCCAAATTAGTCACGCTTTGAGTTTTCTCAATGAAAAAATGTCTCAGACTGATAAGATAAGCACCCCTGCAGGCACAAAGACATTGCATATGTCCAATGCACCCTCCCACATGTTGTAAGAGGTGACTAGTCCAATGCACCCTCCCACATGTTGTAAGAGGTGACTAACAAGGCAAAAACTGCAATGATTGGTTAGCATGCCAGATTTGTGACTGAAATAGTTTAGGTTCAAATCTTACAACTAGATCAGCCTGGATTGCCCAGCATGGTGTGCCCTTGGGCACTGAACTTTACTCCAATTGCCTGGACTCTAAATAGTTCACTTGTGTTGTTGTAAAGTATAAAGTAAAGTATGAAACCATACTGAAATCTAATATAGACATAGAGCATGTTTTGACTTCAGTGAAGTGTCAAGATTTAACTCTTATTCTCTGTCGATATTTTTTTTAATATATTAGCAAATGGTCTGAGCATTTACAGCAGTTTTTTGGTCTAAACATTACACTTTTTGGAAAATGTCCTTGATTAATATGGTAACACTTGATCATAAAGGTACTGAAACTGACTTTATATCATATCTTCCAAATACAAAACTTTCTTTTTTGTTCACATGACTGTTTATGTCAAAGTTGAAAAGAAGTTGAAAGAAAGTCAAAGAATGAAACAAACTTCATAGAAAGTTCTTGCAGTTTTTTAAGCTTAACACCATTTTCAGCACAAGATAGGCTATACATGGGATATCCGTGGGATGCTAATGGCAAGCTTTCTCACATACCAGACCACACTGGCCAAGCACAAGACTCAAACACATGCAAAGAGAGATGAGATGGCAGTGATCAATAATGACAATCACATCAGGCCACTTAGCCACCCGGGGCCCCTCTTAAAAAGTTTGAAGTAAAAAGCAGTGTATTTAGTTGTATGTATGTAATCCTTTATTTACTGTATTAATTTGACCTATGCATGTTTACAGTGTTAACCACTAATGACGAATGAAACTCCTATATTACAAAACCAGAATTCAGACTGCAGAAATTGTACAGATCAGCTTTAAAATAAGAAACAAGATTCTACTAGAGACACAGACTTGAAATAAGTTGGACTTACTGTATGTAATCATGGACTTGTTGGCTACTAATGAAGCAAACATATTTTTATGGTGAAAGTATGAAATTTACCAACAAAAACATTTCAATTCATAAAACAATTAGCCAAATCCATGTGTCCCATTTCATATTTGTTCTTCATTCTTCAAAAATTGATAATGATTAACTTCAAGTCATTAAATCTAAAGATGTTGAATCCAGCACACTTCAACATGTAACCTTTGCCATTCCATCAGATCTCTGTGTGTTCAGTGTTTTGACAAGGCTGCTTTCTTGTTCTTAATGTTACAAACAACCCATGTAAATGCATGTATAGAGAAGGTGTCAGAAACCAGTATAACAATGGAATGTTCTGACATCCAGTCATCAATACTGGCAATTAACACAGCATATTGCATATACTGAAAAATTCAAGCCAAGTGAATTGAAAAATTAAAATGAAAAATAATTCCAAACGTGCTATTGGAGAAAACAAACCCATTAGTTGTTTAACCGTTTACTGTACACTTATGCCTTTAAATGCCAGGCCCTTTCCTGTACAAAGACACATTTCAATGTCAGGCCCTTTCCTGCACAAAGACATCTTTCAATACCAGGCCTTTTCCTATACAAAGACACCTTTCAATGCCAGGCCATTTCCTGCACAAAGACACTGTTCAATGCAAAAGCCCTTTCCTGCACAAAGACACCTTTAAATGCCAGGCCCATTTCCTGTACAAAGACACCTTCCAATGCCAGGTCCTTTCTTGCACAAAGACACCTTTAATTGCCAGGCCCTTTTCTGTACAAAGACATCTTTCAATGTCAGGCCATTTCCTGCACAAAGACACCTTTAAATGACAGGCCCTTTCCTACACAAAGACACCTTTAAATGACAGGCCCTTTCCTACACAAAGACACCTTTAAATGTCATTGAAGAAGAAACCATTTTTATTCATTGTGAAAACTGTGACTTTGTCATGCAGATAACAAGATGGGTAGATGTTGTTGTTGTGGAATTAACTCCATTTTCAGCACTTGATAGACTTTACATCACAGCCAGTATTTCTGGTGGAGGAAGAACCCCAGAAAATGCTGGGAAGAATCACTGACACATTGGAATCTACTGGCAAGCTTTCAAACATACACACATTGGCCAAGTCTGACTTGAACCCACACAGAGGTGAGATATCAGTGATATGTAAAGACAAGTACCTTGGGCCATTTGGCTAACCAATAGGCCCCCAAAATGGTACAAATTAACAGATGGAGAGCATACTATGATAATCTATACTATGATAATCCATACTATGATAATCCAAACAATATTTACAAGACGTGTATAAAAAGGGTAGTCAAAATAGAAATTCTTTTTTCACATCCCCAGAACATGAGAGGTCAAGCAAAAGCTTCACTGACAAGTAATTACTTTTCTCAGTAACTGTTATACAATTTAAGTTTCTTTTGGAGGACTTCAGGGCTATTGTAAATGTGAATAAAGCTACTTTTTAAAATATTATAAAAATGGCACTTTTACCAAAGGTTTTATAAATTTAATCTTAAAATGTACACCAGGGCAGAAATAAAAAAAATTTCAGCCATCTTGCAGATGATTACTGCAAGTACTTGCCTATAAGTCGGATCCAACTGGAAACTGCATAGACCCAGATCTGCCATCACATAATGCATTGACATATTGGGGTCTATAAAGTTTGTTAGGAGTAAACTGTATAAGAAACAACACAGACCCTGATCTTCTGGTGAAAAATATTTATGCAATGCAATAGCAGATCAGAGTCTATATGAGATACCATATCAGCACATATTTAATGTGGTGAATTTCTAACAAGCAGTATTAATATCCACCCAGCAGTGCGATTAGGACATAGTTATTGATGGACAGATAAATAAATGGAGGGTATCACATCACCACCAGCACTACTTACACCAACACCACCATTAAAGCATCCAAGTAATAATTTAAATCCAACTATACCTTAATTATGCTAAAGAAAAGAAACTGATCCTGTCTTGGTATAAAGGTGAGGAAATTAGTTGCAATACTGTTCTTCACAGTACATTTCCCGATTTTATCCACATTAAAAGATCAAAAAAACAGGAAAAGTTTTTGTCTGCTATATTCACAATTCAGAACGGTTTTAAATGGCATATGACTGGACCTGTGTTTAATTCAAGTGCTGTATATGCTCACTTATAAGTTGAATCAAACTGCAAACTGCACAGACCCAGACCTGCCATCACATAATGTGCCAGCAGATCTGGGTCTGTGCAGGTTGTAAGGAGTTTTCAGAAGAACAAATAACAATGACCTTGATCTGCAAGCACATACCACTGCAGATCAGGATCATTTTTTGTCTGAAATCTGACTTGACTTGTAAGTAAGTATATACATTAATCTCAATTTCCACAGATGGCAATGTACATTATTCCCTCACAATAAGAACCTTCATTCTAACACATTTCCCATTATATGCTGGGTATGCTTATAGATAACAGTTGCAAAATTATGTGCATGTACTTCATTATAAGATAGTCTCTTTCATGGCTTCCATGGATGGCATTATAATGAGGGAGTGCTGACTGTACAGTATGTTGGCCACTGGAAAAACCACAGTGGCAAACAATATCTGTCAAATCAGAAACCTATTTTGTACAATACTGAACTGGAGTTTGCCACTATGCCTTGCACATTATGGCACAAGGTAATTTTAAATTATTGTTGATAAGAGAAATATAAAACATTTTTATCATTACCTTCAAGAGGATTGTGGGTAAGAATCCAGCTATCTCGAAAACGGTTCTGGTTTCGGTACAAATTCCCATAACAGAACAGATTCAAATTGAATTTCCGAGTTCGATTCCGTCGATGCCATTGTCTGTTGTAATTGAACTTTTCCTGTGAAGTCATTTGGACAAAGTAACACCATTCCACCAAAGAATTCTATATATATTTGAATATTGGAAATAAAAGGATTGGAAAGCCAAGCTGATGATTAATTTCAAATGTTCACAAAGTTATTATCAAATATATAACAAGTAATCCTTCATGTCTAGTTTGATGCTTATTGTGCCATCAACATGAAAGTTAATCAGTACTTATAGAGACTGGACTATTTGAAGCGGATCAGTAATGTATCAATATGCTTCTTGCTAATTAATGAGATAGGAGTGTCCATTACTGATTAAGAATAGTTTAAGAAGCAATTTTATTCTGAAGCTGGATTCTGATTCCCTATAAACAACAATGCAATTAAATGCAGTCAGCAATTAATGGCACACAATAAAATTCTCGCTGGAATTGCTAAAACTATTAATCTCACCCAAAACAAATTCAAATTTGCAGTCCAAGGGAGCAGCAATTCTTTTCTGTCTCATAGAATTCCTGCGTTATGATTGATATGAATTTAAATTCAAAAGTAAACATATCAGCTGTCCTGCATTTCTTTCCGTATATCAAGAATCATTTAATAATGTAGCAATCACAATGCACAATGATGATTAATCCTTTTGAGTGTTACCATAATCTTTAGAAATTACTTTATTGCAAACTGTTGCATTGTTTACCAAGGGACTCTTTTAAAACTTCATATTGTAGTCCATTCTGAAGAATAATGATTCTTGAAACTCCTCTTTCCTTACTTTGTGAATCTTTATTGATTTTTGTCCAATGGGGTTTTGAAGTCTGGAGTCTCCCCTCCTTATAGCAATTCTCGAATACAACAGTATATAATAAAATGGAATATATCACAGATGAATTATTATAATTATGCTTTAAAATGCTGCTCATTCAAGCCTCTACAATCCGTTTTTCTCTAAGGTGCACTTAAGATCCACGACATAACATTTGGTTTAAAGTGCACAGGAAGTTCAACAAATTTCTTTCATTTTCCTTGTTTGCTTTAGGAATGTATAGACATTCAGAAGGTCGGTGATCCTTTTTTGTACAGATAACTATGCTTATCCTCCGATTTTTATCAGTAAAGTCTTTTAATCAAATTGTTAACCACTTTTTCTGGATGTTCATTATTTTGAATTGTATTGTTTGAGACTGTTCATCCATTTCAATGTCAATTGTTGCTTCTCGGTTTTTCAACTTTAATAAGAGACTATTCCACTAACTTCACACAAACTTTTCCTCCATACAATAACAGAAAAATGAATATTTTGAAATACCATGTATAATCCATTTCATACTTACAATCTTACACTAACAACTGGTTTTAAATTTTTCTTTCAGAAAAATGAAAATTAATGTTCATTTATTCTTAAATTCCGAAACAGAATGTTCTTATCTTCTTATATTCCACTATATTCTTCAATTTCCAAAATTAAAAAGCTATTAAGTCCAAAGTGCACTGTCAATTGTTTATCATAGTTACAAGATACAGCAAGTTTTCAGGTTCAAGTCTATCTGGAAGTGGTTCATTAGAAAAATGTTTATAAACCCTTCTGAATTATTCTGTTTTCCACCTTATAAATCTTTAATTTTAAGTAATTTTCCAACACACAACAATCTGTAAACTTCATTTCCTCTTATTCTGGAGGTCACCTTACTCATGAAAACACTTTCCAAAAACTATGAAGAAAAAAATGTCTTCAAAACTTATCTTACATCAACTGACTAAAAAAAAAAAAAAGAGTACAATTATTTCCCAATTTGCTACGTGGAATAAATCATGAATCTGACACTGGAAACTGCTGTCATTCCACTGACTGAAAAAGAACTACTTCCAAGAGTCCAATTCAATAGATGATATCAAGAGTCCAATTTTATAGTCTATCAAGAGTCTGCTACATCAAGGACGCTTCTCTGGAGTTGGCACAATCTTCAGGACCAATACAGAATGGTGCAAACCTCCACGCCTTCCCAGATCAATATCTGCCTGTTGCTCAGGGGGTCCAATGATGCTGTGAGCAACAAGCAACTTTGATTTTGTTATCGACATTGCAGAACAAGTTCCTGCCCTTCAATGAAATGTCACTGGTGACAGAATAAGTGCCATAATAAAGAACAAGTATGAGGAAACATTTGCAGAGGACATTATTTGTTGTGATGAATAAATCTTAGCTAAAGCACCCTAGCGGTTCATTCAAGTCAACATGTTGTGCGAGCTGATGTCTACACTGGATAACAATTGTCTTTATTACATCAAATCACTGACAAAATGAAGGTTCTAACTTCAAAAGTACATGTACAACAATAATATTTTTGGTGATTATCAGGAAAAGTAATTTTATCCTCTAGAAGATAAAAACTGGGCAATAGTTCTTTGTGTAAATTGTTCTCAGGCTATCCTACCACTTGTCCACAACAATACAACTGTAAAACAATCTTAGTGCCTGAAAAAACATTCTTCATTGGCCAACATTTTTTTAAAATATGTTAATTTTATTGAATTACAAATACATAATTATTAATCTACATAAAATAGTCCTTAGGTGTGCAAGGCAAAAGTTTAATTAATTAATATTAATTAAAAATAACCATTACTAATGTGCTCCCTTGTTTGAATATACAGTTCTGCCTAACACAATCTGTTATTCAAAAATATTTTCTCCTCCAATGAAGTGTGCTTTGATAAAGATCTGTGATATCCCAATTTTATTTAATTATTTTATAGGTTTTTACCTCAATTCAAGGTCTAGAACTGGACAGAATGAAGAACTTATTCAAAGAACATTCAAATTCACCAAGAATACAATTTTTCACAGTATTCATCTAAAATTCTAACCATCATGGTATAAACAGTTTTGACACTTTAAAGAAGCATGCTGATCAACGTGTTTTTAAAGTACAAATAATCCTCAAACATTATGACAAATATTGTGTATAGATTAAATTTCAAATTTTAATCATAAACAGAAGCCAGTCAATGTAGATTTCCAAGAACAATATTACGAAATGGAGCTTTTAATGCCACAATTGCTTTTGATATTGCTAGTCTCCTGATCACTTCTGAATTACACTGCATGCCGCAATATGATGCCTTGGGGTTCTCATTTCCAATCCTTTTTGGGAAAGAAGGCAATTTAGAAGTGCCACCAAGGTGAAACCCAACAAGTGTTCCAAAATAAAAGCAATCATATTTCACTTCAAACAAGAAAGCATTGAATTTAACATGTTCCTGCAATGCACAAATCTTCAGTATATGCTTAATTTTACAGATAAAAAATTAACAAGTACAATCTTGCATGCTTCAGTTCAAGGAATGCTATGTGTATTTTGGGGCACTTTTGACAGTATACCATTTTTTATCATATTTGTCCAAAACTATAAATATTTTTTTTAGATATCATTAAAAACAGAAACTTTGGAATTCGCTGAAAATTCTCAATTCTCTCCAAATATTAATTTTGACATTTTTAGAAATTACTTCCAGTTGTGCTGATGTAATGCTGAATGCTAATATATACCTTAAAATATTTTAAAACTGATATTTGTTCTACAGGATAAAAGATCATTCTGAACTATAGTTACCTCATCTTTACTAGCCTAGGTCTCTACACCTTGACAGATCAATCAAATATTTCAGTGCTTTGTCCTAGCAACATCTATTGCATTTCATCAGTTGCCTCCCTTAGTATTTAATGCCAACTAACCAATAGCATTTAACAATAGTGCATTGTACATCAGCCTGAACTGGTGGAGACAACCAATTTAAAAAGGATAGTTTGTAAATTTAACATGGAAAGTATGACAATGTACACGTACTTGAGAGAAGCCATTACAAGAGTATTTGAAGGAATGGATGTATTTGTGCAAATGTGGATTGGCAATGGAAACTGCTTATTTATAAGTCCATTCCAGTTGTGTGCTCCCCTTGTCTTGATCATATAGGAACAGCGTTCAAATTTGAACAAATTGAGTTTGACTGGATGAGGTTCCACAGCATCCAATGAATTTTACAGTACTGAAATATCTGAGATGTAGATAGGTTAATATACTGGAACCTTGATTAGTGAAGATGTAGTTTTCCGAAGTCACGCTATAGAAGAGTAACTAGTCCCTGTCCACAAACCAAGTTGAGTGGAAAAGTATATTTTTCAAGCTTGGAAGAAAAATAGTCAAGAGAAAAATATTTCTTAACAAGTTTCTCTGAAATATCAATAGTAACATTCAATTTAAATCCCCTTATTTGGATGAGAAAGTCAATTACAATGCTTGGAGTATATACTGTATCACCAAATCTATAAATTAGACCAAAAACAATTCAAGCTAAATTTTCATAAATCTGCAGCAACAAAGAAAGTCTCCTGTGTTTTTCTCTACAATAATTTGCCTCTACCTACTTCCTGCACCAAACCTAAAGGACACATGGTACTAATTGTATGGAAAAATGGGAACCGGTCTGGAAATGGGTGAACATAAAATAGTGTATATATGGGTTTGGCTGGCCAGGATTAGTTAATAATGTAAGTTATGTTTTAGGAAAAAGAATCTTTTGAGAGCTTATCCTAGCTGTAAGTGAAAAAAATAGAGACACTGTTTTACTGATGGAATTTCAGTCCTTCAACAGTCTTGAGTTTGGAAATTTGCACCGGACTCTTTGGTGCACAATTGAAAGCACATATTTCAAACACATGCAGGTCCAGAAAATGCCATGGCTCATATCCTTTCCTCTACACAAAAGCTGACATCCAGGTTCCATCTATATTGACAAATACAGGTTTGATCATGAGCACTCAGAAATTTAAAGTTATTGAATTTTTAATATCATGGTGTTTACATAGGTTTGCTATGGGTACTTAATTAGTACCATGAGTCCTATAGACAGCCACAGCAATACAGTGACTCCACATATGCAAGTGCAATTATCTTTACTACAAATGCAATCATATGGTTCTAGTTGTGGATAACAAACAAAATTAATACCTTCTGAAAACCAAAGAGTGATTTTCAGTGGAACAATAAACACATATTCAGATATATCAACTGCTGCCCAGAAAGGGGAGGGGGAACAGTGTGTAGATTTGACGATGTTAGGTGGAGTGTTTTGCACTTTGGTTCATATCAAAGCAACACATATATAAAAGTTATACAATTTACCATTTATAGAGTAATTATAGTAAGCAATAGGATATTTCATATTTGTGTTTTGAAACATAATGCTTCAGATATGACCACTTAGGTATCTTCCACCATTAATGGTGATGACCTCTCATTACTTTGCATCCCACTAATTTCTTTCAATTAATGTTTTGAAACTTCATACTTTGCATTTTAATGGATTTATGTCTACCTTTAGTTTTAAATTATATGTTATCTTGGAGGAATTTTAGGTCATTTGTGTCATATAAATCTCATTTTCTGTAATAATACATGCACATATAGATGGTCACCTTGACCTTTTACTCATTAATTACATAATATGACAAGGCTGGTAATATATTTCAGTATTAAACTGAAGAGAGATAAATGGTGATATTAAAAAAGATGACTCTTATTTGACAGTTTTATTTTAATATCTTTTTCTGAATTTCTTAACTAATGCTCAAATATTTAAATGTTGCCTAAAATACACCATTGTTCTTTAGGTGAACATGAACATGCAATATAATTTAATATTCACTAATGTAATCTTTGACAAGCAGGACTATTAATTTCAGTGGAAATTGCTTACTTATGTATTGAACTACCTAGCTATTCCTAGGGCTGTCAAGAAAAGGGTGGATACAGGACACATGGTACCAATTATATGGAAAAATGGGAACCAGCCTGGAACATAAGATAGAGTATATATGGGTTTGGCTGGCCAGGATTGGTTAATAATGTAAGTTATGTTTTAGGAAAAAGAATCTTTTGAGAGCTTATCCTAGTTGTAAGTGAAAAAAAAAGAGACATTGTTTTATTCATGGAATTTCAGTCCTTTAACAGTCTTGGAGTTTGGAACACTCATTACTAAAATTAGCACCCGACTCTTTGGTGCACAATTGAAAGCACATATTTCAAAGACATACAGGTCCAGAAAATGCCATGGCTCAAATCCTTTCCTCTACACAGAAGCTGACATCCAGGTTCCATCTATATTCACAAATATAGGTCTGATCATGAGCACTCAAAAAAGTTAAGTTATTGATTTTTTAATATCTTGGTATTTCACAGGTTTACTACGGGAACTGAATTAGTACCATGAGTCTGAAAGGAGGGGGATGAAGAGAACATGACAAACATGTACAAATACACTGATAATAAGTATAGCACTTCTCTGGACTTTTCTGATCATACAGACCAACAATGACACAGCCAAATATCCTGACAAAATGCATGACTCCTGAGGAATCTGAACAACTGACATTTTAATTTATTGTGAATCATGTCCAATGGATGAATTCTTTATCTAAGTTTTTTTTGCAAGCAATAATGTGCTCAATATAGGCACAAGCAGTATCACATATCCTGTAAAGTCCCATCTTGCTATAATATAGTTGTTGTTGCTTTTGGGTTTAATGCAATTCTCAGCGCAAGACAGGCTATACATGACGGCCAGTATAACTGGTGAGGAAGAACCAGGTAAGAACCATCAAATTCACGAGAAGCTAGATGGCAGTGATCAGTAGTTGTTGTTGTTGTTGTTGTGGGATTTAATACCATTTTTCAGCACACAATAGGCTATACATGGCAGCCAGTATTAATGGTGGAGAAGAACCCGGGGAGAACCACCGACCCATGAGAAACTACTGGCAAGCTTTCTCACGTACCCTCATTCAGGCCAAATCCTAGACTCAAACCCATGCAGACAGAGGTGAGATGGAAGTGATCCATAACAGAGAGCACTTTAGACCACTCGGACACTTGGGGCCCCCAGTGATCAGTAAGGCATGCAAACCACTGTTCATGAGATCGTTGACATTTATGCCCATGTTATATCGGGGACATGATGAGGTACTTTATAGTCAGGGACTCTTGATGCTTTCTAGTCAGAGACTTTTGATGCTTTATAGTCAGGGACTCCTGATGCTTTATAGAAACAGACTCTTTATGCTTTATAGTAAGGGAATCTTGATGCTTAATGCTCAGGGATACTCGATGCTTTACACTCTTGATGCTTTATAGTCAGGGACTTTTGATGCTTTATAAATTATAGTCAGGGACTCTTGATGCTTTATAGTAAGGGACTCTTAATGCTTAATTATAATGTTCCCATTACTGTATTGTCAGCACATTATGTTAAGTGCCCCATACCCAGTTTTTTTGCATGCAATAATGTGCCCAATATAGGCACAAGCAGTATCACATATCTTGTATAGTCCTATCTTGCTATAATATTGTTGTTGTTGCTTTAGGGTTTAATGCAATTTCTCAGCACAAGATAGGCTATACATGATGGCCAGTAGAACTGGTGAGGAAGAACCAGGTAAGAACCACCAAATCCATGAGAAGCTAGATGGCAGTGATCTGTAAGGCATGCAAACCACTGTTCATGAGATCGTTGACATTTATGCCCATGTTATATCAGGGACATGATGAGGTGCTTTATAGTCAGGGACTCTTGATGCTTTATAATCAGGGACTTTTGGTGCTTTATAGTAAGGGACTCTTGATGCTTTATCGTAAGAGAACTCATGATGCTTTATAGTCAGGGACTCTTGATGCTTTATATTGTGGGACTCTTGATGCTTTATAGAAAGGGACTTGTGACGCTTTATACTCAAGAGATTCTTGATGCTTTATAGTCAGGGACTCTTGATGCTTAATAGTAAGGGACTCATGATGCTTTATAATCAGGGACTCTTGATGCTTTATAGTAAGGGACTCTTAATGCTTAATTATAATGTTCCAATTACTGTAGTCTGTCAGCACATTATGTTAAGTGCCATATACCCATGTATATAGGTCATTAGAATCAAACTGCAATCAACACAAAGATCTACTGTTACATAATGGCATATTATTTGTTCTACCAATTAGTATTAACAATCTACATAAACCCTGATCTGCCATGACATGTGCTCACAAATCAAGGACTTTATTATTTGTTTTACTTATTAGTATTCATACTCCATAAAGATACAGATCTACCATCATATTACACAACAGCATATCATGATCCATATTATTTGTTCCATTGATTAGTATTAACAATCTATATAGAATGAGATCTGATACGACACTGGCAGATCAGGGTCAACATTTTTTGTTCTATTGATTAGTGTTAACAATATACATAAACCCAGATCTCCCATGACATAATGTGCTGGTAGATCAAGATCTGTATTATTTTTTCTACTGATTATTATTAACAATCTACATAGACCTATATCAACTGTGATATAATGTACTGGCAGATAGGGTCTATATTATCTGTTCTACTGATTGGTATTAACAATCTATATTGACCCAAATCTGACAGCACAGTATGTGACAGTGAATCTAAGTCTATATTGTGTTTGCTGATGGATTTAACCTACACATTGGTATATATGGTACAGATTGATATGGGGGAATGCTATCTGGAGTTGGATAAGTGTTATGTGTGAGCTCAACATAGTGACCCTATGTTCTTTGTAAAGTATAGGACCAAATTAAGGACCTGAAGCAGGAATCGAATATGACAGAGTAGCAGCAAAAGTACCTTCCCATGCCTTGACCTGGCATTCCTAATCAGACAGATATAGGAATCCAATCAAAATATGTATTGATCTGGAAAGGCAACCCTATGTAAAATAAGCAAAGCTGGCCCTGTATTGATGTCTGATATGTCATCAAGCCAATGCCAACAACAAGATTAGTTTTGTGTTAAAAGTTTCCCTAATCAGTACTAATCTTGGAAATTCTGCATCAATATTGAAATCAAGGAGTTACATTTCATAATTGCTTGTCACTTGTTGATTTCTGGTACCCTGCACTAATCATATAATTAATGATGAGTTTTGTGTTGCTGTTATCCAATCCAATAATCTTGGAAATTCTGCACCAATATTAATAGGATCCATTTTGTTACATTCATAACTGCCAGTCATTTTACTAACTGATTTTTAAAGGCACTTTACACCAAATTCCCATGGTTTCATAAAGCAGTAGCAGATTCTTGTACAGTCTGCATGGTTTGGTATTTTGCAGCATCCCAAAACAAGTACCATAAATACTGGCTTTTAAGTAGAGTCAAACTGCAAACAACAAAAATCCTGATCTGCCATAGCAAAATGCACCTGCAGATCAGGGTCTATATTAGTTATTCTACTAATTACTCCAAACAAACCATACAGACCCAGATCTGCCAGTGCATTATGAGATGGCAGATCTGGGTCTATGCAGTTTGCAGTTGGACTGGACTTTAAAAAGCAAGTATATATGGTATATTCTTTGGTGCCTTGCCTAGGGATGCACCAGTAGCCTACCAGAGCTGATCTAAAAGGTAGGATTTGAATGTGCATGATTCTCGATGCAAACCACTAAGCTACCATGTCATCTGTGTCCATCAGTCACATCTTTATTACATGCAAGAGATACATCTAAAATATTTTACTACAAATATTTGTATATAAGAAGAGTCGAACTGTAAACTGCACAGACCCAGATCTGCCATCTCATAATTCGCCAGCAGATCTGAACTTGTGCAGATTAATAGGAGTAATCAGTAGAATAAACAATATAGACCCTGATCTCCAAGTGCATTATGCTATGGTAGATCAGGATCTTTTATTTGCAGTTTGACTTGACATATAAGGGAGTATATATGGTATATCCCCAAACCCACAGGGATCAGCAACTATGGACAAAAGTCTGCATCAAAGGACTTCAAAACATATCAGCAGAATACAGGTTATACAACGCTAATTATAAGTTCTAAAATTGTGCTGATAAAGAATAACTAATAGCACCACACGATAAAAGATTACAGGTAATGATGTTGAAATTATGTATAAGGTATATACAATAAAAGACAAAGTTAAAAAACATAAACTCTTTAAAATATGTGGTCAGAAATATGTTATATAAACCACATTCCCTTAAAAGGTGTCTCATCTGAGTTCATATAAAAACCATTGTCAGACACATGGTGAAACTGTCAGTGGGCACTGGCTGAGTATGCACTCTAAATGTGGTTCAGGAGTCCCGTGTGTGTGTCTTCACAATACACAATCTGCACAATACCACCTCATCTTTGTTCTGTAAATATGAGGGATGCCACGCTCCAATAAAAGTTTTACATTTTGAAGCTTGTTTGTAAAGTTTGATTTCCAAAAATTTGTCTATGTATATAGAACATGTCAAATAATATATCTTAAATCAGAACACAGAGATTTCCATTCAGAAGTGGATGACTCCTACAGTCATCCATTTCTGAATGGAAGTCTCTGTGTTCTATTTTGGCTGGCAGCATATTTGCCCATATTACCAATAATATCAATGTGACTAGGCAGCCAAAGTACAGAACACTTCTTCCAGACTGTGAGTAAATCATGTTTGTTCAGGATTTGGAATATGAATTTTCGTCAAACTTAAAGTTTTGGGGCATACTGTGTGGAGAGCGAGTCTGAAAAGATGAAATTTTTTTCTTGAGAGGTTTCAATGTAGTTCAAAGATGGTAATTTCTTAGGTAAAAGTGGAGGCTTTTGATTTTATTAAAGTCTTGTTTAATCTGAGTAAGGCCTTCTAGTATCTTTTTTTTATCCCTTCAATACTTTCCAGGTTTACCACTCAGGTGGCCTAGTGGTTAGAGCGTCTGCCTTGGAAGCGGGAGGTCATGGGATCGATACCACGCTGAGTCATACAAAGACTTACAAAAATGGTACTAACAGCTGCCTCGCTTGCCGCTCAGCATTAAGAGGTTACCTGTAGTGTTAGGACTGGTTGGCCTGGTGTCAGGATAATGTGACTGGGTGGGACATCATGCTACGTGTCTGCGGCATGATGCCCCAATGCTAGACATCACTATAAACTGCCACACTGCAGACATCATAGTGATATGGTGTAATAATACATTTTACAAGATAGGATTTTGAATAAAAATGGGAGGTTTTGTTTTTACATTTTTTGACTTAAAAAATGTTGACTGATTTACTGAATATTGGCAGGTGCTAGCAGTGAAGTTCCCGAGGTAAATCCCTGGACCCCGGCAGCTAATGATGCTACTGTCATATTAAGTAGGTTTATAAACAGGCACTGATAAAAGTGAATGTCCTGATGATTCGCAGAATTCAGAATTCCCAGTCCACTTATTGTCAACCTATCAGATAAGTGATGCCTTTTGTGTTAGGGATAGTTATTATAAGCAATGTTATGTTCCAAATGACATTATTCACCTACATAAATGTGAATGCTGTAATTTGATTGGTGATTCAAAAAGTCAAACCAACATAGCTTCATACTGGTGTCCAACAGAACTCTATTATGTTGGAGATATCAGTTTTAGTCTGAATGTGATATTAGTTGTAACAGTATTCTCTCACAATATGACCGTTCTTAATAACATGGCTGCTGTTAAAAAAAGGGTATAGTTAAAAAAAGGGTATAGTCATGAGTCTCATTTTGTTAAGTGAAAGTAGGTATCAGTTTGTTAAGTGGTAGTAAAATTATATCATGTACGACATTATAAGGCAGTCTCACTATAAGGACATATACTCTATGCTCGTTATGGATATCATTATTATGAGGGTGTACTGAACTGTGTACTTCATAAAGCAGTACACACTATGACTGACAGATAGCATGATAATGAGGAAGTACTGCATCATATACTTTATCTCACAATTAGGCAGTATAATTTAGGGTTCATACAGATAGTATTATTACAAGGGAGTACCTTATCATGTATTTTAGAAGGTAGTACACTATAACTTATAGATAGCATCATCATGAGTTATTACTGTATCATATACTTTATCAGGCAGTCTCACAATAAGGCAGTATACTTTAGGTCTCATACTGATAGCATTATAATGAGGGAGTGCTATATGATATACTTCATAAGACCATCTCACTAAAAGGATGTCTACTCTATAGATGTCACGAATAGCAGTATTATGAGGGTGTACTCTATTATGCACATTACTGTAAGGCAGTATACTCTATAGGGAGCATTATAATGAGTGAATACTATATCATGTACTTCATAAGACAGTTTCACTATAAGGCAGTGTATTCCAACTCTTATGGATAGCATTATAATGAGAGAGTATTGCATCATGCACTTCATAAGACAGTTTCACTATAAGGCAGCGTATTCCAACTCTTATGGATAGCATTATAATGAGGGAGCATTGTATCATGTACTTCATTATAAGGCAGTCTCACTACAAGTGAGTCTATCCAATTTGTTAAGAGAAATAGTAGAATAAAGAACATCACCCTGATCTGCATGCACATTATGCATTAGCAAAACTGGGTCTATATTGTTTGCAGTTGACTGAACTTGTGTGCTAGTATGTATGGCATTTAGGGTTAAGAAGTAATGACTAAATGACAATGTCAGGCATGGAATATATTATTTAAACAAAAAGAAAAACATAATAAGACATTTCATTTTTCTAAATTTCTCTTTTAAGTTGGAGCAAAAATAATACATTGGCAAAAGCAAAATATCATTTTTATAAGACTTATGCTTGGAATATGTTTGTCCATGCCGGATTTGATTTTTAATTTAATTTTGGAAAACAACATAGATTAAAGAGTTTTATGTAGATATCATTTTGTGTCTTGTCGATATTTACACAGAAAACTGAGATGGATCCATCATTTTGTGTCTTGTCTATTATATATACACAGAAAACTGAGATGGATTCATCATTTTGTGTTTTGTCTATATATACACAGAAAACTGAGATGGATCCATCATTTTGTGTCTTGTCTATTATATATACACAGAAAACTGAGATGGATTCATCATTTTGTGTCTTGTCTATATATACACAGAAAACTGAGATGGATCCATCATTTTGTGTCTTTTCTTTATTTACACAGAAAACTGAGATGGATTCATCATTTTGTGTCTTTTCTATATTTACACAGAAAACCTTGATTTCAAAGCACCTGCAAACCATTTAAGGATCATAATATAATTTTACAATCACTAAAAGAATGCCAAGAATAAAAATGAAATCCACTTTGAACTACAATGCCATAAACATCATTGAATTCTGCAACAAGGAATATTCAACATTCTGTCACCAAATGTGACAGCTAAGTAATTGATTTCCATTGGCAGTAACAAATACCAGACATTCTTAACATGTTTAGGTGAGAGACAAGTATAACTGGTGTGTCTTGTACTTATTCCTTTAAGAAGAAACCAAGAAAGCAAGTTATAATATCTAATATCAAAACAAAAACAGTATTGGGTTGATTCAAGTTTCACAATAAGTGCAAAAAAAAAAATGAAAGACAAGACAGATCACGATTAATTTAACAAAGGATGTACCATATATTTCATGCATTTTCAACAAGTCTGAGCTACATTTATACCAAGGAAATCAGAAGAAGAAAAAAAATCTTGTAGTGTAAAAAATTAGTATTTCACTGAATTCTATATTTCTGGTTAACTAGATATTAAAGCTGCCTTTCATTCAATATACCTACCCCATATGGTCTTTGGGATGTAGAATAGGTCTTATGGACTGATGGTACTAACGGTACTAATCGTTATGGAAGAATGGGAACCAGTCTAGAAATGTGAAGATAAAATAGAGTATACATGGGTTTGGCTGGCCAGGATTGGTTGATAATGAAAGGAGGATATCAGACAAAAGAATCTTTTGGGAACTTATCGAATTTAATAAAAAAAAACAGAAACAATAATTTACTGATGAAATCTGTCATTTACAGACTTGACTTTGGAGCCCTCATTACTGAAATTGACACCTGATTCTTTAGGTATGGAATTGACTGTCTAAATTACTGTATTTACTAACTTATAAATCAGCTCCAAGTGCAGACTGCACAGACCCAGATGTGCAGTTAGATAATACCACAAAAGATCAGGTCTACACAGATTGTAATTGCTAATCAGTAGAACAAACAAAACAGACCCTGCTCTGCTTCCACATAATGCATAGGGACTTTATAATGTTCTTTACAAATGGAGCTGACTGGTACACAGGTATAGACCATACATCATCATTATTGTGTCCATGGATTAAGTAATATCTGAAGTGCTCCCAAAATGGATAGTTTCGATTCTGAACAATAAGTTCCACCCACTTTAAGTTACTGTTGCTCCAGCTCATCAGTTGTCATGCAAATGGTGGATCCATCTGCATTAGCAACAGGTTCATTGGAAAATATTTTTGACAATAGTTTGAAACTTTCCAACCTGATTATAAGATTTTTTCAGTTCATACATTAAACAGACTTGAACTAATACACACATGGATATATTCATAACACTAGTATTTTTAGAGGCAAAAATCAGGTCAAAGTTTCAGCATATTGCTGGCGATCTATGAGAAAGACTGAACATCCTGAGAAAATTAAAGAAGACATTTTGCTAGAAGACAAAACAATAGCATCTTTCTGTCCTTGCAAAGTTAGGCATACTTATTATCAAAATTGCTAGCTGTGGTAAAATATACATATAAAATATTAAAAGAAATCTTTTGTAAAAATAATAATGTATGTGATTTGGGTTTTTAACGTAGCTTTAACAATTTTTCAGTCGTTTTGCTATGATGTCTGCAATGTGGCAGTTTATAGTGATGTCTAGTACTGGGGCATCATACAGCAGACACTTGGCAGGATATCCTACACAGACACATTATTTTGACACCAGGTCAACCAGTCCTAACACTAACCTCTTAATGCTGAGTTGCCTAGTGAGGCAACTGTTAGTACCATTTTTCTAAGTCTTTGGTATGACTTGGCTGGGGGTATGAACTTGCAACCTCCTCCATCCGAGGCAGAGACTCTAACCACTAAGCTACCTGAGCGGTCATCAAACAAAGTTTATAATAATAATAATAATAATAATAAAATAATAATAATAATAATAATAATAATAATAATAATAATGACTTTATTTAAAGAAGCTCACTGACCTATTTTCTATTTTCCTTTTGGGCTTCTACAATTACATTTGTACAAATATATATATATATATATATATATATATATATATATATATATATATACACTAATTATAATGCCATCTCACCTCTCTCTGCGTCTGTTCGAGTCTAAGATTCAGCCAATGTGGGCATGTGAGAAAGCTTGCCAGTAGCTTCTCGTGGGTCGGTGGTTCTTTCCGGGGTTTTCCGGATTCTTCCTCCACCATTAATACTGGCCGCCATGTATAGCCTATCGTGCTGAAAAATGGCGTTAAACCCCACAACAACAACAACAACAACTAATTATAATGCACATTGTTTTGCAAGGTTAAATCTCTTTAAGACAGCAAATGCTATTAAAAAATAGACAACTGATCTACCACACCAATAAAATATGCATGAGGCTTTAAAGATGAGTACATACCAGATTTATACAAACAGTAGTAGTGAACATGTGTAAAACATTATAGGTGAGTACTTGATATAATAATGTTTTAAAGAGCAGTAGTGATGAATTAAACAAAATCATACAAATGATTGCTTCTGTAGCTTCAAAGTTGACCAAGAGGTTTTTTTGAAAGCTTAGCATGAGTCAGCTGACTTCATATAAAGTGATGTGGAGTTCCAGGCCAAATCAAAAATATGCATTTCTGGTTGACTGACTGACCCTAGTACTTTCTCCCCCTGGGGAAAAAAAAATTAAATACAAGAAATTCCGGAACTTTATTTGTGCATCTAAATGAGCTGGTTTAGACCAGTACCTGAAGTGTTTAATACATTTTATATACTATTATAATATATATATATATATATATATATATATATATATATATATATATATATATATATATATATATATATATATATATATATATATATACACACACACACACATAATGTTTATGCAAAAAAAAGTACCTACCTACCCTAATTTTAAAAACAGTGCAATAGGAAACATGGTTTTTTTCTTCTCTTTTTGGCCCCATAGTTTGGCTCCAGAAAAAGCAAAACTTCTTATGAAACTCTGAATTTGGTTTAGGTAATATAACTTGTTGAGAGGATCTTAAATTTTCAACAAATTTAAAGTTACCTTTAAGATAATCAGGAGCCATCCAGGTAAGTACTGGTACACTATTAAACCCTTTTGAAACTAAGTTCTCTGCTGAAATGAAAATCACTTTAAGGTTTTAAAAAGATCTGTTGATGGTCATCTAAATCAGGATCAAGAATAACTCTAGCTGTTCTTCTTTTAATTTCTGCAATCTTTCCTAAAAATTTTTACCACTATTACCCCAGATAGAACAACAATATTCTAGGTGTGGCATGATATATATATATTGTAGAATATCTGTCTCTGTTCTTGAGGGAGATAAGATTTTATTCTGTTCAAGGGATAAAGCAATGCAGAGCAATAAATTTATAATGTACATGTATAATTGTCATATAAGAATAAAAAAAACACATTGTTTTACGCACACTTAAAATTTAATTATGATTAGGTACCAAATATATTAAAGTTACAATGAATAAATAAAATTTATACAAAGCTGACTGAGTGAGGGAAGGGAATGGTTTTGTTCTTTATGCCACGTCAACATCGATCCTCTGCTGAAGGGGTATCAAAAGGGTATCAATGATAATGCAGGATATTTAAATTATATCAGATCCATGTAAAAATGACCATATATCATAAATTCTTAACAAAGAAATAAATAATAATAGCACATCAAAATAAGCCACCACAGACATGTTGACAGGAGCTATACTTGGATATGCTTTTACCTTTGTTGCTAATTTGTGTGCTTTGTTTTATCTTACTTCATTGATGTCATAACATTCTGCAGGTGTTATAGAATCAATAATATGAGAAAGATCAGTTTATCTGAAGTCAACATGACAAAAATTTAAATAAATCGGCAGGCTGTTATTTATAGTCTTAAGCCTAATATAATGACACAAAAAAAATGTTTTCTTACAGTTTCACATCTTCATAAGTTAAATATTTTTAAAAAACCTTCATAATAAAATTGTTATTTCAGTAATTCAATTTAAAATTCTGAAACAATTTGTCAAAATACAATTTTGTAATTACAGATATGATGGATTAGGACCGTTCCAGAATATAACGTATAGGGTGGTGTTTTGTCAACTTCACACCAGTTACAAGCGCCTGCACGTGCTCAGTTTTGAAAATTTTAACAGAATCATTGCTAATGAAGCATGATTCTAATATTCCAAAATTCAATTACAAAAAAGAAGCCAAGGTAATAAAAGACAAAAATAAACAACACATATACACACATTTCTGTATTGCATGTAACAATATGACTCCATCATTAATTTTTTTTTTTTTAAATCCATCTCAAAACCATTCTTTGTAATGACAATATGCATTGCATATGCACAGTGCTCCAAGCACAATGGTAAACTATATTACTGATAAATTTTCAGTGATTTTCTGCATAACATTTCAAATATCCTCTGCAGTGCAAAAAGAAATCAAGTATTGTCTTTTGTTTGTGAGCAAATGTGGTGGATAACAATGAATTCTGCGCCAATTTTTCACCCTTTCATTGGGGGGGGGGGATACTGTAAGTAAAATCAGTTATTACTGATTATAAGTTTTCTCTGAAAGCCTGGATTCCTCAGCATTTGAGACTCTCTCAAACTACTGTTCAGCCTGTGATAAAACTAACTGGTACAGACTGGTCTCTCACTATATTTCCCATACACCACTATTCAGCTTTTGATAGAACAAACTAGAACAGTGGTTTCCAACTATGATCCCCTCACAGCTCTATTCGGTCTTTATTAATAGAACTAAATGGTACAGTTGTTCCTCACAAAAATCCCTCTCACTCTAATTCTCGTACACCACTATACAGCCTTTGACAGAACTTGTACAATGGTCTCTCACTATAATCTTCTCACATCACTATTCAGCCTTTGATAGAACTTGTACAATGGTCTCTCACTATAATCTTCTCACATCACTATTCAACCTTTGATAGAACTTGTACAATGGTCTCTCACTATAATCCTCTCACATCACTATTCAGCCTTTCATAGAACTGGTACAATGGTCTCTCACTATAATCTTCTCACATCACTATTCAGCCTTTGATAGAACTTGTACAATGGTCTCTCACTATAATCTTCTCACATCACTATTCAGCCTTTCATAGAACTGGTACAATGGTCTCTCACTATATTCTTCTCACATCACTATTCAGCCTTTGATAGAACTTGTACAATGGTCTCTCACTATAATCCTCTCACATCACTATTCAACCTTTGATAGAACTGGTACTGTGGTCTTTCACTATAATCCTCTCACATCACTATTCAGCCTTTGATAAAACTGGTACTGTAGTCTCTCACTATAATCCTCTCACATCACTATTCAGCCTTTGATAGAACTAGTACTGTGGTCTCTCATTATAGTGTCCCCAGTATGTACTACATCCCCTCTTATAACATTGGGCCCAATGTGGCTAAGTGTCTTTACAAATCAATAAAAGCATACCTTTGTCCATCTGGGTTTGAGTCTCAGCTGGCCAATGTGAGCATGTGAGAAAGTTTGCCATTGGCTTCCCATGGCTTGGTGTTTCTTCTTCCACCAACTCTATTGACTATCATGTATTGCCTAAATGGCATTAACCCATGAAACTGAACCAAACTCTTAGGACATGTGTACTGTAATGGATCCCATTAAAGTGCATGGCTAGGTTAATTTCTAGCATCACTGAAGTTACCCAATTCATGTCACTCTAAATTTGACCTTGGCAGCAATGACCCAAAATATTGTTTTAATGCAATTTCACATTCAGCATACCAGCACCTGATTTTATTTTTGCTTTGCATATGTACACATACCAGTATACTTCAAATCGTTATACAGCACTCCCTCACTACAGTGCCCTTCATTATAACACAGGATTCTGCTATACAAGCTGATTATAGTCACAGACTCAATTCCATTAAGTAGTAGTCAAATTTTAGAATCAGGTAAATCACTGCTTCTCAGTCTCACTATAAAGCAGTATTCTCTAAGGCTCTTAAGGACAGTGTTATAATGAGGGAGTAAACTACCTCAGTATAAAGTCCCCTCCCTAGTGTCACAATGTGAACTTTTATGGCTCTCATGATTATTGTTATAATGACAGAAATCTTGAACAGACTTCAAACCAATCAAGTCTGTTGGGACAACATCTAACAGACCAACAAAAAGCATCATCATTAGGTTTCTTCCGAAGAGATATGAGACAAATACAGTGTAAACAACAAGCAGTATAATATTTATTAAGGCTAAGTACAAAATGCTTTATAGAAGTGCTACAAACTAGCCAGGTGTAGACCACTGTGGCATGTAAAACAGCAATAAAGACAATAAGTCTGCCATTGAAGTCTCGGCAATTTGTCCAATAAGCATTCTTTATGTCCAAATGCTTGTTAAGACATCAGCCCAAATAATCATTCCTGATTATTTATCATGCTAGATATGAGAAGTTATTACCCTGGGTGATTTGTGCTGATTGGCTCGCCGTGCAGACAGGAAGTCAATAGGTGATTGGAAAGCCTGATTTAATGCACTGGATTTCCTAAAACAATTCCTGTGGAAAGTATAGCCAGAAAGTGCAAACACAATTCAATGGCTGGCCAAAAATTCAAATCTAACTGATGGTGTCCTAACTAGACTTGACTTTTACTCAGCAGCAAGAATGTCATCATTTACAAATCAAAAACAAATCAAAAACTTTATCGCTGTAGTTCAAATGGCAAGAATTAAGTTGGTTGAGCAGTTATCTAAAATGCTCACAGTTTTGATTGAATACCAGTCCTGGTTTCTCTAGCTTTCAAAAAAACAACACTCAAATCGAGAATTTACTTTATCTTGTTCATGATACTTCAGACACTATCAAAACTATTGCTGAGTGGTAGAACAATGGAAAGGATCAATGCAGAATCACTGCTTAGTTTGAAAAGTGAACTCCTAAAAACTTTTCATTCTTAAAATTGAAGAGTTCAGAAACTCCTCAGGAGAAATTAAAATTTTTACTGCTGTTATTTGAACCTAAGGCCTGCTAAATACATGATAAAAATTTATTGTCACCAACCAAGCAATACAAAAGAGTTTCAAAGATCTCAATTTGAGAAATATATTTTTAGATATTTTTTAACAATTTCTATTTGCTTTTGTTTAATTTAACATCATTTTGAACAGATGATTGGCTATATCATGCCAAGGAGGAGGAAGAAGTCCCATAGAGACCGAAGCAACTGAACAGTCTCAGCTCACCAGGGCAGATATCAAACCCATGATCCTTATATTGTACGTCTGATATTCTGCCAGCCAAGCTAGCACAGCTCCATCAAAACTACCAATATGTACATTGTATATCTGCAAAACTATATGGTCTCAAATTTTAGATCCACTTGATTTTGGCACCTGATACACAGAAATATATTTCTCTGTGAAAATGTTTATGCTTTTGTTATAAAAATAGTTTATAATTACCCTCTTTGTTGCCCTCTGATTGAACTGAAATAAATGCCATAATTTAAAGTCAATTTCAAATGCAGATATCTTCTAAACCAATTATTTCACAAATTGGAGGGAGAAATTTAATATATTTTCCCTTATCTAAATCTTTTTCCTGTGTCTCAAACCCGCACAGACCAGGCTATTTCTTCAATCCATAGATCTAGAACAAGCAACATATTCTGTAGCTTGGATCAATTTTGTCCTCTTTCTCAGGTTTACTGTTGATGCCAATGTAATTTGGGGCACCAATAAACTTCGTCTTGTTGCAGAAATAACTAAATAGATTGTAAATGAAGAGCAATACAACAAATTGAAGACTTGGAAATGGGTTAGCATGAGGGTCTACACCTATATATTGCCCATATACCGTGCTTGCATACAAATTAAACCTGGCTTCTATCCAAATCTTAAACTGACCAAATATAACAAATCACAGTCCATGCTGGTCACAGTATATTACTGTGGACCCTAATTTTAAAGCAAGGTGTCAGACTACCATTGTCTGAGAAAAATGTTTTATATGCAAATATATACAAAACTATTGATCAAGCTAACTCACCATCCAATTTCTTATTGGTTTCCTCCTTCAAGAGTTTCATCAAGTTACTGAATAAAACCTTTGACTAAGTTGGTCAATGGAATCATGCAAATATTCCCTGGAGTTTAACTTCATAAACTGCTATCTCAATCCTAACCTGAAACAAGAGGTTCAGGTGGGCAGGATATTGCTCCCCTGACTTACACAATTTAAGAGTTGACCATTTCACTAAAACACCAACATCATATATTGTAAGAACACAACCTGGTGTAAAGTACACATATCCAAACTCTGGATAATGTTGATTTTACTACATTTACTACACCCTGATACAAATTCTTTCAGATGAGAATGCCATAATTAATATGCACAGTCTTGATCATAATCAAAGTCATCAAAATGTTGATGCATTTTATCTAAACCGGACAAGAAATAGTCTCTAGAAACAAATCTAAATTGGTAACCAGTCTGATCCATGACCATCTCAGAAATATGCACAGATTAAGCTTTTTATGCAATATAAGACAATGATGACATAAGCCCATTTATCAAATTGGAGAAAAATAAGACTGAAAATTTGCTCAGCCAATGAGATAACTGATTACCTTGTAAAATATTTTAGATCTCACTGACATGATCAAACTCATCAAACCACAGACCTGCCACCTTGAATGTAATGAAAATCAGGATGCCAAAGTAAAAAGTCAGGATTTGAAGGAAAAATCAGGATCTGTATTTGTGACCATATATTTACAAAACCTTTACAAAGAAATTGAAATCTCTGTTGTCTTATGCTATTTACTTCACATAAAAATGTATGCTAGTCACATCATGAAACTCATTTTTCTATTTTCATCTTGCATGCTGATATTTAGCATTAATTCAGTTAATGCACTAAATATCAGTATAAAAGATGAAAATGGAAATATGACAAGATTTTCACAGTATGACTAATGTATTCCTACAGGAATTTCTACATCACACATTGCACAGCCATTGCAAATCAAATAGTATTTACATTTTTGGGGGAATTTTAAAAAAATTGGGATATTGGGAAAAAGATGTTTAATCTGGATTTTTTATTTTTATACAAAAGTTCAGGTTGATCCTTAGTAAATCTGGAGAAGTAAAAAGGTCTGTTAAAACTTTTAATATAAGACTAATTACTAAGTTTGATCAAAATATGATCAGAAATATTGTAGTTAGCGTGATGACATGCTGAGCCAATCAAATGCAAGATAATATCATTAGTATGCATCATCTCACTTACATTCCTTCTCAACAGAGATCATGATGATATAAAACTATTTACCAAATCTTATCTAAATCCTTTTAAAAATAGTCTACAGGGTGGTAAATGTCAGCCAATCAGATGCAAGATTACTTAAGTATGCATTGGTCTCACTAATATGGCCACTCCTCAACATCCTGATAATATTAGCCAATTTAGTTTGATTAAAATTGGGTCAGAAACACCATCTCTTGAATGATAAGAAGCTCAGCTGTTCAGATGCAAGATGGCATCATTGCGATGATATAAGCCTATTTTCCAAGTCGGATTTAAAATTCTGATCAGAAATAAAGTTGCACAAGTGCTGATCACCTCATAATATACATTGATCCTGCTCATTACCCATCCAAGGTCTAGATGATATAAGTCTACATAACAATGACAAAAAATAAATCGCTAAAATTCGCACTAAAATGAAAAAAAAAACTCTATGGCACTGTGAGAAGGGGTATGGTGATAAGACCGATGTCCCAAAAGAGGTACATGAATGTTATAAATTTCAGAAATTATATAAGTAAATATTCCATGTTTGATCAAATTAGATACAAAATATGGCTTCCAGAGAGTAGCAAGCTAAAAAAAATCAGATGCAAAATCACATCAATAACATGCAAAGATTTCGCCCATGATCAACCTCATGCAGGATCTTAATCATATAAGCCTCTTGTCTACATCTAATCAAACTCGGATACAAAATATTACTTCAGATTAGTAATAGATGTGGATCTTGCACAGTTCTGAATACGTTGGGGGTCCTGAATGGCCTAAGGCACTTACAATTCTGAACACGCTGGGGGGTCCTAAATGGCCTAAGGCACTCACATTTCTGAACACGTTGGGTGGTCCTGAATGGCCTAAGGCACTCACATTTCTGAACACGTTGGGGGTCCTGAATGGCCTAAGGCACTTACATTTCTGAACACGTTGGGGGGTCCTAAATGGCCTAAGGCACTTACATTTCTGAACACGTTGGGGGTCCTGAATGGCTTCAAGAACTCACATTTCAGAACACGTTGGGGGGTCCTGAATGGCCTAAGGCACTTACATTCCAGATCACTTCTATCTCACCACTCTCTTCGTGGGTTCGAGTCTCAGGCTTGGCTTATAGACTGAGGGTATGTTAGAAAGCTTGCCAGTACTTTCTCATGAGTCACTGATTTGTCGTAGGGTTTTCTAGGGTTCTTCCTCCACCAGTTTAATACGGATCACCATGTATAGCCTATTTTGTGCTGCAACATGGCGTTAAACCCCAGAGCAGCAATTACTGAACATGTCAAAGACCGATATTAGATTATATTGCAAGGCTGGTCCAAAATTTGTCTCCAGGCTGGTAACGAGGTGTCAATCATAACACTTAACCACCTCAACAACATAAAACTAGATCTCAGCTTTACATGTATATACAGGTAAATATGTTCTATTTATATATAAACGTGAACTAGACAGTTGGCTTTTACAAAAAGGTTACCACATGAGCTGGTTTGACTTGCACCAAGCGTAACTCAAAATCACTGGATAACAGGTTCAAACCAGGCCCCAACCAGTCTGAAGTGGCTCTAGGCAAGGCACATTACTCCCATTGCCTCAGCAATAAGAAGCCTTTCAGGTAATGATGTTCCATTAAAGACCTTTGATCAATATATGCTAAGCAATGGCACATATTGCAAATAAATGAACCACAAATGGCACATTATGGTCCCATCTTGTGTTTAGTAGTCTTTCATGAACTAGTAGGGCATGACTAATTATGAAGATTACTGATCAATGAGTCTCAATGGCCAGGTACCTTTGGTCATGATAATAAGTTATTATTCTTATTAGACTTAACATGACCATGACCTTTGGGCCCTAGATAACCCAGATTCTAAAGGTTGCTTTATTACACTAAGCATAAGTCACTCTGCAAAGCCTGGTAAAGGGAGTTCTATAGAATAATGATTATTTTCAAAAATCCATTTTTCTTTGAGTATTATAATGACCCTGACCAATAATCAATGGACCTCACTTTCATTTGACCTGTTGCGTACTGTTAAGTACAAGCCATCCACAAACTTTCTTCAAAGTATATGTTCTTGATCAAGAGTGTCTTCTTTCAAATGACCTTGATCTTTGACCTTTTGACCACAAAGCAATAGGCCTCATCTTAATCTAAATGCGAGCCATCCACAATATTAGTCCTGGTGTGTGATGGAGAACTTAATTTATTGTGCAAAAACTATTTTCTGAATTCAATCACAGTGACCATGGTTTTTGGCCTTGTGACTCCAAATGAATTTTTTCTCATCCAATGTGCAAGTCATTCACAAACTTTGTTGAAGGTCATACTCAGAAGCTGAAACTGTTTTGGCAGAAACCAAGACCTTTGATCTTTTGACCACCTAACTGACAGGCTTCTTTCTTACTCCAAGTACAGTCTAGATGCTTAATTGGTCCAGGAATATGAAACAGAGCTAGCAGTCACAGTGACTTTTATCTTTGATCTTTAGACCCCCAAAGTGGTCAACTTCTTTACCCTTTAGCCTAGGTTCAAGGTAACTACATAGCTGATTTAGAACTAACACTGTTGTGAAAAATTAAGTACCTTCCTTAGCTCAAATACAAACTATCCAAAAATTCTGGAGAAGGTATAATGCTTCTGAACTGAAATTATCATGCAGAAAACCAAACGTTAATAGAGTGTCTGACAAACAGGGTCACAGTAACGTACACTCCACCAAATTGACAGATGTATGATAAGGATATATGAAGAGCTCAAAGTAAAAAATAGCTCATATTGTGTATATAATTCCATAACCTGGTTGCTGTCTAGGTACCAATTTGTATAATATAATCATGACAGCACTTGGGATGCTCAAAAGGAATCGTAGATTAATTGAAAAGTAGCAATTAGTACAGAAAACGCCAACTCAAAATATTTCTATATTGTATCTAATTACATTTCCTTTGATCTGGCGCTAATGACCAGTGAATTTAGTCATATCCTGACAAGCTCATCAAAGTAAATCCTCTTATTTCACACCAAAATTTCCACTTGTAATGACTAATACACATTCCATAAGTGCAGCAGCCTGTCGACTTGCAGTCCTATTCAGAGTCAGCTCTGGGATGTATAATTTATATCCATAATACTAGACAATTTGTCTGGGTAATTACAAGGACAGGAGTTGCAAAATCTGGGAAAATGATCAATAAGTTTTCCAAGAAAAATAAAAAGCTGCCATTCAACCAGATTAACATAAACTCAAGAAATCAAATGAGAAAAATCATTAAAAACTGTCCTCTTCAAGGCATTTCCAGTCAAACACACGATAAAATGCATGAGATGAATATAACATGTTTACTTAACATGTACACATGCTCCCCAATTAAATATACCGGCAAACTGTTTTCTCTGCTGTCTTTTTTTTATTTGTGATTTCAAGCATACAGTATAGAACCTAATCTATCAGTGCATTAAGTGACACCAGTACATCGCATGATAAATTCTCAAGTTCTAACTGGCTGACTGTAGGGCTGTATTCTGGGCCAGTTCTTATACCAGTTATACTGTATTTCCCTTTGATTATAGGATGCTGACTAAGGGAATTATGCCTCTTTTAGCGGACATTAATGCCAATAATGATGTATGATGTTATTCGATCTCACATGATGTCATATGATTTATAATATTAGATCTTGATCCGGATTTAATAAGTTGGTATTTTACTCCCTGGATTGGAACTAATTGTATATTGCAGTTTTTAAAATTTGATGTGGCATTTCATGAATGTCATAAAATATTACAGATGGAGTCTTAATCATGAAGATGTTAATGATACTCTCCTGAGTATATCAAAGGGCATTCCAATCAAGGTGTGTCCCATTATATGGCTCTATTTCACTTAGCGTTCACACATTTATCAAGTGCCCTTATTTCAAACATGAAAAACATCCTGAACTTAAACACACAGCACACATTGAAGATTTTGGATTAAATTCTTTAACGGAATTGTTTTAAATAATTAGAAAAAAAAATTTTAAATGTATTTTTTGGTTCAAAAAATTCTGCCTAAAATACACAAATAATCTGCATATATATAAGACCTGGTATTTTTTATATAGGTTTCTCCTGCATTGCTGTCTGGTGGAGGATATTATGAATATAAGTCAAATTAAATAATAAGATTTTTAAAAAACAGAAAGCCAGAATTTTTCATCTTATTCTACACCTGGTGGAAATCAGCGCAATTAGTACTATAAAAAGGCTATTATTTGGCAGTATCTCAAATGGAGCCTATGCTGTAATTTGGCACTGTATGTTGTGCCAAGGCTATAATTTGGCAGTACTTCATGTGGTACCAAGGCTGCAATTTGACAGTCTTATGTTGTGCCAAGGCTGTAATTTGGTAGTATTTCATGTGAGCCAATGCTGTAATTTCTTTTGCAGCATCTCGAGTGGGCCCAATGCTGTTATTTCCCAATATCTCATGTTGGGACAAGAATGTTATTTGGCAGTATCTCATGTTGCCAAGGCCGTAATTTGGCAGTAACCCATGTAGGGCCAAGGATGTTATTTAGCAGTATCTCATGTGGGCTCAAGACTGTTATTCGGCAGTATCTCAAACAGGGCTGTCTTTGCAGTATTGCATGTGGGGCCCAGGCTATTGTTGTTGTTGTGGGTTTAACATCATTTTTCAGTGCATGAAATGCTATGTGATTTAGCAAAGAAAGAGAAAGCAGAAGAGAAACACCAAAAGAGAAAGTGTTAGTTTCATCAGCAGTTGGTATGAGATCTGTGTATGATGATTCCACAAGCAGATATCATAAACTTTTACTTACGGCAAAAATGCCAAACCTGAAGGTGCACAGACTTTAGTTTACGGCTCTAGAGACTTTCAAATTTCTGAATATGTCTCCTTCCAAAGGTCTGATAATTTAATATGTTTTAAATACAATAAATACAAATTTTAGATATTTGAATATTTTAGATGTCCCAGGAATTAAAACCTGAACATTTGGCAAAATAACATGTTTTAGAGATGCAGCTACCATTCTGTGAAATGAGCCACAAAATCATGTTGAACTGTTGCTTTAAATCATGCAGACTTTAAATAAATATTATTCTAACTTAATTTAAATATATATGGTAGAGTCTCAGGTATATTACTAGTAGTAACAGAAATTCTATCTGTTTACAGTTCAACAATCAGAATGATTTAGATAATCAGTTTTCATGGAGATCATGCAGCTTGAGGAAAATACAATGTCAATAGACTAACTAGATAAAGTTGTAAATTTGAAAAATGGAATGTCTGTAGTAGCAATTTCCAAGCCAATCTACCTTCAGGTTCATTTTTCCAACAAAATCATTTATTTTCTCAAGTGTAAGTAACTGAAAGATGCTAGTATTAATGTGGAAATACACAAGTCCTTGCTTTAAGTTCGGGGCCACCTCTCTATGAACCCAGAACAACAGGTCAAATTTTCTATTTAAAAAATGTACAGCATTCACAAAGATGTATTTAATGAACTTGATTTAAAAACACAACATTTATCATAAAACTGTAATATGTATTCCATGTCAAAACAGCCATAAAACTACTGGAAAAGATAATTTCAAAGCAAATGCCTCCCCCTCCACTATGATTCCTTCAATGACATCAGGCTTCTATCTTTATCAATACTTTTCCTCACAAATTAAAGTCCAGATCTCATTTAAGAAATATTTGTTTTCCTTCAAATGAATACTCTGAAAGGAAATCCTTTCATTGTTAAAGGAAAAAATGAAGACTTTTAGCCATATTGCTATTATCTTTATTTTATATGCCTTTTGGGGCATTTCTGAAAGAGCCGTATTTTTCATCTATTAACTCATGGTGCATATTTTGCTTGAGGAGGGAAAATTTTGTCTTCCTGCTGATTTTAGATTTTACAAAATATTTAGTGCCTAGGTTATGCTCGACAATATATGGCGAAGTCAAATCCAAGCACAAACTGCAGACATAGATCTGCCCCCCCCCCCCCCCATGTGCTGGCAGATCTAGGTCTGTGCAGGTTGTTAGGAGTAATCAGTAGAACAAAAACATATATACCGTGGTTTGCAGGCACATTAGCTATTTTTTGTCACGCTGATAATGATCATTGTTGTTTGTAATTTGTCTCATCTTATAAGCAATATATATAGTACATACACATACTGAAAAAAGGCACATAAAGTTGCTGGCTAAAGTTGCTGACAAGCAGGACCAAAAGCACTGTGAATGGCACATTATTTTCCTGCCCCATTTTAAGAGTCCTCTATGTAGGCACTATTTGGTCATGGTTGACTGGAAATAATTTTCCAAGGGAACATAATGGCCCTCAAACTTTGCTCAAGGTCTTGAACTTACTGAGCAGAAGCCGTTACTGTCTTAATGGACTTGCCATGACTATAACCTCTGACCTTAAGACCCAATAATATATAGATTTCTTTATTAATCTAAGTGCAATCATCTACAAAGTTTGGTCATGCAACTTACTATGCTTAGTGACCTCGACTTTTTTAACTTTTCAACCGCCATCCCCATCCCTACAAAAAAATCAAAATGATTTTTTCTTACCTGAACTTTGGTGAAGATGTACATGCTCAAGAACTTAGTTTTGCTTGCAGAAATCATTTTTCTTCTTTCACTCACAATGTCCTTTGACCTCTGACCATTCAAATATGAAACTGATATTCTAGTTCTTAACCCCAAGTGCAATCTATCTCAAAAGTTTGGTTCAGGTATGTTGTGTATAACTAATGTTATTGTGCAGAAACCATTCATCTCTCCTAAGTTAAAGTGACCTTGATCTTTAACCTTTTGATCTCAAAATCTACAGTGTCCTTCACCAACTACAAGCTATCCACAAACTGTGGTTCCGGTATATTATGCAGTACTAGTGTTATTGTGCATAAACCATTTTTCTTCTTTCAGCCACAGTCACAATGATCTTTGACTTTCTGACCCCAATTTTAGATAAGGTTCCTTCTTATACTATTTCAGATGATGGGATAACTTAAGTTATTGCGGATAGAGAGGAAAAGATAACAGACAAAGCAATACCATAATAAACTCTGCCGCAAGGCTGGCATATAAAAGCAAACCCAAAGATACACTAGCTGCCTGAATGTACTTCCATCTATGTGTGAGCTGTGCACTTGCACAGTCGCCAAATTGGAGAAGAAAAGGAGCAAAACATCAGATACTGGAGCAAAAATGAAACAAAATTTTTTTTTTTTTCTTCTTCTTATGAAATTCTATTTGGTCATAACTTACATTTCATACAAGGTATCTTATCAGCAAATATTTTAATGATGGTGGGGGGAATGTCCATTTAGCACAGGGCATTGCATTGCCTCGCGCCAGTCCTGACTTCAACATTATATATGAAGATGGCAATTAAAAATGCATATTTGAAGCACCAACCACGCATAGTGATAAGTTCTGAGGAAATCATTATGCACTGGACTAATCTGAGCAGCTGTTCCCTTCCCATGAGGAATGCTGAAAACAAGGCACATGTATAACAATGGATTTTTTAATGCAAGTTTTGACTGTACAAGTATGACATTGAATACAGTTACTAACAGAATGATCAAGGACAAAATACAGCAAATCCCAACTTTGAACAATCAGTGATTTAAGGACAGATTCTTAATACAAAAATTGATTTTGTTATGTATATTATGAAGATGTATAATGAGAAAACAGAGACAATTTTTATTATTGCAAAAATATTCATATAATAATTATAGGCTACTGCATTTGTATGGGAAAATATGAACAAGTTTTTTGGATGGAATACTGCACGACCTTGGGAGTGCAGTATATCCATCCGACAAAACGAGTTCATATTTTCCCATATAAATGCAGTAACCTTTTTATGATATGCTCATTTTCTTATTCTACCTAAGGCTTAATTATATAAACAAAAATAACTACAAGAAACAAAGTAACTGAATGTATGCTGTATTCCAAACTAAATACATGAGCACAAATTCATCATTACACAACAACATTATTATAATGTGCATTTAACTCTGCACCAGATAAATTTGATATTTGTCGCATGCTAGACATAACTTTTCAGAACAAAAATGATGTTTTGGTCTACCTAAAATTGAAATTTGGAGTCCTATTGTGAATGAATGTGCATTGCAACAACTTTTCCATTTGATATGGAATGAATAGATTTTGGTATTTTTGTCATTTCTACGAAATTTTGTGATTATGCACTGGTTTTATCTATAGCATTTCTACATGAAGTACATCAGATTTCAGCAGTGATGGAGCAGCATGTTGACATCTGCAAGTGTATTTCTGTTCTCTCATTGAATATTAAAATCATAACATGGGAAATGTATGAAGTCTTTCAATTGCAATTATCAAAAAAGATGCTATGGTATATAATGTTTATTTCATTTTGATCACAGTAAGGAGGATGTAACTGCACTTGGATTTGAAGAACTAAGAAAATACATTTTGAGAAAATTCAGGATGTAAAACAATAAGTATATTTTTTGCCATTCTTACTGTCATCTAAAGAAGACAGTTAATGGTTTGTCACTTGCATGTTATTTGTAGGAACCCAGTAAGTTTATGAAATCTGGCGTCTATCGCCCGCCTAAATCTGAAACGTTGTATCAAAAGTTAACGCGGAACGTGGCAAAGCAGCTGCAAAGTGGCAGTCCACAAAACATCTGCTTTAGTTCATTCAGAAACAAATTTAATCAACCAAAACATAAACCGCCTACTACTTGATTGTACATGATTTGTTTACAAATCAAAAGTGCTGGCATCTGCATCCACTGTTTGTTTACAAAATAAAGTAGTTCCTTTATGAGTGCAATACGAAGTTGCACACAAGTTCAATATAGCAAAATACTCCATGATTCTGACAATGCAAAGTTGACGGAGAAAAAATATGAGCATATAATAATATTCATATAAAGTACAGAACTGGAGATCACAAAATTATTTTACATCTCAAAGTTTTCGAAACATTGTATTGTTGTTGTAATTTGCCCATGTAACCTAGTTCTAAAACACCATATATAGGGCAATTTATTTCCAGTTAAATGAGATAGTGCCTCACAGGTATGGTGTAAACTTTTGGGGGTTCAAAAAGAGTTTAACATTTCTTTTTGAAAATATGCAACTTGATTGTGTGCGAATGGAGACAACAAAGAACTACTGTCTATACTTGCTTATAAGCTAGACCAACTGTAAAATGCAAAGACCCAGATGTGCTGTCACATAATGTGCCGGCAGGTCTGGGTCTGTGCAAATTGTTAGGAGTAAACAAAAGAACAACACAGTTGTTGTTGTTGTTATTGTTGTAGGGTTTAATGCCTTTTCTCAGCACAAGATAGGCTATGGTTATACGTGGCGGCCAGAATAAATGGTGGAGGAAGAATATGGGAACCCCCCGTAAAGAACCACCAACCCATGAGAAGCTACTGGTAAGCTTTCTCACGTATCCACACTGGCCAAGCAAGAGACTTGAACCCACACTAGACAAAGGTGAGACAGCAGTGCTCCATAATGGTGAGTGCTTTTGACCACTCAACCACTCTCCTAGGCCCGAGAACAACACAGACTTTGATTTATAGGCGCATTATGCTATGGCAGACCAAGATCTTTGTTGTTTGCAGTTTCACTCGACTTACAAGCAAGTACATATGGTAATCTTAGTGTTCAACTTGAGCCTTAAGATGAGTACATGAAAATTGTAATTATTTTTTGGTTCAAGAGGTAACAAATTCTATTTCTGCTTTTGTAGCAACTGATTATGAAACATAAAAGGACCCTAAAAAAATGAATAATAATCGACTTTGAAGATTTAAGGTCACAGGTCCAAATAAATAATTATCAACCTGACAGATTCTCTCTATCCTTGTTTGTGCAATTTTGATGAGTCAAAAGTATTATTATTTCTGGTAATTTAAACTTTAGCATTCTATGAAGCAAAAATGGCATGGATTTTTCTTTCCCATTTTACTCCTGAAAACACCTACTGGCCACTGTCTCATCTAATACAATTAATGCAAGTTATTCTTACAGACAAATTATTACCATACATATTTCTTTTAGAAGAAATGTGATATCAAACTCACGCACATTCTGCTGCTCCATGGACTTGGGTCAGTGGGATACATGTTATATCCTGACTATCGTAATATTCCATAACATAATTGTCGTTCATTTTTCATTATTTACTGAACATGACTACTCTCATAGTTTTTTTATGAAATAATTTCCGGCTATAAAATCATCCTTAATACAAAATCAGAAAGTATTATTTAAACTTGAAATCTAATCATTTATGTAAACAAATGAACACAAATGTAACAAGTGGACACAACTGTAACAAGTGGAAACATGTTATCCAGAATGAACAGATCTTGAAAATCAGTTGAATAACCACCAGATTTAAGTTTTGTTTACTATTTCTACAAATAATTACATTTTTAATAGAAGTTACACTTGTTTTACCACATCAAATTATGTTGCTTTGAAGTCAGATAAACTATAATAAACTCTTATTCATTCCATTTCAAGGGGAAACCACTGTAACAGTTCTGCTATTAATGATCAAATGGGTCAATAAAATGTTTATTGGAGTATTATTATTTATTTGTGTATTGGAGTATAATTATTTATTTGTATACAGGAGTATTATTATTTATTTGTGTACTGGAGTAGTATTATTTATTTGTGTATTGGAGTATTGTTATTTATTTGTGTATTGGAGTATTATTATTTATTTGTGTGCTGGAGTATTATTATTTATTTGTGTATTGGAGTATTATTATTTATTTGTGTACTGGAGTATTATTATTTATTTATTTATTATTTATGGCAGTGCATGCCAGCCATTTAACCACACTGTCATAGGAGTAATGATGCTCACTGCAAAATAAAAAAAAACTGGTACAAAAATGATTTGAAAACCAATTTCAATAAGATTTTTAGGTCCAAATCCACTCACCCACTGTTCTCAGCAAGAAATATATACATTTCTACAATTTGCCCCATATATATATATATATATATATATATATATATATATATATATATATATATATATATATATATATATATATATATATATATATATTTCAAAACATGATCAGCAATTCTTATATCTAGAAATACTATCCTGTTTGAAATGCAATACAGAATTCATTCTTTAGGTTTATAACATCATTTTGGAATTTTTAAATACTTCATCCTTGCCTGCAACACATCTTCAATGATATGGTTGCAATGATTGAGTGGGGGGAAAAACTTTAATTCCAGATCCGATTCCATCTCAACTGGGAATGTGCGTTGAATTTTACATGTCTCTTTACTGCCTACCAGAGTATTCAAGTCTCGGTCTTGATAATTAGGAGCTCCAGTTTTATTTGCAAGTCCATTTACAGGCGACAACATTCTCTCACATTATGAAAGGATTTTATGCACAAATGAAACACTGGTTAGCAAATCTGGATAACCTGACACAAGCTGATGGCTATGCAGTGCTATAAAACATGATTTAGGGTTTTTCAATCTTTGGGCTTGTCAGTGGTACAAAATTAATGATGCCGAGTTTATCACACTGATTGATTCCTTGTAATTGCATGAAAGTTTTGCGATTAGAGTATGATGCTATGATAAGGTCTAGTAAGCAGAACTGTTAGAGCCATAAATTTAGGGTTAATGATAACTTTGCCTTACTGAACCTCAGATTGATAGAAGACAAACTGCAAAAGACTGAACATGCTTAGGCCATATTTAACAAATATATAATCAATATTGATAATTTGGTATCAATCATAACGACAACTTTGCATAACATGCTTTTTTATTTTACAGTAAGTGAAAAACAGGGACTAAAATAAGAACTCTTGTTAAGTCTATCACTGTTTTTTTTAATCTTCCTAAGAATAAAATGGGTAAAATATGTACTTGAATTAACAATGGTAAAAAAAACTACATAATTTTAGAAGACTTCTAAGGATTAAATCTGAGTGGAAATTAAGCAATACACTGCATTCCTATACAATAGTAGACACCTTTTGTTATTAGTTAAGTAGAAATACAGCACTCCCTCATTATAATGCCATCAATGTAAGCCAAGTACACAGACTTATGATGAGAATGACTTATAACAAAGTACATTATACATATAATTTTATAGGGATCCATGACCACACATACACTATAACAGGAACTGTATTATAACAATGGGCTCTATAGTGAAGCAGTATTATAGTAAAGGGCAATATAGTGAGGTAATACAATATTTACAAAATCCTAATATAAACACAATGTTGTCTTAAAGAAAAACTTAGTGGACCAAAAAAAAATATGATTTTACTTATGGATTGATGGTGCAAATTATTTTTAGAATGCACATGAAACTATGTAATCGTAAAGAAGAGCATTTTATAGTGAGGAACAAAAATCAAGGACACAGAATTTCATTAATCAAGGAATTGAATTTAATGATTGTATTGATACAAGTTGTGAGTTAATTATGGAAATGAAATTTCTGATTTCATACCCTTGCACTTTTGCATGAGTGTTAAATTTTCAAATGACAGCCAGCTAATTGTGTATAAAACTCCCTGAAGTAAATTATGACACCCACCCCCCACACACACACTTTTAATTACTGCAGACACAATTTTGGAGCCTTGGATTCACCTTCCTATAAAATCTGCACAAAATGAATCATCATATAAGTAAATAGATCAAGATGGAAACAATATATGTATGTGGGTTTTTCGTTCCTTTTCAGATGGTCGAATCATTCAACATCAGTTGTAGCTTTCCTCCCTAATACAAGCAACAATTGCATTGATTTAGTAGAGTAAATATAAAAGAGAAAAGAAAGAGAAAGAAAATGAAATGATATGGAAAAGACAGCTAGGAGTGCAAGCATGCACAAGTACTGGATACACTAACTATTAAGTCCAACTGCAAACTGCAGAGACTCACTGTACTGGTAGATCTGGGTCTACACAGTTTGCTAGGAGTAATCACTAAAACAAACAACACAGACCCCTATCTGCCTGCACATTATATGGTTGCAGATCATTGTCTATGTTGTTTGTTGCTGGACTCAACTTACAAGCTAGCATATACAGTAATGTATTTATGTAATTTTTCATACAATCTCATTTTCTGTACACCATCAATCTAGAGAAATAATATTTATATTTTTCTCCTCAAACTTCTCTTGCAAAATATCGGTACATGAAAGTCAAGCTAAATATCTTCATATGTGACTGGAATTAATATGCAAAATGAAAGGAAACCAAAAATTTAATCCACTTCAGAGAAATATAAAGATACAGCTGATTCATTTCAAAATTATCTGCGTCGATAGTGTTGGAAATGATAGTTGCCATGAGACATCACTAAGTTGCATCAGGTCCATCACCAATATAATTGTCTACAGATTCGCTACTGGCACAAAGGTAATGTTTTAATTGTTTAAAAAATGTCAAAGCAATAATGTCAAACTATATATATATATAAGCAATGAAAATGAATTCTGACTATTATGATACACTAGGAACCCCAGGCTAATATGGCTGACTGATTTATGCAATCTTTGTAACACTGGGAACATACAGTTTGTCATTACAACATTGACAGCTAGGTATATGATTTGTAACATAAATTCAACAGTCTATGAAAATACTCCATGATACTGCCACAACATGTATTTTTTTAAAACTATGAAATCAAATTATATCCAAAATTATATCAAAACTTTCTGGTACAAGTCAAAACTTAGAGCAACTTTCAACTGACTGCGATCTTACATCACATAACCAAAATGGACTAAACAAAATTACAGTTATGGACAATTCCTGCTTTCATAGATGAAGAGCTTACAAATACTGCAACATCCTGTCCGTCAGGCAAGATTATGATACCAAAAAAGAAATTAGGAAATCATCCTTCACAAAAGTGCCACAAAAGAAAAACTTTGGTCAATACCTAATTTTGTACAATTTATATTTAATAAAATTGATTGTCAATCAATTTGTTTTCCTTTATGAAAATAATAATATTATTAACTGCAGAACATTATTAGCTATTTCCAAATGGGTAAGCACACTTAACTTGTAGTTTTTGGGGGGCCTAAAACTAATTTTAATTAAGCAATACTTACCTCTTGCTATTGCTTAGATAATCTATTTTCATGTCGAAAATATACTGTTCATATAATGTGAATACATCCTACCAGAGTAAAAAAAAAGTCAGTATGACCCTTTGACCTTTTGCATACCACTCTGTTGCATGGTCATGCGCAGAAGGAAAGTGTACCTATATGTCATCATTTCACAGGCAACAATTACACAAGATATCAGAGCGAGGTAGGAGGAGGGTTTCGGCAATAGCAACAGGCAAGTATTGCATAGTTAAAATTAGTTTTACCCCCTCCAAACTACATTTTAATAGCATCAATTACTTATCCTGTCACTATTCTTCAGCTGAATTTGTCAGTAAGGTGGGTTGGCTGATGTCAAACTGATCAAAAACAGAGAAATTAAATGTACTCACCATCGAAGGAGAGGTACACTTATACAGAATGTACGTGTCTCTCTGAGTAACATGATGTGCCATAGCAATGGGACCCAGAGAAACAATGCCTAAGCTCTGTTGTGCCTAATAAGTGGAGGTAAAAAGAGGAAACGGTATTATGAAAGTGCCAAAAAGCTGCTTTCATAATATCATCCAGGGAGGAATGATTAAAGTAGGCCCATGAGGTAGTAACGGCTCAAATCTCATGGGCTTTAAGTTTCTGTCACAGAATAAGGCAAGAAATAACTTGGTTTTGCCTTAGAACAATTTCATCATTTTCATCATACCTGCGTACAACGTTATCTAGGGTGGATAATTGTTTTTCTAGGTAAGCAACTGAACTAGCATGTATCTCGTTGCAGATTGCTTGCACCAAGAGACACTAAAAGCACGGTATGCATGGGTATTCTACCATTACCAATACTCACTCCTGCAGATTTAAGGCAAGTTTGTTTTCTGTGAGGACGGCTCGGTCTGTTCTGGACAGGCTGTGCACTAATATGTTCATCAAAATGTGGCAAACTCAGATTGTGACATTTTTGGAGGCTGCCCAGACGAAAAAGGTTCTAGACCTCATTGACACTGAAGACAGGCTTCAACAGATCTTTCAGTTCTAGGTTGTTGATGTGGAGAGGCATTTCAGCCTGAGTCCAGGAACCATGTAGAATTATGCCCTCCAGATCTAAATGGTTTCCCCAGCTTGAATCTGATGCATCTGCAAACAGATATAATGGGGATCAAGTGCATGCATGTGGACCCCAATTAGAAATCTGCCTCAATTCATCCACCTAAGCAAATGGTGGTGAAAAACGTGTCCTAGAGGGATCGGGGGTAGATAGAGAGTCTCTGTGAGGTTTCCACCTTCCCAGAAGAAGGAACTGTAGAGGACACATCTGAAGATGTCCTAATGGAAACGAATTCAGCAGAGGCATTCAATGTTCCGAGTAGGGCCAGATAAAGGTGAGCTGATACAACAGTTTTCGCTTGTAGCATGTCTAAGAGAGCCAGGATTCAATCTACCAAGGGAACTCGGACCAAGTTTTGGTTCCTGAGAAAGTTCATCCCCATTTAAACAATGTCCTGTGATGGAATGAGTCCCAACTTCTCAAGGTTGGGGTAGGAGACCCAATTGAGTTTTGGTGGACCAAGAGTGGAACAGATCCTGATGAAGGGACTGAACATGAAAATGGTCAACTGAAATTGAAATACTGGAAAATCAATGTTCCCTGTATTCAAAGGTAGGCCGCTAGTACTCTCATAACCTGGGTGAAGACTCTGGGCATGGAAGAGATTCCGAGTGGCAGAACCCAAAATTTAAAAACTTGCTGGTGCAGGCAAGAATGGAGATATTACTGTGTGGAGGAAAAATGGGGAAGTGTAAACAGTCATCCTGCAGGTTGATGGAGGCTGCCCAGTCAGACAGACAAAGAGTGTTCTGGATTGAGGAGGTTGTCTCCATCTTGAAGGTATACTCCAACAGAAACTGGTTGAACGGGGTGAGACCAATAATGATTAGAAATTTCCTGCTTTTCTTGGTGACCAGGAACAATCAGGAGCAGAAGGCAGGAAACTGATCATTTAAAACCCTCTAGACTGCTGCTTTCTGCAAAATGGTGTGCACCTATTCCTTTAATTCCACCAGATTGGAAAGAAAAATTGGGGTCCTTGATAGTGGAGGTTGTTCCCGAACAGAGTTGATAACCCTCATTTACAAGGAGAGGACCCAACCATCATCCATGATGCTTGATCAAGCCTCTGTAGGGGTCTCAACGTAGAGGAAGAAAAAGTCCACCCTCTACATTGTTGAGCAATATTTTGGCCTTGTGAAAATCTCACTGGTATTTCCTCAATTGTAGATAATGTGGGAGAAGTAAGAACTCTGGTTGAGGTGGTACCCCAGAGATATTTTCCAAACTGGAAACTTTTAAGGATCATTCTGGACTGTGTGCCAGATGGTTTGAGGCACAAGCTGGGGTGTAACAATAGTAAAACTTGTTTACTGCCTTATCAAAGGACAAGGCCACCTCTTCTTCCTAATCCACCTGAGATGAGGGAGCAGGCCTGAGAGGTGCCATTACCACAGCTTCTGTCTCAGACTCGTTGGAGTCAACGAGGATGGAGAGAGCATCATCATCTTCATAGTCAAGGACACTCGGAGTTGGAGATTAGATGGACATCACTATGTCCCTTAGGTGGCACTCACCAGATAATATGTACTTTTGAGAGAGTGACGTATGTAAGGTGAAGTAGTTCGCATTTAAAACATGCACAGTGGAGAGAATGTTTGCATACCTCTATGCTACATTAATGTAATGTGGATGATATTTCTTTTGGATATTGTACTTTTGGAAATTTTACATGATTTAAGCACACTGCTAACTAAAATGACTGCTCCCTTGTGTTAAAAAATCAGTCTGAATTAGTCTAAAGTACACTACACATAGCAGCTATTAAAATAGGGAAAATGAATTTTGCCAGACTAGACAATACCAGCTTCTGAAAGTGCAATGAATGAATTACCAAATATATAAAATGTAAAAAAAGTTATCGGCTCTTTTTTATACAATTGACCTCTGAAGTTCAGGAAGTGAAAATGACCAAGTAGAGCTAGCACTTTTTTGAAAGGTGCACATTTGAAGTAAGGCCAAGCTGTATACTCTATAACCCATAGTCCACCCATCAATCATACACCAAAATAAAGGGAATTAAAGGTTCTTTGCATTATACCTAAGATATACAAGGTCTTTTTTAAATAGCCAGTATAACCAGTGAGGAAAGCCGGGGACATTCTTTTCCTTTAAATTCCTAACCCTATGCAAAATGCGAAACTGTATAGTGCCACCTTAAAGAAAATAAAAAAATGTTTGCAATTATTTTTATTTTTTTTCATATAATTATGTATGATGTTCTGAATAAAATGGTACATTCATATTGCATTTAAGCATGAAAATAAGCTAATTATGATCATTTTTCTCTTGCTTACATAATTTGCCATGAGGTATGTTTGTGTGAGTAGTGACCTTAATTATGGGGAAATTAGAAGACTTAGAATATAGGAATAGAGTCAACTTAAATTTAAAACTGTTGCAATAAGTGACAGAAATATATGGTGAAAATGTTTCTTTTCATTTATTTGCAATGAAAAAAAAAATAAATGAAGAGAAAGTGAATTCACTTCTTCCATATTAAACAATAGGCAAATATTTTACACTTTGACCTCTGACCTTTATGAAGCTGATGAGTTACCTCCCTTTTCTAATTGTAAAATTCATTGTTGATATCTGAGAAATAATTCTGGCTAGTTTCATGTTCCTGTCATTCAGCATAACATTGGTTGCTATGTTTACAAAATGTAATGTGCATTCTTAAAATAGCTCACTTTTATCATGGGGAAGGGGTAGGCTGGACTTGTTAGAGACTCTGACACTCATAAATACTGTTCTGTGGGGAAAAAGGCAGGAGAATTATTCATAAGGATTGTTTTGATGCTTGTGACTTAAATGTTTCAGCCATATAAACATAGTTAAATCATAAAAACATAATACCTATATCTTCTTTATGGTGGCGCTCACCAGATAATATGTACTTTTGAGAGAGTGACGTATGTAAGGTGAAGTAGTTCGCATTTAAAACATGCACAATGGAGAGAATGTTTGCATACCTCTATGCTACATTCATGTAATGTGGATGATATTTCTTTTGGATATTGTACTTTTGGAAATTTTACATGATTTAAGCACACTGCTAACTAAAATGACTGCTCCCTTGTGTTAAAAAATCAGTCTGAATTAGTCTAAAGTACACTATACATAGCAGCTTTTAAAATTGGGAAAATGAATTTTGCCAGACTAGACAATACCAGCTTCTGAAAGTGCAATGAATGAATTACCAAATATATAAAATGTAAAAAAAGTTATCAGCTCTTTTTTATACAATTGACCTCTGAAGTTCAGGAAGTGGAAATGACCAAGTCGAGCTAGCACTTTTTTGAAAGGTGCACATTTGAAGTAAGGCCAAGATGTATACTCTATAACCCATAGTCCACCCATCAATCATACACCAAAATAAAGGGAATTAAAGGTTCTTTGCATTATACCTAAGATATACAAGGTCTTTTTTAAATAGCCAGTATAACCAGTGAGGAAAGCTGGGGACATTCTTTTTCTTTAAATTCCTAACCCTATGCAAAATGTGAAACTGTATAGCGCCACCTTAATGGAGGGGGCACAGGAATACTATGTGTCACAGTCCCTGGTTGATCAGGAGGCACCGAGGATAGGTGAGAACATCTAACTACCCTCAAAGATTTAACACCTGTAGCCTTCCGAAAGGAAACCACTTGGTGAGGTGATGGTGGGACATGAGACGCAGCATCACTTCAATTGGTATGGCAAGGTCCAGTAGTCCATGGGGCATAATGGACCAAGGTCCCTGAGGTGGAAGGGCCCCACACTCAATATGGTTCATAGATATATGGGGGGGGGCAGGGGCATCAAAATGGGAGGGGGAATCTTGGTTCTGGCCCTGTCCACGTACCATGAGATCGATGAGTGGTAGATGGAGAAGACCTCATCTTCACTCGGTGTATCATGGGTGCGATATGTTGTCTCCCTAATGGAAGGGGCCAACATGTTGCCAGAAGCACAATATGTATTGCAGTACTCAACCTCCCTGATGGGAAGGAGCAACATGCTATCGTGGTACTCAACATCTCTAAAGGGAGGGTGCAACCAATGGTTACAGTGCTCAACCTCCTTCAAGGGAGGGTGCAACTGCACTCATGGTGCTCAACCTCCTTTGAGGGAGGGCACAATACTCTTACTGCAGTGCTCTACCTCCATGATGGGAGGGTGCAACCCACTGTTGGAGTGCTCCATCTCCCTAATGCTATTGGGAAGGCACAACCTGCGGTCACAGTGCTCTACCTCCCCAAACAGGAAGGAGCAACCATTATGTGAAGCGTGAATGCTGTTAAGGATGAGAGAACTTTCTGCCATCTCCCTACTGGGGGAAGTTGAAGGGCTTCTTGAATGTCGAGACCTTCCTTCTGGAGGGGCTTCAACAGCTGCTGCAGATGTCTGTCCTAACATGTGAGATCTGGAAGAAAAGCCTGAAAAATCAGATAAAGAAGAGGGAATGTTCTTCCATTTGTTGTTTGATAGGTATGCTGAAAGACCACAAATCACAAATGTTGCAACAGTTTTTCAGACTGCACCTGGAGCTCTTGATGCAGTTTATGTGTGTTTCCCACAAGGCCTTCTTGTGGCCACAATGCCCCACAGAATGCTTTGTCTCTGAAGAAGAAAAAACAGAAAAAGTTTAATTTTAATTTTTTTATTTATTAGTGATGTGGTCCCTTGTTGTTGTGAAACTCAAATTATCACTGAAGTATCTCCTCATTTATCAGAAGAAACAAGATATTCAAGTTCTGATGATTTGTTTATTGAGGTAACATACAAGTAACTATTTTATCGAGTTGAAAATAAAAATGGAGGAAACTATGTATTCAACATTGGAGAGGGGCCTATTATTGTTCCTAAAACATAGGAACTAACCCGTACCATTCAGTTAGTATTTTGAGTAAAAGTATCTCACCTGATGTGTAGAACACGAGGTAGCTTCTGAATTCCTGCAAAAAACAAAGTTCTAAGGGGGAAAACAAAAGGCTACAATAAAGTTTTAGAAACAAACGGACAGCAGCAACAGAGAATTATTAAACGCTGTAGAAAGAGACTGCTAAATATGGTATATTAGTTGTCCACAGGCATAATTTCTTGGTCACAACAGCTTTAGATGTCTATACAGCATGGTGTCGATGAAAAGAATGACATATAGGTATATCTACCTTCTGTGCATGACCATGTGACAGAGTGGTGTGAAAAAGGTCAAAGGGTCATGACTTTTTCTCCACTCTGGGAGGATGTATTCACATTATACGGACAGTATATTTTTGGCATGAAAATATATTAGCTAAGCAATAGTGAAAAGATACGTAATTGCTGCTAATAAAAAAATGGTTTATATAAATATATATTTGACACCAAGTCTAACACTGAAGCTTACAGACAGAACAATGCAATCAAACATAACATTGGGTCACAAGACTTAAACCCTCAGGTACTATATATACTCACTTATAAGTCAAGTCAGCCTGCAAACAAAAAAGACTTTGATCTGCCATAGTACAATGCACCTACAGACCAGTGTCTATGCAGTATGTTCTACTGATCACTCCTAAGTAACTGCACATACCCAGATCTGTCTGTGCTTTATACAATGGCAGGTTTGGGTCTGTTCAGTTTGCAGTTGGATTTGACTTACATGTGAGCATTGATGGTATATCACCAAAATCGAAACATGTAAGACCTGCCAAATACTATTATTCTCTGAGAAGCATGAACATGTCATATGCACCATAACCTATCTATAATGTATCATAGCATAATACTGCATTCACTTGCCTTATAAGTTAAGGAAAACTGAAAACGACAAAGATCCTGATCAATGTTGTTGGTTCTAATGATTACTCCTAATAAACTGCACAGACCCAGATCTGTCAGTGCATTATGTGATAAAAGAGCTGGGTCTGTGCAGTTTGCAGATGGACTCCGGGAGTGTTTTTGAAGGTAGCCAGAGTATATTGGTTTGTAGGGATGAGGTGCCGCCAAAGTCGGCCAGATTATACTGGCTTACAGTGAGGGAGTGCTATAAAAGATAGCCAGATTATACTGGTTTGCAGTGAGAGAGTGCTGTTGAAGGTAGCCAGAGTATGCTGGCTTATATTGTTGTTGTTGTTTTTGTTGTAGGGTTTAACGCCATTTTTCAGCACAAGATAGGCTAAACATGCTGGCCAGTATTAATGGTGGAGGAAGAACCCGGGAAAACCCCAGAAAGAACCACTGACCCACAAGAAGCTACTGGCAAGCTTTCTCACATACCCACACTGGCTGAATCCGAGACTCAAACCCACGCAGACAGAGGTGAGATGGCAGTGATACGTAACGGAGAGCACTTTAGACCACTCGGGGCCCCGGCTTATATTGTGAAAGAGTGCTGATGAAGGTAGCCAGAGTATACTGGCTTATTGCAAGTGAGTGCTGTTGAAAGTAGCAGGAAGGCTTATTGTGAGGGAGTGCTGTTGAAGGTAGCCGAGTATACTGGCTTGTAGAGAGGGAGTGCTGTTGAGGGTAGCCAGAGTATACTAGCTTGTATAGAAGGAGTGCTGTTGAAGGTAGCCGACTATACTGGCTTGTAGAGAGGGAGTGCTGTTGAAGGCAGCCAGAGTATACTGGTTTGTAGAGAGTATGTGCTGCTGAAGGTAGCGAGAATATACTGGCTTGTATAGAGGGAGTGCTGTTGAAGGTAGCCAGAGTATACTGGCTTGTAGAGAGGGAGTGCTGTTGAAGGTAGCCAAGTATACTGGTTTATAGTGAGGGAGTGCTATTAAAGTCAGTCAGAGTATATTGGCTTATAGCAAGGGAGTGCTGTTGAAGGCAGCCAGTGTGTACTGTACTGGCTTATAGTTTGGGAGTGCTGTACAATATCCTGCGAAAAACTATGTATTCCACTTGGTAACATTCAATTCAAAATAATCAATAGTTACACTTCATGAATTTGATTTGATCTTGTGGAGACAATTTAGTTGGAATGACTCATACACACTTACAGCATGCAAAATGAAATCGTAACACTACTGATTATGCAGGCAATTATATGATGGCCACTATTCAAATACTGCATTCACTCTCTTATAAGCCAGGTCCAACTGAAGCAACACTGACTCTGACTGGCAATTGCATAATGTGCCAGTAAATCAGGATCTATATAGTTCATGCTACTGATTACTCCTAACAAAATGCACTGACCCAGAACTGTGGGTGCATTTTCAGTTGGACTTGATTGGGAAGAGGCAAATATATATAATAATCTTAAAAAGCCTAATTTACAATGAAAAGTGTATGGCTAGATATTTGTACACATGACGTGGATGTCACAATCAATATATTAGAGCTGGGTACCATGAACATACTGCAATACCACGTTATACCACAATTATATTACAGGGCAGGGTCTTTGAAAAAATATCTTGCTTTGGTTTGTAAGCCAAATAACACTATATTTTATCCATGATTTTATTTGTAAAAAATATCAACTATCTTGATATAAAAGAAAATATTTCAGCTCAAATGAAAATCACAGCCTAATTCCCCTCGAAAATGAAACTGCCAGTACCTTATATTACATGAATGAGCTATTTGTATGCTAATCATTGTACAAGTTGCAATCTAGAAGCTGTAACTAAAGTGGGATGATTATGCTTACACTATAGCTGATAATGTGAAATAGCTTGTCTGAACATCAGAAAGTTTGTTTATAAAAATAGGCTGGCCTACAATTTTCTAGCTATATTTTGAGTGGGATGCCTAAAGCCAGTCAAGATAATTATGAGAGGGTCAGTATGGCCAAAAAAAAAAGTTGTATGGTTCCTGTTGCACTGGTTTTAAAATTAGGGTAGGCCAGTCTTTCCTTTTTTAACCATGATTGGGGGAGTGCTAGGGTCAACAATTAGAAACAGGGACAGTTCACCAACTGGAAAGACATTTATTTTTTGTTTGGCCTACACATAAACACACTCAACAAACAAGGAAATATTTAGTGGACTTGAGAAATTACATAAAGTTCAGACAAAAAATAAAAGCATTCCTGATAGCCATAAATATACCTTACAAAGCTGATAAGTATAATTATGCCTTACAAATCTGACATCCATAAATACGCCTTACAACTCTGATAACCATAGATGTCTTACAAAGCTGATAACTATAAATATGCCTTACAAATCTGATAACCATAAATGTCTTACAAATCTGATAACCATAAATATGCCTTACAAAGCTGATAAGTATAATTATGCCTTACAAATCTGATAACCATAAATGTCTTACAAAGCTGATTAACTATAAATATGCCTTACAAATCTGATAACCATAAATATGCCTTATAAGCTGATAACCATGAATATGCCTTACAAATCTGATACCAATAAATATGACTCACAAATCTGATAACCATAAATATGCCTTACAAATATGATAACAATAAATATGCCTTACAAAGCTGATAACCATAAATATGCCTTACAAATCTGATAACCATAAATATGCCTTACAAATCTGATAACCATAAATATGCCTTATAGAGCAGATAACCATAAATGCCTTATAAAGCTGCATAAAGTAAGAAATATATATAACCAAACAGAAACAGATGCAATCATCTTTATCAGATGCTATATTTCATGTCTTGCCTCATATCTACCCAACTTGTGAATGACATATCACAAAAGTCCTAATCAATAAAATCAAGTTGTTTTTTATAGCTACTCCTTTAACAATACTTGTCAAATTCAGAAATCAAGTTTTACAACTTACAGAACTGAATTACAGTAAAAGCTGTGAAAAATTATCTGGAATACTAAAGGAAAACCCCTCGGGTAGGGCCTAAGATTGGATGCCATTAATATTCTTTCTTAAGCAAAGCAAGCAGATTTCCCATGGGCCATTTCTTTGCTGAAAGTGAATAAGGTAAAGACAGTAAAGTACAAGGGAGACATGACATGAAACACATTATGAAGACACTATTGGTAATATCCAGACAGCAAAAAAATGTAGCTTATGAATGGCAGTACTGTATATATGGATAAGATGAAATTGAGCTTAGAACTGTTTCTAAGTAAATCTGAAGTAACAGATTGTAAGGAATCAACGTCCATGTACCACAAACACTGAATACTTTAAGCACAAATCTGAACCCAGACTTCAAAGTTAATACAGCGCGTGAATGTAAGACCAGTGAATAATTATTTTGATTCTTATGTCAGAGCTATATGTAATAATTCTTGCTCATTGTTAACACCTGGGTCTGCTCTTAAAAGTGCCACAGCTGAGAAATATTTCTTTCTTTAAGATACATAATAAAAGAATGCCGCCATTCTGGCATCTACAATTGAACCCAAGTGTCCTCTGACAATGTCTCTTCAGATTTTTTTAGGAAGAAAAGAAAATGTAGCATCCACTTTTATCAACGAGTCAGCACCCCAAAATAAATGCTATGTAAAGAAACATTGCACAAATAATTTATGATGGGAATTTATATTGATTATAATTTGTTCACAGGTTAAAACCTGAGTGGCTGAGTCAGGTCCAAAGCGTTCACCGTTATGCATCACTGCTGTCTCAACTCTGTCTGCATGGGTTCAAGTGTCGGGCTTGGCTAATGTAGGTATGTGTGAAAGCTTGCCAGTAGCTTCTCATAGGTTGGTGTTTTTTTCTGGGATTTTCCCACGTTCTTCCTCCACCATTTATACTGGCCACCATGTACAGCCTATCTTGTGCTGAAACATGGTATTAAACCCTACAACAACAGCAACAACAATGCAGAAAAAAACAAGACTATATATAAAAATTGACGGTAATAAAATTTATTGGCATAGTCAGGAAAATACCGTCTGTTTTGAAAAACAGCTTTAACTGGAAAGAAGTTTGCAATTTTTTAATTTAAATCATATTATTAACATTGTTGTTAACAAAGTCCCATCACATTATGGTGACACTCAAAGAGGATTTATCTGCAAGCAGATGACAAATGTCTTTGTAAGAAAAATATTAGGAAAATGTTTTCATTTCTTTTACAGCCTTTACATTTTAAAATTACTCTTTGTTTGGATGAATAAAAGAACTTATTTGTTTGGCCATTTATTTCCCTGAAACTAATCTAGAAATGTCAACTCTGATAAAAAAATGTCTGCTTTTTAGCAATCAACATTAAAATTCATCATCACGGCCCAGACGGTTTGCTTTAGGTTTGAAGAAGAAAGTAACCTCAATCGATTTTAGTCTGGACAAAGAAACAAAAAGGACTGTATTGTCAGTTTATCACAGCTTTGAATATCTATCTTTGATTAATTTTCCAAAAATGGCTATCATAAAAATGAGTTATTTTAGTAATTCAGAAACAATTTGTACAGATTCTGCATAATGGTCTGAAACTGGACAATGCAAATACATTATAACTGCTTGTGCATAATGCATTCCCAACTATCAACAGTATCCAACAAGATATGGTGTCATATAATTTGCCAGCAGTTCTGGGTCTACAATATTCATTACATTTATGATTGTGAACTGGGTAAACTCTAACCCGCCTGCTCATTATTCAGTGATAGGTCTTGATCCATGCTGTTCATTTTGGGTCATACTTTATGCACAGGCAAATACAGCATTCCCTCACTATAACACCCTTCATTATAACACACTTTCTTCATACGGTGATTTTTATGACCATCATAGATCCCATTTCGTTCGGTGATAGTAAAATTGCATGTATCACGCGCTTCATTTTAAGGAAGTTTCACTATTAAGGCTGTATACAGAACATTATGATGAAGAATTACACAGCACCAAGAGGCCCAAGTCTTAAAATATTACACTTAACTGAACAGTTGCATAATTTGTAAATTCTGAAAGCCATCAATGAGGATGCTGTCAAATTTTGCAAACTTCTATTGTGCCGTGTTTAGGAAGTTGTTCCAAGTTTTTATATATATATATATATATATATATATATATATATATATATATATATATATATATATATATATATATATATATATATATATATATAAAACATGGAACAGTGCCAACAAAGGTCATACATGTTTATTTAAACCCCTCCCTCCAATTCTGATCAAAAAGGTATTGCATAAAAGAGAAGAAAAAAAAAGCACAATTTAATTCACATTACCAAGAAGCAATTTCCAATCAATGATAAAACAAACTTCGTTGAGCCAGGCCATCCTTAGCAAAGCCACTGGGCAAGAAATATGGAAATTAATGCAACAGCTTGTACATAAAAAAGTCTTCTATCTCCAGGGCGCATTGATTTACATTCTCCACTGCATCAAATTTGCACTGCATCATCTGCATGACTACATGACTGCATAAAGTGATTTGTTGCCCAATATAAGATTGCCATGTGAAAACAAGCAGGGCATATCTCTTCATTATCATATCTACTCACTTATGAGTACAGTCCAACTGCAAACTGCACAGATCCAGATCTGCCATCACATAATACACCAGAAGATCTGGGTCTGTTTAGTCTGATAGGTTTAATCAGTAAAACAAACAAGATGGATTCGGATCTGCAGTGACATTATGCTATGGCAGATTAGGATCTTTGTAGTTTTGTAGTTTGACTTGACCTAACAAGTGAGTACATACAGTACATGAATAATAATCTCCTCTGTGCCAAACTGTCAGTCAGTATACAAAATCTTTTTTTCCTAATGACTGCCTGCAATTTTATTTCCAATTATGACAAGCTTCTCCAAGAATGTTATTTTCTTAATTCCATATTTTCAAGGACAAAGCCATTACCCCCCACCCCCAAAACTACATAACATGAGTCTTATTTTCAGATAGGCTGAAGAAACTTGACATTTTAAGAAGCTTTATATACTGTATGTACTTGCTAATAACTTGGATCCCAATTAAACTCACAGACCCTGGTCTGCCACCACATATTGGACCAGTAGATCTGAGTATATGTGGGCTTTTAGGATTAGTCAATAGAATAGCATAGACCCTGGTCTGCCATTGTATAATCCACCAGCAGATTAGCATCTATGTTGTTTGCAGTTATTTCCGACTTACATGCAAGTATAGTTGGTAATTGGAATTTCCTCTACCAGTTCATCTCTCTCTCTCAGAAAAAAACCCAATACAAGCATCTATATTAATCATTAAGGGGCATATCTGATTACAAATTTTCACTGAAACTAACATAAACATTCATTGGAAACTCCAAGCCCAGCCCACCACATATCAACCCAACTCAACCATTTAGCAAATGAGTTTCCAAGTCTTCTGGTAAAACTCCTGTGAAGATATGACTTTCTTTCTAGGAGAAGTATCTGTACAATTTTCATGTGGTGGCCATTTTTAGACCAGCACAACTTTTACTTAAGACAAGCCTGTCTTTCAGCAAAGAAAACCATGCTGATGAGGCTTTCCTTTGAGTAGAAAATGACAAGATTTTCAAGATGGCTGCTGTGGTGGTCATTATGGATAGTGGATTGGCACCATTTTGATTTATGACCAACTAGACAAAACAATAGTCTTTATTAACAGAAAACTCCAAGTTGATGTAAATAAGGAGGGTAAGTAGCAATAACAAGATTTTCAAGATGGTTGTTGTGGTCAAAGATAATCCAACAAGCTCTTCAGGTCTTTGAAAAGTGGAGCTAAAACCTTGACTTCATATACACAGAAATATGAACTAAGAAAAATATCTGACTCTGTCTTACTTCATGAAATTGTCCAGACCTCTAAGATGTAATCATTGTTCCTATCATGTGAAAAATCATCCTGTCACCATATAATGTGATGCTTTGTTGAATAAATGCTTTAATACCAAACTATGAATAATGTGGGAATTATAATATCATGCAACATGTGTAGTAAAGGTGTAAATAACTTCATGTACAAGGCACCAAGTGGAATTAAATTCTTTCCAGGAAACACCGCCAGACATGGATTCGATTCTTGAATTCTTGGTAATCTTTTTCAAAGAAAATCACAGCATGACACCATATCTAAAATCTCAGTCATCAAATGTAAGACCTGATTTGCATGTTTTCAACAAGATGCACTGTGGATAGTGTTCCATCAAAGTTCCATGGCAACCATACTGTACCTGAAGTGCAACAGTGTTATGAATGATGTGACATGACCAAAGACAATTAGGGGAAAGGTTTGCTTCTGTGTATATCCATGTCAAACACACATATACAGCTGGAGATTACATTTGTCATAGGTATGAGGTGAAACAAAAATGCTTGCTTTTACAGACCTGATCTTTAAAGAAAATAAAATGTGATATAGATACTTTCAAACAGAAAGTATATCCAAACAATTTTTATTACCAAAAAATTTATTTGTAGACAAATTGAATGGAAAAAAAAATCAGTTTAATTTATCTCTATAAAACTGTATAAAAAGAGGAAAAGAAGTCATCAGCCAGTATATCAAATCAATGATCGAAGCATTGCTGTAATATGTATGACCTTGATGTCAAGGTCAAAAGGCTGGGCATACTCATCGCAGAATGAGTTGCATGGTATGAACAAACTTCCATCAATGGGTTCATGAAATGTAAACAATTGAAAAGACTATAACCAAAGAGTTAACACAGATTTTCAATGACTGTGACCCTGACCCAAAGTTAAAATGGCAGACCAGCGTGTCACAAAATGAACTGTCTCAGGTTTATAATGATGCATGCTATGTATGGGAAAATATACCAAGGAAATATAAGCAAAATAAAAATACTTACCCAAAATATTCATGCAAATTTTAACACCGCACTGGTGGCCTAGTGTTTAAGCACTGTGACCTTCATTCCATCATCGAAATTGCAAGCAAACATGTCACAGAATGAATAATCGTGGCTTCACAATGATTCATTCTAAGTATGATGAGACTTTATTAGAAAATAGTATGCAAATGAGATTCTTTGACCAAAACCTTAACAAACTGCCAATGCTGCATATGGGACTGGTGCGAAAAAAAGGACTGGTATGTCTCATGTTCACACTAATGCAGGCACAACAATCAACATGTCCAGAATTTCTGCTTCCCCCCCACCAAAAAAAAATAATGACTGGTGTCTTAAGATTGTATGAGCTATAACCTGGCATATTTGTTTACATACATTGCACTCAAGAAACTATTCTATCTAAAACAACAAAACATAAATTGGAATAGAGTACATATGGAATGTGGACAGGTAAAGACACTGAAGTTTAGGGTAATGGGTGACACAGATGTAAGCTTAATCATCATAAAAGCAAATTGATCAATTACAAGATGCATAATTTTAAAAACCAACCATATCATTTACATATGATTATAAGCGATAGAGTTCTATACTGAGTTGTCAAAACTCAGCATCAGTAAGCCTTGTCAAGTAATGCTCACTGTTGTTATTAAACTCAGCATCAGTAAGCCTTGCCAAGTAATGCCCACTGTTATTAAACTCAGCATCAGTAAACCTTGTCAAGTAATGTCCACTCTTGTTATTAAACTCAGCATCAGTAAGCCTTGTCAAGTAATGCCCACTGTTGTTATTAAACTCAGCATCAGCAAGCCTTGTCAAGCAATGCCCACTGTTGTTATTAAACTCAGCATCAGCAAGCTTTGTCAAGTAATGCCCACTGTTGTTATTAAACTCAGCATCAGTAAGCCTTGACAAGTAATGCCCACTGTTCTGTCATTTACATGAGACTTTCACCAGAGGGCTGTGCCTAACAAAATCAAAATCTTAAATTAGCAACGGTCAAGCAGGAGGACCCTTAACTATTTCACATAATTTTTTTATTTTTATTTTTATTTTATAGTACAAGGCTTTTTTATTAGAGTTAGCCCGGTCTTATTGTTGGGAAAAACATCTTAGCCATTTTACCTTTTTACTGTGTATTAATCATTTTACTGCGTATTATCCATTTACTTTTTTTTTACTGTGTATTAACCGTTTTAAGTAGGGTACCAGTTTTCATGGATTTCATGCTTGCTACAAGTTTAACAACCCACTGAACAAAGATCTTTACATAATAACAATATAGTGTTACTTGCTTAATAGTCTAATTGAACTGGAAACCACACTTAACTTGAAAAGCCTTTGCATAATGTGCCAGCAGACCAATATGCATGTTGTTTCTTCTACTGATTACACATACTCCTAACAAACTGCATAGACCCAGATCTGCCTGGTTCAATACGTGATTACAGATCTAAACGTGCAATTTGCATTTGAATCAGATTAATAAGCAAGTACATATGGTAACATCTTCCACAATTCACAATGTTAACAAATTAACCCCTGGTGACGAGTTTGCGTGCCAGGAGGTAGTAGCCTACTGCCAACCTCTGTAGCGTCAAGATCATGTATCATACACTAAAGTGGGTGGTATTACAGAAAGGTAGACAGATGTAGCTCTACAATGATACCAAATAATCTGGAAGTTCTAGTTGCGCTACAAAATACAGAGGGAAAAACCTCATTTTTTTTACCTGATTTTTTCCACCCAAAATTTGCTCGTGGTCGGAATTTGATTTTGTGTCTGGAATTTAGACTTTTTAGTCTCAGATCTAAGGCATACAGGTATGAACTGCAAACAGACAGATGAACTTTTGCAAAAAGTAGGATAAAATGGGTATTTGGAATAAAGAGTGGTCTTGATACGAAAATAATGGGTCTGTTAAGCAAAAAACAAAAAAACAACCTCCAATTTTTACCCTTCTGCTCATGCGCAAGCCAAATAGTAAATGAAAAACGATGTTTCTAATACAACTAGGCATTATGTTATTGGAAACTCACCTTGAAGTTGATTTATTATGATTTATTCAGAAATAGCTTTGAAAATGTGTTTCCTAATCAAATTTCAGGCGAAAACGACAAAAACTTCCAGGGGTTTATGTGTTAAGCAGCAATGAAGATGTCTTCACTTAACCAAGAAAGTCAATTCCCATGAAAATAAATTAAATCAAAGTAAGTATACACATACATAAATTGCTTTAGTTTCTTTCACTCTGAAAGCTAAAGAAAATATCACAAGCTGAAAAAATTGCTAAACATCATGTCTACTTTATCCAGCTATGATAAATGTACAAGTCTACCATGAAATGAATCTGATAACCCATCTTAAGTTAGTGACATGGAGAAGGTTTAATGTTTTATGAAACTGTACACCAGTTTTAAGACTTCTCTTTTTCTATGTTACAGGATGAATCTTCTCGGTGAAATATTTGTTACAGCTTGGAGAAAAAAAAAGCAGAACTACATGTACTCACACATGTAACTGGTATTATGCAGGTCATGAATATAACAAATAGTCGGCATGGGCAAGCATTTTAGTAGCATCTGGGTTCCAGGCATATTATTTTTTCAATCTATATAACTCATCCCTTGCATGCTATGGGTTGTAGAATAGACCTGACATGCTCTCCCACATGTCGTAAGAAGCAACTAATGGAATCAGGAGCCGCCTTGGCACAGTGGTTAGGTTTAGCATGTCAGATTTGTGACCAAAAGTATGCTGTATAAAACTGAACCATATAATCCTACCATTAAATCTGTCTAGGTTGTGTGGCATGTCCTTGGGCAGGTACTTAACAATAATTGTTTCTGCACTAAATAACCTACTTGTGCTAATGTGCCTTAGAACACCAAACAACCAGACTCTTTTATTTCATGATATGTACATGTATTTTCCATGCATATGGAGATACAAGGAATGCAAGGCCAAGAAAATGTGGGTAAATATTTTCTTTACTGACATCGACCAAGCCGTGTAAATTGAATAATGCAGAGCCTACAGGGAAATAAATATAACATCTCCTAAAGAACAATTAATTAATTCCTGTCACATGAATGGGCGATGAATCATTTCTAAATAAATAAAATACCAGATCAAAACATGCTGTAGTTTTTAAAAAGCAATGGTAAAAAATTGACTGTTTTAATCAACAATATTTTCAACATGAAAATCAAAAAGTCTCTAAAGCTGATTGATTTTTTGTTCATATTGCACATTACCAATATCAGTAACGTATTCTCTCATTGGTTTCTTGGGGGTGGGGGTGGTAATGGCAATTTTAACACATTATTAGCTTTATTATGCTAAGGAAATGGGAGCCAGGAGCCTCTCTCAAGGAACCAACGAGACAGCCAAACTGGACTGACCTGGGCAGGTATCGAAGCTGTTACTCTTGATTTATAAGTACAACACAACCTGTTACTAATGATTTATAAGTACAATACAATACCAAGATACCACTGCCAATTGGTTTATTGTTTTACAACAGAGCAACACAAGTAGCTTATTCAATGGTGAGTCAAATGAAGCAAAAGGTCTTGCCCACAGACACATCAAGGTAGACATCCCAAGACCATCTATTGTTAGGATTTAAGCCTGCATCCTTTCAATCACAAGTATAGCACATTAACTGCTTAGTCACTTTTTGAATATGAAGTGTTTCATACTCTAACTTGTTTGCTGTTAAATGGCACACCAAGACAAGTAGGTTATGCATTGTTAAGGCAATAGAACAAAATGATCTGCCCAAGTCCACACCATCATGGCCAGCTCAGGCTCATGTGATTGTGGGAGTCAAACCTGCACCCTTCTGGGTGCAAATCTGACACATTAACCACTCAGCCACTGTTAGATTCTGAAATTTAAATCCACAATAGAATTACAATGATACTTTTGCTACACAACTTACTGAATGCTTCAAAATCTGTGGTACAAAGACCTTAAATCTAAATTCGGCTGCCAATTTAAATTTGGCTGCCAATTCATGTCCCTTGTGTCAATTCTACGACTGAATTTTAAAAGCATATAATTAAATGACTTCATACAGAAATCGCATTTAAATTACATGTGCCCAAATATCTGCTAACAGAAGATAATGAATTAGACACTGAATTGTCTGGGACGATGTGATTTATTATATGCAACAGTCAATCAAATTCACACAGAGTATCTAAGTAATAGCTAGACTTCATGCAATTTACCTCTTGAAAAAAGAAATACTGATATTTACCAAAGAAGATTAGACAACAGACCAAATGAAATTGAAGTTAACAATACTTAACTGTAGCTCACACTGAATCAATTTACAAAAAAATTATAAGAGACAAAGTTTCTCTGTAATTTTGGCAAAAGGGTAGCAAGAGAAAGGATAACTGCCAATTATTACTGAGAAAATAGATTTCTGTAAGAAGTATTCTATGACTCATGGTCTACTTTCCTGTCAATCAGATATACTGTTGTACAAGAAAATAAAACATTAGAATACCAGATTAGAATTCCATAGCTTCACTCCCATGAATAGCATTATAATGAGGGGGTACTGTATACTTTATGGACACAATTCTAAAGCAGTAATTCAAACCAATAAATTTTTCTTAATTTTCTAATGCACAGCCTGCTTGATTATAATTAAGGCCCTTTCAGTCAAATGCAAGATATACAGAAAAACATTAACATGGTTGTGTTTTTAGCTGAAGAATGCAATTTTGATGCCAATGAGAGTTCATTTAATTTCATTCAAAAAGCACTCCATATTATGAGTAAGACAGGTCAAGGCCATTCAATTACATGTTTAAAAAGTAGTAACTGGTTTACAAGTATACTGATTTTCTAATTGGACAAAGTCTACATAAAAATTATGTGATAATTTTACAGGATGGGAATATATTCATCATCAAATGGGATTTCTTATGATAGAATTATTGCATATAGCAGATTCACTGCCAAACAATAATTTTGTTTCAGTATTGATCAAATTTTGAAACCTGTGAAATAATAAAAATGTCAATATTGTAGGGTTCTAACTTCACCTGCCAATTCAAAAATAGATTTCCTTCATAAAAAATTACCACATATTAGATTACAACCGCTTTCGTACATAGAAAACTGCCATCCATTAGTGATACAGAACTCACTCACTGTAACATCCTTTATTATAACACAGATCCTGTTATAAGACCATTCATTATAACACAGTTCCTTTTATAATGACCTTTATCATAACACAGTTCCTGTTATAAGGCCCTTTATTTCATCACAGTTCTTGTTATAAGGCCCTTTATTACAACACATTTCTTGTTATAAGGCCTTTTATTATAACACAGTTCCTGTTATAAGGCCCTTTATTACAACAGTTCTTGTTATAAGGCCCTTTATTATAACACAATTCCTGCTATAAGGCCCTTTATTACAACACAGTTCTTGTTATAAGGCCCTTTATTACAACACAGTTCTTGTTATAAGACCCTTTATTACAATGCAGTTCCTGTTATAAGGCCCTTTATTACAACACATTTTTTGTTATAATGCCCTTTATTACAACACAGTTCTTGTTATAAGGCCCTTTATTATAACACAGTTCCTGTTATAAGGCCCTTTATTACAACACAGTTCTTGTTATAAGACCCTTTATTACAACACAGTTCTTTTTATAAGGCCCTTTATTATAACAAAGTTCCTGTTATAAGGCCCCTTATTATAACACAGTTCCTGTTAAAAGGCCCTTTATTATAACACATTTCCTGTTAAAAGGCCCTTTATTATAACATAGTTCCTGTTATAAGGTAGATATGGTCATGGATCTCATTTCATTTTCCGTAATAGAATTATATGTATTATGGACTTCATTGCAAGGCAGTTGCAATATAAGGTGATATACTCCATAGCTCTGCTCCCATGAATAGCATTATAACAAGGGAGTACTGTATACTACATTGACACAATTGAGCAGCATGCAGCTCACACTTCCCTTCATAGTGTTATAATGAGAGAGTGTTATATATTACAGTTACACAATAAAGCAGCATGCTGCTCACACTTCCATGAATAGTGTTGAGGGATTACTGTATAATACATTGACACAATTATGTAACATGCTGCTCAGACTACCATTAATAGTGTTATAATGAGGGATTACTGTGTAATACATTGAAACAATTAAGCAAACTGCTAATCAGACCCATATTAATAGTGTTATAATCAGTGAGTATTGTATACTACATTGATACAATTAAACAACATGCTGCTCATGCTCCCATTAAAAGTGTTATAACAAGGGATTACTGTGTAATACATTGAAACAATTAAGCAAACTGCTAATCAGACCCATATTAATAGTGTTATAATCAGTGAGTATTGTATACTACATTGATACAATTAAACAACATGCTGCTCATGCTCCCATTAAAAGTGTTATAATGAGGAGTAATGTATAATACAATGATACAATTATGCAACTTGCTGCTCATTAAATACAAGTACTTGTAACACTATGCCATATCTACTGTCTCCTGATGTTTGGTATAGACTGATATGTTTAAAGTTTGTATCTATAATCTGGTGTACAGTATTGAACCAACTAGTTGTTCATGTAAAAAACCATATGAAATATAGATGCAAATAATGACTTGATGATGCCTGGAGCAATACAATAAAAACTGAATCACTGGTATTTTGATAGTTGCAATTCTTAAATTGCAGGCTGAAGAAAAAAAAATTAAATGGAAATTTCTTGGTACTGTTAGTTTATATTGAAGTTACAGCTTTACTTAAATATCTAGTGGACATTGAAAATAGTTTGAATTTTGCTAGCTGAAAATATTACAACTATCAAATTGCTGCTAATATTGAAGAAGAAAAAAAATGTGAACCCCAAAGTCACTGTGTTCATAAGATGAGTGAAGTACAAAAATGCAATAACGTGTCTCAATGTGATTGAAATTAAGATCTGCAAGATAACAGAGATCTGATACACATCGAAGTAAAGTCATTTTCTGTTGACTTTTAGATTCAATCAAACTACACCTTTCACATTTACGAAAGTGAAAAAAAGTTCATTATGAAGATGTAATTTATAACGACAAAACTCCCCAATATATATTGCGATGCTTTTAAATAACCTTGACCTCTGTAAAATGAGATGAAGTAGTTTTGAGATGTCCCCTCACCGTAGCTAGGACGTTTTGACAGTGTAGTGTCATAGCCCAAGGCAAAAAGTATTGTATGTGGTGTTCACACCAATTGCAAACAATCTCTTATATATTCACAGGAATGTGTTTTAATAGCTGAAGGACCATTAAATCTTTCCCAAGCAAGTTATCACTGCTTGATTTCTGCAAGTTAGGCCAACCATTTGATTATGAAAACACCACTTTTTTTCAATATTTAAACATCTGTGTGTAAATAGAAGTTTTTGTTTTAAGAAAACTTTTTAATGAATATTTTAATTACTCTGCTTATAAAATCAGTTTGAAACTAAGTGAACCTATAATGGTGGACATCCAGGAAATGCTACACCATTAGACTGTCTGGTTTCATAAATAATTTAACAAACAGACTTAAGGAAAATGTACAAGTTATAGAAAGCAAAGTCTAAATATTATATGACAGAATATTTACCTAAAAAATGTAATCAAGCAAGTCAGAAACATAAGGACAATGCCATGTTGTGGAATTCGAAAAGTGCTGCAACTTTGTAAGGTCAAGCTTGTTTTCTGACATTAACGTTTGTGAAAATATATGAAAAATGCTGTGAAGCAAATACTTTTTAACCAATGCACAATGTTACTGCAAGTAAGTAGCAAATTATATAACCATAAATGAGTGATCCTATCAATGGATTGTTGTAACAAAGCTAGAAAGTGATTGGTTATATTAAAAAAATACCTGTTCCTAAAAATAAATACACTTACATGTTATGCATGGAGACATACACTTTCTTGGTTGTGTCGAGTTGGAAATAAGTGTCTAGTTTGGTTACATTATTTTGTCTTGTAATGTTTAATCAGCAACAATGAAATTTGAATGAATGTTATGATATGAAATTATTTGTGCCTTTGCTCCATCTACATGTAACAATGGGGTTGTTTCAAAGTAATTTAGAAATATTTTGACTGCCACCTTATACAGAATGTTCAGAAAGTAAAACAATTAAGTGGCAGTGTATTAGAAAATTGTACCAACTTACAAGACTATAATCACATTACTCCTATCAGTCAAAATGAACTACAATATGCTCTTCTAAAGTCCTATGATGCTCTTCTAAAGTCCTATGATCAAAATACACTGCATGCAAACATATACTTTCAAGTATGAATACAATGGGCATGAATATAATCAATTTTATACACATAAAATATGTTTATAATAAACACATAACACAGATTTTTAAACTTCACATGAATAAATTTAAGAATATCAAAATGGCATGGCTAACAGAATCAGTACCATAAGAAGTCTTTTAGTGAAAACAATACATGGCAAAAATCCTTCCCTTGGTAAGCAAATCAACTATTTAAAAAAATTAATTTAAAACAAAGTGCATTTTAATCATACTCCTACAAAGAAATGAAATATTGTCACTGAAGAGAGCCTGGTTCCAAGAATTGAATAGTGCTAAGAAAATTTATCACAAATTCTATGTGCACCTGGAATGTGTGGCATAAATGACCCTACAATAAATTAGTAATCCAATTTTAAACTTAAGAATTAAATCATAAAATGACAACAAATGATAAAAAATTGTGTTGACTGCTACAAAATTATAAAACTGGTATCTTCTCTTTAATACAAAATGTACTTGCATTTACCTGCACACACTACTGTGAACAGGACAGATCCAGATCTGACATAACACTTGCATCAGTCAATCAGGATCCTTGCGCTTTAATTGACAGAAAACTTTGAAAAAACAGTGCAGCTGGATTGAAATCATGTTTAGCACCAGCTGGGTTGGTGTTTTAAGGCATATCACTACTTTAAATGTTATATCATGCTGTGGCAAGAAGAATGAAATGCCTTGCCAAAGGATACACAATGCTAATGAATGGATGTCAGAAGGATAATGGATGGTGTATGACACACAACAGGCCATATAATAAGCTCTTTTGGTCAGGCCATATTATAAGTTCTTTTGGTCTGTGACCAGTCAAAAAACTCAAAATCTAAAGCAAAGAACCTGCAGAATCTTTCTACACATTTCTTGGCCATTTCACAAGTTCTTTTGGTCTGTGACCAGTCAGAAACTTGAAATCGGAAGCAAAGAACCTGCAGAATCTTTCTACACTTTTCTTGGCCATATCACAAGTTCTTTTGGTCTGCGACCAGTCAGAAACTCGAAATCTGAAGCAAAGAACCTGCAGAATCTTTCTACACTTTTCTTGGCCATATCACAAGTTCTTTTGGTCTGCGACCAGTCAGAAACTCGAAATCTGAAGCAAAGAACCTGCAGAATCTTTCTACACTTTTCTTGGCCATATCACAAGTTCTTTTGGTCTGCGACCAGTCAGAAACTCGAAATCTGAAGCAAAGAACCTGCAGAATCTTTCTACACTTTTCTTGACCATACCATAAATTCTTTTGCTCCAAAACCTTTCCCCCAAAAGATGTGATCAAAATCCTACACTGAAGTTTTAAGTCATTATCTTTAATGAAGTGGGTCGAGTTCAGCACAAGTAACTTTTTCATTTTGCAATAAAAAAGGGTTTTGTAGTTTTTAATTGGTTGCTAGAGTTTTATACAACCATTTCAGCAAACAGAATAGTTCATTTCAGGAAAGATAAGGTTTTATTTGTCACCTAATATACCTTCTTGATAACTGATTCATCCATACAACTTGTATTCAAAGTGAAAATAATAAAGAGAAAAGCAAATTCTGGTTATTTTTTGGGCTAAAAGCACACAAAAATCAGAAAAATGTTTACAGTATTCAAATGTGTTTGCTGTAATGACTTATTAGTTAAAATTGCTTTTATGATATTAAATATCATATTTCTAGTGCAGTTTAAATCATCAAATAAAAAAATGTATTCCCCATGGCAACACTAACAAGTTTATATTAAGTAGTCACTGCAGACAGTCTTGCATCTATTTCAGCTTTTCAACTAGTTAATATCATGCAAAAATGAGTCACTGAGATGAAATGGTAAAACTGCACTGATGTAAATATAGGTTTTAGCTAAAAATAATAATGCAAGGGAAATAACTCAACCAAGAATACAACAGAAAATTAAATGGGAAATAACTCAAGTGTTTCTCTTACCTTTTGACATCCTTTCTGCAAATCATTTGTGGAGTTTAGCCTGTAGTGTAAAATTAAAGAAAAGGGGGTTGCATTCAGAGCCACAATGCCGGTTTTCTGTGGAGGAAAAAAAAAATTCATATGATCACTCAACATAAATGTCCACCATAGTGTGATCATGATTTTACTGCAAGTAATACAAATTTAATTCATGGTAAATTTGTGTACAGAAAATTAATTCTGCAATTTATAAGTTTTAACTCAACTGTTCATTAACAAATGTTCGCCAGAGCTATATACAATATCCATATACAGACAAATTTGAAAGGCAATAAGCTTTGCTCCTCTAGGACTCAAATAAGTAAATGACTTGGGTTGTTGGTGGTGTTGTTTATTTCAATACCTGCCTTTTTCTGTTTTTTTTTTTCTTGTTCTTTGCTTCAGTAGGGTGTAACATATTATTTACAATAGCATGCCACAGAAATGGGAGCTATGTGCCTCTGCCAAAGACACACACAGACAGCCAACTTGGGCTGGACTGGGCAGGTATCAAACCCACAACATTTGGTATCAAGTCTGATTCCTATCAACTGATCTATTATAACCCTCCCATGCTTTGTGAGTCATGATGATATTGTAATGTTGTTGTTGTTGTAGGGTTTAACGCCCATTTTCAGCACACAGTAGGCTATACATAGCAGCCAGTATTAATGGTGGAGGAAGAACCCGGGAAAACCCTGGAAAGAACTACCGACCCACAAGAAGCTACTGGCAAGCTTTCTCACATACCCACAGATATTGTAACGTATGTATCTTTTAATAACATAGCTGTGACAGCCTGTAAAACAACACATACAATCAAAATCATATTTATAAGAATTTTAATGCATGAGATTATTTATGCATATTTTTGGGGATGGGGGTTGGGATGGGAAGGTGTGGTGTAAAATTAATATTAATTATGCAATACTCATCTGTTCATTATGAATTATCCTCCCATAGAGTGAAGAACTGTCAATAGGACACAGTCCTTTCAAGCACCTTGCATAATCATGCACAGAAAAGTCGTCTTTTTCATAGACAACATCACACCAGGTCATCAGAGCTGACATTTGGCAATAGTAATGGGCAAATACTGCATAATTAAAATTAATTTTACCCCTTCTAAAAATTATATTTTGATGACACTATCTTACATGTCGCTATTGCCCAAATCAATTTGTCACTTAGGTGGGTTTGCTTACGGCTGCTGTGTTAAATTGATCTAAAACAGAAAATTGGCATGTACTTGCTATTTGTGTGAGAAATCCATTTGACAAATTGTTGGTGCCACTCTGGGCTACATGTTTTGCCACAGCTATGGGTCCCAGAGAAAAAGACCTGCACTTCGTCCTGCTAATAAGTGGAGGTAAAAGGAATTACAGGAATCATGTCTTCCTGATGTCCTCCTGATGTTTGATGAAGAATGATTTAGACTGGCCCATCTGGCAATAGCTTAAATCACATTGTCACTAATTTCATAAAAGAGAAGTTTCAATCAATAAAGGACTGATATGCTTATTTGATTGTGGTGACAATCTACCATGGAATAGTGGAGGCTGAAATATCAATGATGCCCTTATGAGGAAAGAAAAGACTTTTTTTACCCTTCCTTTTACAATCTAAGCCATTTAGATAAAACTGTGGTACCCTAACTGGCCATAAAAGCCTATCTTGATCATATCCAGCACAGATCTGCCTGAGCCTGGGTATCTCTGTAAGTGAAGGAGCTACCGAAGGTAACTCTGGTTTTTGGATACCAGCTGACAAAGGAGGAAACCATACTGTAATTCCTATTAAACTGTAGACAGCCCAGTGTGAACAGACAATGCATGAATCTTGCTGCATCTTCTTGCAGTCACCAAAGCAAGTAAAAACTCACTGTCTTGAATGGGAGGTCCTGAAATGAAGCCTCACTCTGGTTCATAAGGGATAATTGGTTAAAGACCATAAAACACAAGATAGATTCTATATGGATCTAACAGTGGGATAAAGGTCAATGCAGCTAAAAATACTTAACGAGATCAACAAGGTACGAATCCAAACTTACTGATGCGCCCTTAGAGAATTTAAGTGTTTAAGTGTGTTGGAAATGGCAGCAATGTAGCCCTCGATGGTTGATACTGATCAGCTTTCGAAAAAGGAAGTCAGCAATGGAAGTTACTGAGGGACAGGTTGAATCAATGTGTTTCCTAATGCATCAATCACAGATTTTCCACCTGGCATCATTGAATTTGGATGTCAAAGTTCCTCTGGCCTGATGATGCGATTGGCAATCCAGCCTGAAAATTTGTAATGTAGATAATGTGTGGGCTGTTGTATAGGAGGGAGCCCTTGTGTTGAGACATAAGACCCCTCCTGTGAGGTCGAGACCTGAGTTGATATACCAACAGGTAAAAAAGATTATTGAACCATGATTGTTGGTGCCACAGTGGGGCTATAAGAATACTATAGAAAGTGAAAGCTTTTGACATTTGCAGAATAGGTAGCAGTCAGAATGGTGGAAAGCATATGTGAGCCTATGATCCAACTGGAAGCTCAATACATCCACTGCCCTTGCTCTCTGGTCTCACAGGATTCATAGAGCAGTAAAGAGACCATTCCATGAGGACCATTTTGCTTGACCTGGACAAAATGCCGTAAATACATTCTATTTCCTCCAAAATATCTTTTTCTGAAGAATGTGGCTGGCTCAGAGGTTAATCACTATTGAGGCACCCAGCAAAGAAGGCATACTGACAGAAAATGAAAAGGATGAACTGTAGTACTGAATAGAATATTGCTGAAGGGAAAACCACAAGTTGGTTTTAAACTCACCTCTCATAAGCAATTTCTCTCTGGTCACATTATATATAGCACAACAAATGACTGGGCATCCTTGAAAAAGATGACTGTGCTGTACAGGTGCATTATCAGTGCATAAGTGAATGATGTCTTAATGACCATCCTTAACTCTGTGTGAGGATTTATTCACATGAAACAGACACAAAAAAGTAAATGCTATACAACAGCAATGGGTAAGATATAACTGCTATTAACTAAAACACAAAGAAAACATTCTGGTTGTTTTGAGGTGGAAAAGGGGGCAGCTGCACACTGTAATTGTTGATGACATAACTCAATTTCTGTCCCAGGTGTATTTAGAAATAAACAGTACCTGTCTTTGATGATCAGCCACCTGGATTTCTCTAAATGCATAGTCAATGAAACATATCATCTGCCATCCAAAAGTTCTGTTTTACATCTATTGTTTATGTTGTAATTTCATAAGACTGCTACATAATTTAGGGAAGATGACTGATTGGATGTGGAGGCATTCCCCTCCCCATCTGCTGAGGGTGTTCTTGTCAACCCTTGTCCCTAACAGGTTTCCTTACTATCATAACTCATCCGAGGGAATAATTCGGGTTGATGCACATATTCAACTAAAGTGTTAGATTGCGTCATCTGATTAACTGCAGTTTCTGCAGAAAAATGGAAGCACATTTACGAACCTCAAATATAAATCAAAAATAAGAGGGCATTGTACCATACATAATGTCATCTATTTACTCACCTGCACTAAATGTCGCAAACAATATGTAGGTGAGAATAAAAAAGAATTCCATGTGAGAATAAAAGAACACATGAGGGATATCTGTAATCATAAAGATTTTCCAGTGTCTTAGCATTTTAATCAATGACCACAACATAGATTGTGTTAGATATCAGGTAATAGAAATTAATAAATCTGATCCAAAGCTATCCTGTTACACTATTTTTATAGGAAAGATAGAGAACTTATTTTTTGGATAAACCAATCACATACTCAACAGCCAGTAGGGATTAACATCTCTTGTTTAAATGGAGTTCAGGCATTTTTGACAGATACACAAGATAGTTACATGGATAAAAATAAGTGTTCTCAAATCATTTAGGTGAATAAATAAATAAATAAATAAATAAATAAATAAAAAATCATTCCAATTTCCAAGTCAGATTTTTATCATTGTTGATGTAGTTTAATACATGGGTCTGCTGCCTATATTTGCTATTCTGACTATCAATGTATTCTATTCAGCTATTGCTTCAAATCTTTTCTTTATTTCTCATGTACAAAATATATCCACATACAATAATAGATGATCATTTTGATAAGTATAATAACTGATACAATGTGTAAAAAAAAAGTTGCATTTAAAAATATTTTAAAAAAACAATTTAAATAATGCATCAAATATTGTATTTTACCTTTAATGTCAACTTTCATTATCACAATGTTGTATTGTTGTGTGCTTAGTAAGCTGCATGTCCCACAATTTTCCAGTCAAGCTGACTTTATTAAATTTGTCCAGCCCTGGTGACTCAAAATGGCTGTGAGTCATACATAGTGTAGTAATAAACACACAAACACATGTACATGCACCAAAAAGGTGCGGTGGTTATAACATCGGTGATTCTGAGATTCCCTCATTCATATGATCTTGACATCCCATCCCTAATTAGCAATGATATCATTGAGATAAAATCTTATTTTTTTAGTGCATTAAAAAATCCAACAATATACTGAATACTACTTTGCATCATCAACATTCATCTTGTTCAACTGTTGTCTTGTAATGGTTATCACAATCTGGCAAACAAAAGATTTTGATTTTATTTTAAAATATACCCCAGTTCTAGATGTCTGAGAAACCAATTACCATATAAACTCATAAGTTGGATCCAACTTCATAGACCCAGATCTGCCATGGCATAATAAAATTATGTTTATATGTATATTCCTTTTCTTATCAAACATGGTCGAATCATTCAACATTAGTTGTAATTTTCATTTATAATACAAGTAACAATGCTGGGATTTAACAGTAAATACTGAAGGAACAAAGTAAATACTGAAGGAACAAAGAGAAAGAAAATGAAATGATATGGAAAAGATAGCTAGGAATGAATGTTTGCCCAAGAACTGCATGTACTCAGATCTGGGTATATGTGGTTTGTTAGGAATAATCAGTGGAATAAACAACAAAGACACCGATCTGCTGGCACAGCGTGCAGTGACTGATCAGGGTGGGTGTAGGTTATTTGCAGTTGGAACCGACATACATGAGTGTATATGGTACATGTGTTTTGTTTAAAGAATTACCCATTATACTGCAAGAATCTAGATCCCAGTTGTGTTCTGCACATTGGAATCTCACAAATGTTTTTCTCAGCATGACGTTTCCCATGGATTCAATCTCTGGAAATTTCTTTCTGCGATTTTATAATGTGTTGAACTTTTCAGTATTGGCCAATTATACAAGCTCATGGATAGATATGATAATACTTACGGTATATGGAGAATTCTAGATGCTGTATACACAAAGAAAAGTCTACGTATTTAAAACTGAAAATATGCTAATGGATTTTTCAGAAGAGTATTTACCTGTAAGATAACTACATCAATATTGGAAGGCCTGGCATCCTGACACAATCGACTCCTTATCAGCAATAATGTTGATGTGTCAATCAATAACTCTTTATAGAAAGCTTAGCAAACAAGACATTTCCAGTCCAATATTCTATTTTTACAAGATTAGATATTTAATTTTATAATTAATTTCTCACCGATTTTGCATAAATCTATCTCTTTATCAATCTTTCAGCACCCTCTATAATGTCCTGATGTACATATTAGTTAATGATGGAAAACTTATAGCAAAATGGTGAGAACAAAAAATAACAGTGTGGTAAATGTTAAACATTTGGAAATTGATAAGAAAATATTGTCATTATTTTGGGTTTCACTCTATTTAAGAGTTTGTCTTTATATCATTCTGGCCATTTGTTTTATATAAGGCAATAAGAAAATATCCCTGAATTGGTTTATGATTCTGTACATCATTCTGGGACTGCTCCGGTGGCCTAGTGGTTAGAGCATCTGCCTCGGATGTGGGAGATCATGGGTTCAATCCCCGACCGAGTCATACCAAAGACTTACAAAAATGGTACAAACAGCTGCCTCACTTGGCGCTCAGCATTAAGAGGTTAGTGTTAGGACTGGTCAGGATAATGTGACTGGGTGGGACATCATGCTACATGTCTGCAGCATGATGCCCCAGTGCTAGACATCACTATAAACTGCCACATTGCAGACATCGTAGCGATATGACTGAAATATTGTTAAAGCTACATTAAAAGTCCAAATCACACATCACATCATTCTGGCCATTTGTTTTAAATAAGACAATAAGAAAATGTCCCTGAATTTGTTTATGATTTTGTAGATCATTCCAGCGACTTGTTTTATTAAGGCAGTAAGTAAATATCCATGAATTTGTGGACAATTCTGACGAACACTCATAATGGTGCACATGACCATTGGCCTTGAACAGCAATGCATATCAGTTACATTAGCAGTTCCAAGGGCAGTTTTTTACCCATTGAGCAGCTCTAATTTTAATTTATTTTTCAATTTCTGTAATGTTCAGATATCTTTATGGGCTCCAGACAAAACAGGCATATCCAAGTTATGGTCTTGCCAGGGCTTCATAAGCAGCTTTGTTTATTCTTCATAGTGTTTTTTCATGGATCTTGAGAGAAAGCTGCATTCTAAAGGTGCTGAGATATGGCATATAATACTTAATTTCTTAAAACTGCAAGTCCATACCACTAAGTATATAAAGAAGTCCAGCTCTCCCTCATGATGTGCAAGGTTGTGGGTTCAATCCCCCGCCGGGTCATACCAAAGACTTACAAAAATGATACTAAGAGGTTAATATTAAGACTGGTCTTCCTGGTGTCAGGATAATGTGATTGGGTGGGACATCATGCTACATGTCTGTGGCATGATGCCACAGTGCTAAACATCATTATAAACGGCCACACTGCAGACATTATAGCGATATGACTGAAAAATTGTTAAAGCTACGTTAAAATTAAAGATCACATCATATCACGATGTGCTAAGTTATAACACAATATAGGTGTAATCTACCCTCTCTGGGGTGCACCCTGCCATAATCTGTTGACTGCCATGTCTCCAGAGGCATTATACATATTTTAACATTCAATATGTCACCAAAAGGCAACAATAAATTATATATCCATCATTTCAAAATCAACTGGGTGCAATAGTGTGGGGGTGGGGTGGGGTGGGGTGTGTGAGACAGGGCAGCTGTCATGTCTCACATACACTACCCCACCCCCATAGTTAATACGCTATTGCACCCAGCTGATTTTGAAATGATGGATATAGAATTTTATTGTTGCTTTTTGGGGACATATTAAATGTTAACATATGTATAATATAGGTCTTGGGGCACCAAAGCCACTGGCGCAAGCGGTCCTGGGGTGCCAAAACCTCTTGGGCCTTCATTGCTGTTGGGCACCATATATCCTTAGTATGCCACTGACTGGGTGCCAGCTAAATTACCATCCACTTTTCCAACTCAGCGGTCTATGATATTATTTCATGATAATTTTAACTACTAAACATTGCTAACCTTTAAATTTTTGGTTTCATTCGATTACTACAAAAGGTAATATTTAATAGTATATTTCACTTGCAGTACAATTATTATCTTAATGTATCTATAGTGAACATACCATCCCTCTTAAGAACTGAATGTCCTCACAAAAAAAGCTTTACAAAGCTTACCTGTGGACAACGTTGGGATTTAATGACACATCAGCACAAACCCAGCTACACAAAGAAATGCAAATGGAAAGTTTGATGTTGAGCCTGGTTGCAATCAGGTCCACCTTGGGTGAAAAGGGACTCTTATATGAAACAGTAAAGAGACCTTTCAGGCAGGATGGCTCTACCATTTCTGAACAGGCTGCTAATACATTCTTGTTCCTTGGAATGTGATGAACTTGTCCTAGGTGGCCTAGCAAGGTAGGTTCAAAACTTCTATGTAAAGAGATGGGACATGTGTGCCTCCCTGACAATGGAGAAATGTTACATTAGACGTGTCATCTGAGACCATGACACACCAACCACTTAATCTGCTGATGCACCTATGCAATGCCAGAGATATTTCTTTTATTTCTTTGGTTACTGATATGGAGGGAGGATTCATCTGAGACAAAAGACCCTGGAGAATTCTGATAATACCCTCCAGCTCTAAATGACCTTCACTGGAATCTGACTTGTCGGTGAAGATATATGTGTGCAGGTCTGGTGCATGCATTGGAACCCCAGTCAGGAATCTGTCCCAATTCATCCATACATGCAACAGGTGATGCAAAACTGGTCTTAGAGAGAGCCGGGCTGATAGAGATTTTCTGTGGCTTTTACCATGCGAAAAGATGAACTGCGGAGGTCACATATGGAGACATCCCAGGGGAACCAAGTCTGCAGTGGCATTAAGGATCCCAACAGAAACAGGTAAAGGTAAGCAGACAATCATGTTTTTGCTCGTAGTGTCTCTAAAGAGAACCAGAATCTAATTCAGTGAAACCAGACTAAGTTTTGGTTTTTGAATATGTTCTCCCCACATAAACAAAGTCCTGAGATGGAGTAAGTTCCAATTTCTCAATGTTGGGTAAAAGACTCAGCCAAGTTATTGTGGACCAACAAAGGAAGCCTGATGAAGGGACTGAACATGCACATTGTGGATCAGCCATTTGTCAAGATACTGGATAATCAGCATTCCCAGTAATCGGATGTAGGCTGCTACCACTCCCGTATCTCAGGTGAAGTCTGTGGGGGCATGGAAGAGATTCAGAATGGCAGATCATGAAACTGAAAAATTTCCTGATGCAGGTAAAACTGGAGGAATTCTGAGGTATTTGTAGTGTTGGGAAATATCAGAATATGTAAATAGGCATCCTGAAGGTTGATGGTGATGGCCCAATCTGGTGGAATAAGTGCTTTCTAGACTGAGTATGCAGTTTCCATCATGAAAGGTTTCTCCAGAAGAAAGTGGTTTAAAGGGGGAGGGATCGATTTTGATGCAAAACTTTCTTGTTAAATAGCAAGAATCAGGAATGTGGGAGAGTGATCATTCATTCCAACCTGCTCCTTTCTGCACAACTGTATGCACCTCCTCCCTCAATTTCATCTGACTGGACGGGTGAAAAAATGTATGAATTATTGATCGATGCTCACACTGGAAAGTACACAACCAACAATCATGATGCTTGACCAAGCCCTTGTAAAACAGACCAATGAGAGTACCTGGGACATTTGTGAGATGGATTCACAGCAGAAAAGGGCTAGAGTCCCCAGGTCTGCCTGCTCCTTTGGTAGAAAAGGAATAACGGTTCAAGAACTTCCTCAGTGGGGCTCTGTGGTCATCTGTGCACCATGAACCCAACTGACAAAAAGGTCTAGCCTGAGGTTGCGGATTGAACTGGTGCTATGTCTGTTTGAAGATTGTGCTGGGACAAGAGTGGTTGTGAAGGATCCATGCTGATGGCTTGAGTATGACAATGGGAACCTTTAGCATACTCTCTTAGGCTCCAAGTCAATTCATTTGAAAATTTCACAATTTGTTGAGCCTCACACATTGTAGATGTACAGGAAGTTCGCTGAGTGTATGCATAACCATTGCTAGGTCATAGCATACAGGCTTGGAAGAATCATTATTATAATAATAAACAAAGGATACACTTCTAAAATAAATGTTTATGATCTGTTGCTTTGAGATATAACAGAGCAAAATATTTTATATTTTAAAGTCTATAAATCCAGACTGAAGATGTGCTCTGAGTACTTCCCATACATCTGTTTAGGGTGAGGCTCAACAAAATGTGAAGTTTTAAAAGAGACTATCAGGAAAATGGGTTTGCCACAAGGTTAAAAGAATGAGGAAAGGGAAAGATTTTTGTTGCTGTTGTTGTTGTAGGATTTAACGCCATTTTTCAGCACACAATAGGCTATACATGGCAGCCAGCATTAATGGTGGAGGAAGAACCCGGGAAAACCCCCAGAAAGAACCACCGACCCACAAGAAGCTACTGGAAAGCTATATCACATACCCACACTGGCCGAATACGAGACTCGAACTCACGCAGAGGTGAGATGGCAGTGATCCGTAACGGAGAGCACTTTAGACCACTTGGCCACTCGGGGCCCCGAAAGGGAAAGATGTACATGAATAAAACTCACTGATGTCTTATTTATATTTAATTTGCATTGTGTGTTTGTTATTTTTTTAATTTCTTTCTTTCATAATATGCTAATGTAATGTAACATTGTATGTCTGACTTATCCTTGTCCAAAATAAAGTTTATTTTCTACTTGACCTGAATTATTTTTTACTGTATGGGTTTAATATCAAGATCATTATTAAGAGAAGTAAACATGTTTATTTGGGTCTAAGTTATGGTTATTGGAATTCCCCTACTATTTACCTGGCATACCCAACATATTCCAGGTTCTAAATTATAATTTTAGTAACATACTTTCTAATTATAACTAACATTTTATTTTGTAAACATTACAAGTTATACAGAAAGTTATTTCCCTTAGGCAATGGTTTTCCTGGGAAAATGTTAATTCTGAAATTAAGTCAAGCAGAAGAGTATATAATCTTGTTACTGTATAGATTATTCATTTGTACTTTAACATCTGAGCAAAATCAAATTATTGTTGTGCACAATATTTGATTGGAATTAATCAAATTACTTCCTCTCTGGAAATACAAAAGTGCTCTGGTAACATTCTTTGAAACAGAGACTTGAATTTATAACGAAATTTCAAATAAGGATTTAATTCTTGGATTATATTATTATGATCAACAAAAGATTGTTGGCACATCAACACTTTGCCAGTCAACACAGGCACATCAACACTTTCAGTGTTGGGTTTAGTTTGGATTTCCACTAAAGTTTATTCAGAACTTTAAATATTAGGACTTTCGTATCTTAATTCTAGGATTATTTAGGACTTAATTAAAAATACTGTAAGTTCTGTTTATTTTACATTTTACCTTTGTATTTGAGGGAAATAATTTTATTATTGATTTTTACTTCTCACTTTTTCTATTACTTATTTTAAGACTACAGAGTCATAATAGGTGAATAAATATGTTAAAACATTATGTGAATTTTTTTATAAATATTTGATATGACATTTAGGGTTCCCCAAGTGGAGGTAACACTCTCATGTACTCAGTGAGCAGCCCAGTCTGTTTGTTATTCCGCAGGATTTTCTAGTGGACATAAATTTTGTTGTAAAATAATCAAAAGATATAGTAGCCTGCAAACAAAAAGAGTCCAGTTTATCCAAAGCAAATACGAACAGAAATATTTAGGTAATAGGTAAAGAATTCACTCAAAACAATATTGATCTTATTAAAGTTTAATCTTCAATAGTGCATTATAAAGGAAGTTAGTCAGCATGAATTAATGAACATATCTTAGGCTCTGGTGTCTTCAGCCATGGAGACATCATTTGGCATCCTAAGATCCTTATCCAAGGCTGCTACACTACACAGTGGTTAAGGCATTCAAATTAGGGATTGCCAAATCCCCTTGTCAGATGCCCGAGACAGACTCAACCTCAGTTTGTGCAAGCACAAGTCTGCATGTCACGTCCCAAAACATTTAAAAAGGGTCACAAGATGTAAGACATTTTATTTATTGTCAGTAATCTGGTTAAAATACATAAAACACTAGCTCTGTGTGAACTATTTTACTGAGTTCTTTAAATCTAATGTGCATGTTAGATTACCAACTTGTAGTCAAAGTCAAGATCAGTGTCACATTTTCTCATGCTGATGTGATAATGTATATATTTACTATTTAAAGCAAGTTTTCATAAATAAGGAATAAATATTTATATTTTAACTTATCATTTACATGTTAATTGTAATCTCTGTACATGTCTGGCATTTGCCAATGTACAGGTCCTAACTCAGACTCAGGCAGTTTGTTTGATCACCTACTCTAAGCAGTCAGCTTTTCAAAAATTATGATACATGTCGAGTTAATTGTTAATGATACAACTCAAGAGATTACTTTGACAGGTGTGTTTGTAAATAAAATGTACCCCTCCCGAATGAGAGGATGATTTTGTTCAAAGGGTGTTTGATGTTTAAAAAATGTAGCACCCACAAGCCATTTTAATGATCTGATGTTCACATGATAATTACATGAGACAGACAAATCCTAATTGTTCTCAAAACATTATAAAAAGTTGGATTGTCAAATATTTTCATGCATATCACTGATTTCAACTTGACTAGATGATAAACTGTTAAGTAAATGGATAAAATGTATTAAAAAAAACTTACTATTGTGAATTCAATCCAAAATAATTCTAGAATTATAGACACAAGTCTTGATAATTAAGGTTCTGAATAAACTTTAGTGGAAAACAAAATTAAATCCATAACTTAAGGTACTGCTGTGCCTGTGGTGGTGAATGTTGTGGTGATGTACCAATGGTCTTGTTGGATCATAATAATACAATCCATTAATAAATCCTTATTTGAAATTTCAGTACAAATTCAATTCTCTATTTCCATGAATGTTATTTCTGAAGAGCACTTTCTATTTCAGAGATGAAAGAGATGAATCACTTGAATTAAATAATTTGAATAAATACAATTCCAACCCAAATGACTTTCTGGAATAGAACTAATTCTGTTCAGATCTTAAAACATGAATGGATAATTTTTTCATTAACAAGATTATATAGTCCTCTACTTGACCTCATTTTCTAAAAAAACAACAAAAAAAGAACAAGCTATTACCTACAGGAAAGGGGCTGCAAGTGGCCAAGTGGTCTAAAGCACTCAGTGTTAAGGATCATTGCCACCTCACCTGTCTTTGTGGGTTCAAGCCTCGGGTTCAGCCAATGTGGGTATGTGAGAAAGCTTACCAGTAGCTTCTCATGGATTGGTTATTCTTACTGGAGTTTCCCGCTCTTTTATTCCTCTGCCGTTAATACTGGCCACCATGAATAGCCTATCTTGTGCTAAAAAATGGCGTTACACCCTACAACAACAACAACCTAAAGGAAAATAACCTTCTAGAAACTTCTTTATGTTTACAAAATAAAATCTTTGTTATAATTAAAAGGTTTGTTACTAAAATTATAATACAAAATATGGAATATATCAGGTAGGCCAGGTATATTTATGAGGGAATTCCAATAACCTAGACGCAATCAATAGGTTTACTTCTATCAATAATGATCCTAATATTTATTAAACCCATACACAGAGAATAATTTAGTTATGTATTAATTGTTTACAGATTTTTTTAAATTTATAATTCAGGTCAAGTAAAAAATGAACTTGATTTTGGTCAATGTTACATTACAATTGCAAAGAATGAAATAACAACAAAAATAACACAAAAAAAACAGTGCAAATTAAATATGCATAACAATAAATATATTGTCATTTCCTTAAAATACAACACACTTTATTTTATCTTATTGTTTTACTTATGTTGGGATGTTATGTTTGGGGCAAGCTCACATTTTCCAAGGACAAATTTTTATTTTCAAGTCAGCCTGCCCCTAAGCTGACATTTATACAAATTTCTAAACCCCTGGAAATCATGACCAGAAGGTTGCAGGTTCAATATCCACCATCTGCATACAAGCCAACTCCACCCCCACCCCACGTAAGCGTAATTATTGCTATTAAAAGTGGCAAAAAAGCATATGTTGGGTGCTTAAAGTGTAATCTATATATTACATGTCAGAATTACAGCACATGTGAAAAAAATACATTTCTACTAACTTGGTTCTGCAGCCAGTCAAAATTCTTGTCACAAAAGGCAAAATCCATATGGATTAGAACCAGAATACAAACACAGAATATACTGAAAAATTATTTACATTCAGCACATGTTTTGAAGTTTGAAAAGATCCATCTGCTCTAACATTTTCTATCATATAACATCCACAAAACACACCGTAAAGTGTTTCACTGAACATCTGGTGCCATTTTCTTTAGAAATATAGACTTGTTCACTAACTAACCAGCTTATCTCTAAAACAAATCTATTAAGCAAAGTTCAATATGAAGAAACCCATCTGTTTTCTTGGAAATGGGTCAAATACAGCTGCTATAAACAGCAAAAAAGGAAATTACTCTTATGTTATTTTTATGCAGAAGACACCATTGTAAGAATATTCTCCAATTTATCAACAGAATTAAAGAGATGATAACAAAAATGACATAAACTTTGTATTGCTTTATTTTTATGTTTTAATGTTTAGCAGAAATGTTATTTGGTGAAATAAAATGTAATGATTACACCAAAAGCATAATGGTTGGCATGTATGCATCTAATAAGCTTGAACTCTTCATTGTAGATCTCACATGGCCAGTCAAGCTCATCTGAGACCTTGATGATACAAGATTCCATACATTTCTGATCAAAATCTGATCAGAAATAAGGCCTCTATAGTTCTTGCTCCACATAATGTTCGAAACTATTCAGTATTTCACTCATAAAATTAAAACTGAGTGAAATTATATTTTTACTAAATGAATTGGGTACATTTTTATATTTGAATAATAATATTTTAAAATTTAAAAATGCCCAGTGAATTTTGTTTATATTCAAAAGCAAAATAATTATTTCAGCACTCAAATTATCTTTGGAGACACTCTCTGCTGAGGACCTCTGTATATCTGGTGTACCCTTCTTAAACTAACCATATTTTACTAAGTATTTGGCACAATGCCAGTGTATCTGATGTACCTTCATCAGGCCAAATATATTTCATTTTGTATCCAGTATAATGCCTGCATAGCTGGTGTACCCTTATTAAACCAAACATATTTCACAATTTGGTACAATGCCTATATAATTGGTGTACCCTTATCAGACCAAATAGTTTTCACTAAGTATTTGGTACAATGCCTATATATTTGGTGTACCTTTATCAGACCAAATACATTTCACTTAGTATCTGGTACAATGCATATATTTCATTCTTTTTTCTGGTTCACTTGCATCATTTACTTCCAACAAAGCAAATGAATGCCTCCACAAATTATGTTTCTTATGAAAGCTTGTTTCCATAATGCTTATCAATTCTATCTGAGAGAATGCTTCTCACTATGGATATTGATGACTATCATCTGACTGGAAAAAGCTACATATTTTCATTAGACTTCCATCATTTGCAAATCAGCTCGTTGATTACACACCAGAGCCGAGCCATACCAAAGACTTACAAAAATGGTACTAACAGCTGCCTTGCTTGGCACTCAGCATTAAGAGGTTAGTGTTAGGACGGGTCACCCTGGTGTCAGGATAATGTGACTGGGTGGGACATCATGCTACATGTCTGCGGCATGATGCCCCAGTGCAGGACATCACTATAAACTGCCACACTGCAGACATCATAGCGATATGACAGAAAAATTGTTAAAAAGCTACATTAAAAATCCTAATCACACACACACATTTAACAATCCAAGAACTTTACCAAGTTTTCTCAAAATCAGATCAGATATATGGCTTCCAAAATAGTAACAACCGGGTTTCTGTTAGCATGAAAAATATTATTATGACTCAAGGACCCAAACATGTGAATTTTATAGGGTTCTTAAAAGATATCAAAGGGTCCAACTTCCAAGTTTCAAGAGGAAGAACAGGCAGCACTATAACAGCTCTTTCTTTATCATGCTTGCAGTAACTGAGTTCACATTCTCCTTTGTGAGCATGTGTTAAAATGCATGCAAGCATATGAGTTGTTTTTCCTGGTTAAAGTCAGGGCACCTGCTTTCAGCCTTGATGAACATTTCATTTTCAAATGAGTGTACTTGAAGGCCTCATAAGGACTTTAAAACTAGGAGTCCAGGACTCCTATTTTGGTAAGAATAGGAATCTCTCCAGCAAAAGTTGCAGTCCTCGTAAAAAAGCATGTCAAGCATTCCTGAAATCCTTGGAAAATAGCTGAAAAGTAGTTTGTGATTTTTAAAAAAATTTGTTCACACTTTTATTTTGCTATGAACTGCCTCATCCCCTTTGTAGACTCATCTAGCCTTCATAATTTTCCAACACAAACCAAAATCTAGGCCAATTTAAGTACATGCATATGTGTCATGTAAATGACAATTATAGATCCTTGTGCTGCTGGTGTCAATGAATTTCATAATGATTTTTTTTGTGACATGGGTTTCTAGATCAAAAAAGGACTACCATATTTTCATTTATGTTCATTTTGTTTTCTTGTGGGATGTATCTTTTCATGGGGTTTATTTTCCAATTTGAATCCTTCATTTCAAGACCACATGCACTACTTATTTGGCTACACTCAGAAATGAACACAGTGGAACATTAATAAGCATGGTCCCAATTATAAGTGTTGCTTGGCTGATCTGAATAACTTTAACACAGTCTGAGAAAGCCATGTGCATAATACATGTATTGGAGTGTTTAATGTTGATGTAGTGTTTATAAAAAATGACAGTATTTGATCACTTAAACAGAGTCAACTAATTAAATGTACTCTTGGCCACTTAATTATTTCATATATTCTATAAGACATAATTATAGTCTTTATGATTAAGACTTAATCTCGTTTTGTCGCTTGTGTTTTGTGATATTTATAAAATGTCCAAACAAAATATAAACAATGAAAATAGGTCTAAACCAGGAATAAACTATTCAGTTCTTTTCTACAACTCTGAATGTAGATTGTTTCAGTACCAGCTATGCCTTTATAATGTGTATCAGTGTACTGTACCACCCTTGTGTGAATTAAAGCAACCAACTAACAAATTCCATAAAACTGAAAAACAAAAAGGTGGATGTGATGCAAAACATAAACACTCAATAAATCTGTTAATTTATAATCATGGCAGCTTTACACTATTAATGCTAGTGCGTCATGAGCCTAATTACTAATCACCGGCACTATAGCTTCGTCTCTGCTGCACGACTGGTATCCCAACATAAATTATCATACCTGATAAGGTCAAGTTTACCCTGGAGATAAAAACACCCCACACGTAACTGTGCTTAAAGTCTTCCAAATTTGATCATGCACTCGAAATAATACGATATCTACCAATGATACTATTTCAAACAACTCAGAACTTTAATCACTGACCTCAGCCTCCGGCTTGTTTATACACTTGGATCGGGACAGGTGAACTTGGTGAATTTATGAGGGCGACACTTCAACTAAATGCATCTTCTGACTAATTATAAACAGGAGATCGGCCCAAAAAAATATATTTAAAACATAACGATACAACACACACTTTTGACAATAAAAATGTACGTAATGTTAAAGGAACGTGGGAAAGAAGCAATATTCGGGCAGATGAGCAATACCTTCCTGTCAATTAACTCCGAGCACTTGCGACTTCCGGTGTAAACATATCGTACAGAAGAGAAACAACGAGAATATGTTTTTGTTTCTTATCTGATACTATTTTTTATAAATATCAAAGACAATATGATATATTAAAATGCACGTTATTATCCCTTATTTAAAATTGATAAAAACAGTTTGAAGCTGATATGGTCTCCCATAATGCATTAGGTTCTACATTGGCAGTAGTTTGATACCCAAATGTTCTATCTGTATATCAGTAGACGCCAATTGTATGTTGTAAATGATGGTACCAGACTAAATGGGGAAGTTGGTTCACGCCATGAGCGGCAGTTTCAAACACAAAAGTTAGACAATTCCATAAATCCTTGAAAAAACTTTCATCAGGGTAATTTTCTTTTTTCTCTTTTGCCTAAGTATTTACTGTGGTAATTTTTTACATTATTACCAACAACCAAATATTGTCTAACAAACCGATATGGAAAAATATTCGTTAGACGTTTCTCTTGTAGAACTGTACAGTATTGTTACCTAATTTCGATGAGTGACGCGTATTTTTACTTATTTTCGGGACAGGAACAAATTTTCTAAGATATTAGTAGAGCTGGAACGAATAACAATTCATACATTCGGATTTGATTTTAATATTCGTTGTATATAAATCTGTTCACTAACTTTTATTTTACTGACGATGCTGGGGTGAAAATCTGTCTAAGGGGGTCGTACTATAATCTTAATATACCTAATCGTTTGTTTGTACCACCCAACCGATTTCAGAAACGGAAATCTTTAATGTGACTAAAAGTGCACAGAACTTAATCAGTTAATTTATTGATTTAAAAATGTATAACCTGAATGTGACCAGACTGGTTCTAACACTGACATTTTATGGGCCTTTCAGCCTTAACGGACTTGCCATACTAAGACGGAGCCATGTTGCATACATTATGGGCGAGCTGAGTTCCTCAGACAACATTGTCACATAGTTCATCCAAATCAGAAACTGCCGAATAATTTTGTAAATTACCATAATGTTGAGCATTTTTAGAGTTATATCTCTTTGCACACATGTACATAGACCAACAAGTTGTTTTTTTGTTTGACCGGCAGCAGAGACCAACGGTGTTATGCACTAATTGTGCTGAAGCCTTCGCCGGTGTATAAACCAGATGATCGGATGGCACGCTATTAATTAATAAATTTATTTAGACTAACCTTTGTATCCAGACGGTAAGTATAATCCCTCTTCTAATGATCCACTGCGTTAAATCCTTTAGAACTCTCACTTCTTTAGTATAAATCCCTGTTAGAACAGAACACCTGTGCATTCATTGGCTGTTGACCTCAGATTTGAATTACCCACGCATGCGTGTAAAGCAATAACACAAAAAGATAAGAGTAACATGTGGAAACCATCTAGCGAGGCATATATCACTGGGAACTGACTAATACTTGGGTGGGAGCTGTGCCGTTATGGCAGAAATTTAGGAGAGAGAGAGAGATATGTCATGTCAGAAATGTGAGATAGAGTGAATGATAAATAAATTGTAAAAAGACCACAAACTGTATTCAGATGTGAAAATATGCTACACAATAATAATAATAATAATATTAATTTATTATTATTACTAGTAGTAGTATTTTCAATCATATTTAATAACATTTACAATGGTATAAATGGAAAGTTGGAACATACATATCTACATATTAATACTTTACATTACTTATAAGAAGAGGGCCCCGAGTGGCCGAGTGGTCTAAAGCGCTCTTCGTTACGGATCACTGCCATCTCACCTCTGTCTGCGGCGGTTCGAGTCTAAGATTCAGCCAATGTGGGCATGTGAGAAAGCTTGCCAGTAGCTTCTCGTGGGTCGGTGGTTCTTTCCAGGGTTTTCCGGGTTCTTCCTCCACCATTAATACTGGCCGCCATGTATAGCCTATCGTGCTGAAAAATGGTGTTAAACCCCACAACAACAACAACAACAACAACTTATAAGAAGAACATGATTATTATGATGAACATTATTAATAACATTTGCAGTGGTATTTATGAATACATACATACATACATACATACATACATGTTAATACTTAACATTATTTATAAGAAGAACATGATTAGTATGATGAACTTTATTAATAACATTTACAATGGTGTTTATGAATACATACATACATACATACGTCTGTTATAATTTTATACCATAACTTATATGGATAATGTTATATTTTAATCAAAAGCAATATTTTCTTCTTCCCTTGTGCCTACTGCATTGACAAGTTTTACAACAATTTACACAACAATTACATTTACCACAAGAGTATATTACAACTTCTGTGGAACATTCTTTTAGACCAGCTGGAAGTTTATCCATATCGGGGATTCACAATGTCTCTAGAATTGTTCTTCTTAAACAGACTTGTCGATTTTTGGCAACTTCTATCATGTTTTCATCAGTTGTCGTCTTCATCATGCTTGTCCTGTAATGTTGGAGACAAGCATAACCTTTTCTCCCATCTCTGGCACATCTCCCAATCTCTTGCCAATAGCTCAGAATGCTCTTTGGGCATCCCAGTGAATAACGATATCTACATTGCTGATTTGGATCCCCATTCCAAATGCAACCGTAGCAACGAGACAGGGAATTATCCTCCTGCTCCTCCTTCTTTTTTACTTCCCCCTTATTTCGGTGACAAAAGGCAAAGTCCTCCTTAAAACAAAATCCTGGCAGCATGTACTTAAATTGTATATGGGAAACAAATTTGGAATACCTCTTTTTATGCAGAGATATTTATTCAGTGAATGAAGGTGCCAATGGAATACCAGTAAACAAAATTAGTACAGAATATGCAAAGGGGCAGATTTCAAGCTGCTCAAATTTATCACCATGTGTAAAGTTTTTTAAAATTTTTTTAGAATAAGACTGGATGTTGTCAGTAGTTTTCCTTTTTCACTAATAAATACAAGTACCTGTGGCTGCATTTGGCATCTGCATGAACTACAATGTAATACATTTTGTTGGTATTGTAAACAATGACTGATCAATACATTAAATACCTAATTTGTTTCATCATCATTTGAAGATATACATTCATAAGACATTTTGGCTCTATATTGATGAAGAAAGGGGCAGGGTAAAAGTGAAATGAAAGTCAAAGTATTTAGCACATGAAGATTATAAGGCTCCATTGTGAGGATGCCAGTCTATGCAAGGAAAAGGCTAAAAACATTCTTTCCTTTATAATAAATTTGCTAGCATTTCATGCTGGATTTATTACTAGACAAAATGTACCGAAACTGAGATCTATTTCAAAAGTAATAATAGTCCCAGTAATAATGATGTTGGCTTTCACACCATACAAGACATATAGCAACAGAACATAAATACATACAAAATTAAAAGTACAGTTAAAACATATAAGTATGACAAAACCACATGATAAGACAAACAGAACTGCCTACTCCCTGTATACCAAATTGCCCAAAACTGCCAGTGATGATTGGCACATGTTTTACTGTTTATGAAAAAAAAATGTTTCTTATATTTCTTTGATTCTTTCTTTTATTGTTATAGGAAAATTTACTTTGCATAATGTAATGAATGTGAAAGTTATACCAGTGGGAGGGGGTAAATAGTATACACTATCTTTGCTACTGAGAGGTATATATAAACATAGAAAATATACTATGTAACAGTCTAATATAATTACAAGAATTATTGCTATATCAGGACGTTAATTGGAATAATGAAAATGAAGGAGGTGAATTATTATTTTAAATGGATACACAGGATTACCAGTTGATTGGAATTGCCAATATGATGGTTGGAATTATCCTCCTTTCGTAGGAATTACCTCCATTGATCTGATTGGATAAGATCTTATTTTCTGTTGCAGTTTCTTGTCTGTGACTAATATCTGTGGCCAAATCTCGATGCTGGTGTTATACAAAGTTGACCAACTGACATGAGCCTAACATTAGTATATATTTATCGGACAGTGTATGTCCCAAAGTACATGTAGTTGGAATATGATCCATCTACCCTATTATCATTCACCTTTTTTTTTTATCATACCTGTCCAGTCAATATGACTGAGTGACTTCAGTACATGAATTGTGCTTTAAATGGGGAAAAAATATATCTAATTCATATAAAAGTCACTTAAATCAAAGTTTATTTTGGACTTGTACGATTATTCAAATATGTATAAATCATAATACTTTCATCTTCATGAGCATTATGATAAAAGATATGCACATTTCTGTGTTGATTGTAGCGCTCTTTGTCCACTTTTAGTAACGGGATGATTTTTTTTCTCAGAATGATAGGATATATGACTGATATGTGGGCTGCACAATTTGAATGCAGAGTTTAAAAATGAATTAATCTTTGTATCTTTTGAAGAAAGTGAATTCACAGAAGTATTCAAACGCATGCACCGTCCACTATTTTTATTATTGGACTTTGTTACTTTTTGCCAGCTATTGAACTAGTGATACTTAAAAGTGAAATTTGGATATTTTATCTTAGAGGTACTTCTGTAGCCTTTTTGTAACTTTTTTTTTTAATTTTGAGGAAAATTATTTGAAAATTAAACCATATCTCATGTCTTTTTGAGATGTTTGTCCCTTCATGGAATAGCTTCATTGGTATCATATCCTAAATGAGCTGTCTATTTAGAGCAGTAGTTGTTGTAGAGACAACCTATATGTTACCAGTGTCAAAGTTCCGAGACATGTAAATATACAAAATTGCACAAAATAAACTCAGGAAGATTAAGCCTTCCATAAAAACACAAGCATGAAGTGCTAAAATCTCGAGTATGAAGTGCTGAATGTTAAAAGTTGGAGTTCACCATACTGAGAAAATAAATGTTGCATTTGTTCTTTGGTCTTTGGTTTGCAGTGGTGTGAAGGACATATGGGGAGCAATGACCAGGGAAAAGCATGGAAACATTAAAGCCTCACTGCATAATTGTTTCATTTTAAACTTTCAGGTTTACAGAATGGCTGCTGCTTCAAAACCAGATGTGGATCACTTATTCAGGAAGATTGGAGAAAAGCTGGGTTGGTTTAAATATGGTGATTTGGATTCTGCAATTCAGTCAGTAAGTCAAGGTTTCTGATTCAATCCATAGTTTTGAATATTTATGTATCTTGAAGTAAGAGATTGAAGTCATTGCAAATATTCAGACTTTGTCACTTGGCAACCCACCTACCAGGCAACACCTCCACCCCACTGACCATCCAAAGGGTTGAAGTCTGGTCTAGAAGGCTTCATTGTCATCAGTTCATTCTTACAAAACATACAGAATATAATTCATCTTTATTGCTGTATTGGTGGAGCCACAGTATCACAGTTGGTAGAGCATTGGACTCTTAATTTGTGTGTGGTTGGTTTGATACCTGCCCAGGCCAGCCAGTGTTAGCTGCTCTGATGTGTCCTTGGGAAAGATGCTGGGTCTTTGCAGATTGCAGTTGGTCTTATCTTAGTAGGGAGTGTGTATATATGTGTGTGTGTGTGTGTGTGTAAATAACATACATACATACACATATATATATATATATATATATATATATATATATATATATATATATATATATATATATATATATATATATAAACTTTAATTCATTTCTGGAGGTGGTTTAATATCATTGATGCATAGGTAAGTCACAAAATATTTTTTCAGGTGATAGTTTATCAGGATAAGGATTCAAAATATCATTAAGGAGAATCAATATAAAAGTAATGAAACTAAATGATATTAACTGTATTAAATTAACATTTTCTTTTTTGTCCCATCCAAGGAAGTAAACAACAGTGTCACATAAGCCCATCTTTGCTTGCCAAGGTTCCAATATGATAACCCTATCTACACCTTGGCGGATTAAACATATATATTGGTGCTTTGTCCTAGCGACATCTACTGGATTTCATGAGCAACTAACCAGTAGCATGGTGCATTGTACATTGGTTGAAAATTGTGGAGACAGTTGACCCACGTCCAATGAAATTTACAGACCCAAAGTACAGAAGTATCTGCAGTACCCACAGAACAGTTAAATGAAAGACAAAAGAAAAGCAAAGAACAAAATAAATTATGGGTTATTTGGGGACTTCAACCTATTGTAAATTAGATTTATATACTGTTGCAAACAAAACAATGCTTGTTTTGCAAAAATGGACCTGCTTGTTTATTTTAGAAGAAATATGTGTTTGTGCTGTTGTGATTTATATTATGTTGAAGACTGTTATCTTCATGTTAATTCAGATGAACTTTCCTTAATCCCAAAAATTTAAGTACCTACGAAAATGACGTTTCATAAGATCACAAGAGTTGATACCAGTGAAAATGAATGAATTCACAGTACCTACAGACATCAAAATCTGGATCTAATAATAATAATGAGATCTTATAGGCATTGATAAAGGTTCGTGTTCTGCCAACCTTTGGAATTCCCAATTCACTTAGTTGTAGTAACCTATCAGATAAAGCATGGTATTTCATGCAAGGGGGGAGAGGGGCCCCGAGTGGTCTAAAGCATTCTCTGTTACAGATCACTGCCATCTCACCTCTGTCTGCATGGGTTCGAGTCTAGGTTTCGACCAATGTGGGTATGTGAGAAAGCTTGCCAGTAGCTTCTCGTGGGTCGGTGGTTCTTCCCGGGTTCTTCCTCCACCATTAATACTGGCCGCCATACATAGCATTTCGTGTGCTGAAAAATGGTGTTAAACCCTACAGCAACAACAACAGCAAGGGGGGAGATATAAAAAAACAATATATCTTTCAAAGGCCTTGTGTAAAAGCAAAATTTTTATGGGTATATCAAAAGATCTACAGAATATGACCTCATATCGGTGTATTTCAGATCTTTATAGCACTGCCTGTCTGTACGTACATGGGTAACATGACATTTATATAGGAAATTTAAAGGGGGGTGTAGATTGGTTGTTGCGACCAGGTGACCATTAGGACATGTTTGACTCTATACTAATTAATTAATTGTGTTCATTATCTTTTTCCATTTATGAGTCTCTCTGCTTCAGCTATCCAAAAGTGCAAAGGCCAAGTCTGCCAAGTCAAGACTGTGCCTCAAGAAAGCAGTCAAAAATGAAACTGGTAAGTTAATGAAATGAGAATGTGGTAAAATATATCACTGAGATATAGAGTTTGTTTAGATAATTAAATGTCTTCATAGTTTGCATGTAAAGAAAACACATTGTAGGTTGAAATAACACAACTTGGTTAATATAATTATAGTCCAGATAACTGCCTTGTTCAAACATTTGGCAGTAGTCCTCATGAAGGAACATTGTGACTGACATATTTTAGCTTTTATATCAGTTGCACAAAAATGTTACCTCTGAAATAAATGCGCAAAAATGTATTTAAAAAAATATTCATAAAACTGCAATTTTTTCAGATATTGGTCCATGGCACAGTAGGAAACATATTGACCATTGTAGACACTAGTATTTTTTGCACCTCTTAAGATACAAGCAATCTGTGTATACTTCCTTATTAGATCCACCACTTAACAACTTGTGAATTCACATGAAATGACACAACCCTACTCCCCATTACTATTTGAAATTAATATGCTAAATTGGCCCAAAAAAAATCAACTGTTTCATCAATATCAAGTGACCAGTCAGATTACAAAATTGATGGATTAAATGACTGTCCTGGGCAAATTGGGTTACAGTGTAAAATTAATTTGTTCATTTTATAATTTGGTATGTTAAACAGATAAGCGCTTGACAGTTAACTGCCAGGCAGTTAAATGACAAAACATCAGTGATCAAGTCAGTTCCTCCATCTCTTAAGACACAGTCAGTTGAAGGGCCTTTCATCGATCTGTGGTGAATATTTCCTTATTAGATCCACTTTTTGACAACTTGTAAATCTACATGGAATGACACAACCCTACATGCCATTACTGTCTGAAATTACAATGCTAAATTGGCTGAAAATCAACTGTTTCATCATTATCAAGTGACCAGTCAGATTACAAAATTGTTGGGCCCCGAGTGGCCGAGTGGTCTAAAGCGCTCTTCGTTACGGATCACTGCCATCTCACCTCTGTCTGCGGTGGTTCGAGTCTAAGATTCAGCCAATGTGGATATGTGAGAAAGCTTGCCAGTAGCTTCTCGTGGGTCGGTGGTTCTTTCCGGGGTTTTCCCGGGTTCTTCCTCCACCATTAATACTGGCCGCCATATATAGCCTATCGTGTGCTGAAAAAATGGCGTTAAACCCGACAACAACAACAACAACAAAATTGTTGGATTAAATTACTGTATAGGGTAATTTGGGTTACAGTGTAAAATTAATCTATTCATTTTATGATTTAGCATGTGATAATCCTGTGACAGTTAAATGACAAAACTTTGGATGATTGAGTCACATGACGAAAAACGACCAAAATATTTTGAATGACTGGTTGCTGGATTTTGTGGAAAAACAGATTATCTGAAGGTGTTATATGGTAATTTTTAGATAACCCACAGTTCTAGAAAAAGCCAGTTTTAAAAGTTGTTAGTTTGTATACAGTTTAATATACATTATGTTTAGGAAACAAATACTTTTTAAAAAAAAAGCTTTGAAAAACAAATCTCCTTAAACACCTCTGTTTAAAAAAAGAGAAAAATCCAGAATTTTTCTTTATAAAGGGTGTCCTCATGTTAGCAAATTTAAATTCAGATTCTGCAGTGTCATAAAGAAAAAAGAAAACTGACATATATTGATGATCACACACAGAGACTGATGACTTTTAAGTGATTCTTTCCTCTATAACACAAGACTACTCAATGTTTCCTGCATGTTTGTTTCTTGTTACTTTTGTGCATTTTCTAATTTCCTTCACATTTTATTGGAAAAGCTACTATTGGTAGCTTGTAATTAGGAAGAGAAATATAACACATTAACTGACTTCATGACTACATGAATTATTTTCATGAGAAAGTGGAAAAATAATGTCAGAATGCAATAGAGCTTTATCACTGAGGCTGTAAGTTGATTAATGCACAAATTTGTAAAATATTTTTGATCTAAGTGTTGAAAGGACATGCTGATTTTAGACAAATTATTTCTAAGAAGACTAAGTTTTACACTTAGCAAAACCAGTTAGGCTTCAGATTTGTTAAAGATGCAAAAGCAGATAACCTATATTTTCATAACTTTTCTGGTTGTGATGGCAGTGACTTCTGTAATATTCATATTCTTTATTAAAATATTTTATATTCATATATCTCCATTAGCTACTGCATTGAACTAAAACTTCAGTATATTATTACTAATGGCCTAAAGTTTGTACAGTAAAAACTGTCTTGTGAGACCACCTGCCTTGAGAGACCAGGTCTTGTTGCACAGATTGATTGGTTATATAGTATTATTACCTGTCATGGGAGACCAATATTTTTTGGCAGAAGGGGTGGTCTTTCAGGACAGGTTCTATTGTACTCTTATCTGCTAGGATTTCCTCTGTTGTCTGCAAAAGCAGAAAGCTTCTTCATCTCAGCACCTTTCAGATTCAAAACATTGCATTTGAGGGACTTGTTGAATACACCCCTCATACCAAATCACTAAAATTGTCAGCACTAGATGATGAACCAATGTTGAAAGAAACCCACCTTATCATGTATCATACAAAAATTGTACAAATATACATCGTATGATGCATTTTTGTATTGCCCATTGTTATTTTTATTCTGCATGATATTTAATGTCAAGTATAACTATGAGATTTCATTTCCATATGCACTGTCTATATTAGTCGTGTGATTTATGATTCTTTTCATATTTTATATTCTTCCAAAGACAGCAAATCCTCTGAAAAGAGTGCATCAACGAAGAAAATCCAAAAGGCAAAATTAATACTAGATGATTCATCTTCACATGGCAGCAACTCTGGTGATGACGCTGATCTTTTTCCAAAGAGTGCATCAACCAAGAAAATCCAAAAGGCAAAATTAATACTAGATGATTCATCTTCACATGGCAGCAACTCTGGTGATGACACTGACCTTTTTCCAAAGAGTGCATCAACCAAGAAAATCCAAAAGGCAAAATTAATACTAGATGATTCATCTTCACATGGCAGCAACTCTGGTGATGACGCTGATCTTTTTCCAAAGAGTGCATCAACCAAGAAAATCCAAAAGGCAAAATTAATACTAGATGATTCCTCTTCACATGGCAGCAACTCTGGTGATGACGCTGATCTTTTTCCAAAGAGTGCATCAACCAAGAAAATCCAAAAGGCAAAATTAATACTAGATGATTCATCTTCACATGTCAGCAACTCTGGTGATAACGCTGATCTTTTTCCAAAGAAATCCCAGAAAAATGGTAAATATCAATAAACCTTCATGTGAGCAGAAAGTTTCTAGAAAATAATGGAGATATTGGGAAATGCTGTTTCAAATTAAAATAGACAAAAAAGTAAATTGGATAAGAAGGGCAAGACTTGGACACAATGCAGTTTGGTGTGAATTTGGGTGTTTTGTAACACCCCTAGATAGGATAACAAGCTTATCTATTCAATCGCATCAACAATAACGAAAGCTAGACTTTTTGTAATAATTTATTTATACTCAACTGTATGATTTGAGAACATTTATTTTATCCATTTACTTAATAATTATCACCAAGAAACTAGTGACATGGATGAAAACAATTTTTGACATGTCAGCTTTAATTTAAAATATTCACTAATTTTGTCATCGGTCATATGGGTCTGAATTCAGAGGATAAACATAGCACAATCATGACACGAATGATGAAGCACATTTACTTGTCAGTATGGCCCAAGTTGGTAAAGGTTTATCTGCGTTTTAAGCCACCGTTGGTAGCATTCCTAAGCACAAACTTTTTGCCTGCAAAAAGGAAACTTGTTCCAGTCACATTGGAAAATGAAAAAATCCGTCAGATTCCATTGCTTTTTTTAAGTTTGGTAATGACTTCTTTGAAGTTAAGTCATTTGTTTTTATTGAAGATTGTAGTCAGCTTTCTTTGATGAAAGGTGCATGCGTTATTGAAGTCACTGCTCTAGGCCAGCTTTGGAGAACCAAGCAAATGCCGGTTTCTTATTGTGGCAGCAACATCAAATAATTGTACTGCATGATTGAGACTGATTTTTTTCCACTTGCTTAGTATGTTTTCATAACAGTCAGTGCTTCTTTGAAATTTCAGCAAACTATTTTATCTGGGTAAATTTAAAACAAAGGAATTGGTTGATCATAGTTATAGTTCCTCTCTGCCTATTGAATAGACCAACAAATAAGATTTTTACATTTGTGAAATGATGCTGCCTCCCACTCATGCATCAGAAATTTAACAAAGGGTCAACGGACGACAGATGCAGGTGTTCTGGTCTGATGACAAGGATTAATACAGAAAATGTGGGTGTTCTGAAGGATTTAATTCTGAGTGGAAAGAAGAGGAACTTTACTTACCATTCACACACAAATGTCAGTCTATGAAATATATTAATTACTAGTGAGCGGCCGAAAATCTGATGAAAGATAGATTACAAGATAATGCCTCATCTGGTCGATCTCTGCTACCAGAAATGTCAACAACAAACAAAGCAGATATCTCACAACATACAGTACTCATGCTAGATGTCAACATAAGATGGTTTGTCAGTATGGACAAAGAAATTGTTTATGTAACAATAGATAAATTTCAGTGCCTTTTAGATCATGTTTGCAGTTTCCTTGCATGGGGCCTCTGAATTTCTCCAGTCCAAACCAATGGTTGTGTATACCGGTTTAAACAGCCAACAATGTCACTGATAAAAAAAGTGCCAGATGATTTATTTTGCCACCAGTAAGGTAAATCAAATCACGGTTTGTGACATTGGCGAAGCTCTATGCGATCCTAGAATAAACCTTTTACACTTTATTTTTTGTACTTTTAAGAAGAAAAAACTATTGTTTCGTGTACAAGAAAAGTACATATAAAGTTTCAGGAGCCACCCCACTATCATCTTGTATTATTCATGCGCGATCTCTTTCTCAAAATGATAATAAACTTTATATGCGTATTTCATACTTTTAAGAAAGAATTTTGTTTGTTTGTATGTGTGAGAAAAATACATGTATACAAAATTTCGGGAGCCACGCTGCAACCGTGTTATATCCAAGTTTGTGTTATAACGAAGCATGCTATAGCTGGGTCACACTGTATTTACATATGCTTCAAATGTGACTGATAAATTAAAATATAAATATTTATTCTCCACTTATCAAAACTTAACCCATTTGTTAATATTCACGTTGTCTTCATGAGACAATGTAAGACTGACTGACAACAAATTGGAAACAACAACTTTTGACATGGTATATTGTGAAATTAAAGATTGGTACATGAAAGAAACTATTGGCAGCAGTATAAAGAAGGCATTATTTATATGCCATAAATAAAGTTGCTGCGACAAGATTGCAGAATTTGATAAAAGTTGTAGAACATAAAGCATTATGAACTGAACACGATTTTCCCCAAGGCAGGTACCTTACAAACTGAGACAAATTTTGAACATATCTGGGTGTCAGGCAAGTGGATTTTTTAAGCCCTGAACTAGCCCCGTGCGTCTTTGAGAAATTGCTTCAACACTTCACAGATATTATTGGCATCACTTGAACATGCACATGTAGTGTTGTCATCACACTCCAATGTGTTTTCCTTTCCATGTCCCACTTTTATGACAAATTTATTTGCTATATGCCACTCCAAAAACTTGGAAGGTATTCTTGAAGTGAATTTCACATGCAGTGATGTTTGTTTAGAGTTATGTCAATTTTTCAATCCGCTGTGTTCTTTTGCATGTTCATGCATACATTATGTAACTAGATTTGATGTTTAAATAAAATGAATCTCCTGGAACTTTTGATTACCTTTGGATATGCTACTACTTACATAAAAGTATTTCACTAAGGAAATATTTAGTTAGTAATTTCTGTAAAGGACAATATGATGTGTGCAATCAGTTTCTTATAGCAGTGCCTTTTGCAAGGCACTGAATTTTAACTGGGCAACCAGGAAATGTAACATAGTTTCTTATAGTAGTTCCTTTTTCAAGGTAATGAATTCTAACTGGCAACCAGGAAGTGTAAAAGCAGTTTCCCAGGGCACTGGGCTTCCAGGAAGGTCTAGAATTTAATATATTTTTTTTGTGTCTATACAGATTAGCTGTTTGAGAAACTGACTTGTCCTGCAGCATCTTCACTAGTCCTACCATCAAAACAAGGACACACATCTCGATTAATAACACTTTTATTTTATTGAAAGCAGGAAATAGAGCCTCCAATCAAAATGATGAAGTAAAATCCTAACTGTTCATAGTAACTAGGGGGCCCTTAAATCTCAGATTTATGCAGCTAGCCTAGATGGATCTTGGACATCATCAAATTATATGGATTTTAGAACTTAACTATAATACCATAAACTAATGTTGATTGCTGACTAGTGACAAGTGATACTTTGCTAGCCACTGTAATGTTGAAATTTTGAAAACTACTAGCCATTTGGCAAGTGGACTAATTTTAAGTAATGCTACCATCTGATTTTGAAATTTGTTGAACCGTGATACTACATGAGAAATAGTTATATGAAATATGTGACTCATTTCAGATTCTTCCACAAAAATCTGCTTCTCTCCTAAGATATCAACCAAGAAAATCCAAATGGCGAGACTAACACTAGATGATTCTCATAGCAGTAACTCCAGTGATGAAGCTGATCTTTTCTCATGTAAAACAAAGGGAAATAGTAAAAATAACACTATTAGTAAAGATGTTAGCAAAAACGTTCTACATGGTAAGAATGAAGTTGGGTTTTCCTCTCCTAGACATAGTAAAGAGAAAGAAAACGTTCAGCATGGTAAGAATGAAGTTGGGTTTTCCTCTCCTAGACATAGTAAAGAGAAAGAAAATGTTCTGCATGGTAAGAATGAAGTTGGGTTTTCCTCTCCTAGATGTAGTAAAGAGAAAGAAAAGTGTTCTTTAGTCATGAAGAGCAAGTCTAATGGACAAATGTTGGAAAAATGTGAAAAGACAAAACTTGTTGACGACTCTCTAAGACTATCTGACGAATTTATTGCCCCACAAGAATGTAAAAGAAAAACAGGCTACTGTCAGCAGTTTACTTCAGATAATGAAAATGGATGGAATAACTCACAGTTTGAATTAAGTCCTGATTTACAAGATTTTGGGGATCCACTAAAAGAATCTACAAGAATTCATCGCCGTAGCAGTGTGACTTATCACAAAATATTGAATGTCTCTGGAATATCATCCACAGGATCTAGTAGTATGGACGACCAAGAATTTAGCGATTCTATATTCCAGTCTGATGACACATATAAACAAATGCCACAGAGGCATTCCACAGTAGGAAAACCTGTTGGATGTGATTATCAAATGTTTCTTGTGCCCAGTACTAGAGTTATTGCTCAGACACTTGACAATATAACTCTTGATGAGTTTTATACTGTCAGTGAAACCAAGGACGAACAGACTGGTACTCGACAGCAGGAATCAGTGATTCAAGAAACAGTTAATGAAGTATCAAAAGATTGTCACTTTGTGACTGTGGAAGATTCTCTGCTTGAAGAACAAGCTCCAGTTAGCTGTTCAGGATCAAGCACTCACAGAGTCCAATCTAATTTCAGTCAATCCTCATCAAAGCAATCTTTGCCTGGTGTGCATGTCATTCCAGATTCAGAGCCCGAAGATGATAATAACAAGGGCGACATGCTGTCCAGAGAGCACATACATGGACCTGGGAGACAACTCTTACTTGACAAAAATGATTACTTAATGCAAGAAAAGTCAGAAAAGTCTATAAATATTACAGGTAATAATTACAACAGTTTATCATTTTCCCAGGATCATAAAACTCCAGATAAATCGCTTCCAGATATTTCTTTACTCAAGTTTGAAGATAACGAAGACAATTCAAATTTACATGCCAAGAAACTTTCCAAAAAAAAGACTAAGGAAGACTTTAGTTCCTTATTGGATTCACACAATAGTTATTTACAGTCAGGTAATGAGAACTTAAGTACAGAAATGGGAATATCAACAGACAACACATGTTATGGAGAAAATGGGAGTTGGTTTGAAGTTGCAGATGTATCCGTTCAGTGCAACATTTCATGTAAGTCTGTGATTTTGAGCCCAAACACTTCAGAAAATTATAAAGGTATTAAAACGTGTCATGCAAGTTCACAGCGGAATGAATCACCTATTGGAGATGATAATATTGGTAATAATACAAATTCCCCTGAAGACAGTAGTGTGGACATTGCAAATGTTAATGATGAAGATGAAAGTCTGTATGAAGTAGTTGATGTCTCAATTCAAACAGATAATCCTATGGTCGTAACAGATAATTCAGAATATCATAAAAGAGAGTCAGATGATGATGATAATGATGTCTCTGCCAAATTACTGAACAATAATTCAACAACTATTGATAGTGGTTTGCATGGTAGTGACTCTAAAAGCTCAGCAAAGATACTAGAAACTGGTTTGTCATCAGTCATCAGTACAGAATCACATGAGTCACCTTCAGTGTTTTGCACTTCTATGAGAACTCCTGATGAAAAGTTGAAACAGACTTCGAGTTTGAACATTAAACAAACCCACCAGAATGTATTACATCCCAGTGATAAAAGCAAACAACTCCAAAACGATGCACAACGAAATTGCAAGAGAAAAAAGGCACAAGCAGATGAAACCATTTACTTCGATGCAGTTAGTGACACTGATCAGGTTGAACTACCATCTACTGAAGTTGAAAACAATCTTCCAGAGGAAGATGGTTCAGATTTGGGAGATGGAGAGAGAAGGAAAATTGGCTATGATGGAGCAGAGAAAGAAGTTTCAGGTTTGGAGGATGGAGAGAGAAAGAAAATTGACTATGATGGGGCAGAGGAAGGTGATTCAGATTTGGAAGATTCAGAGAGAAGGAAAATAGGCTTTGATGGTGCAGAGGAAGGTGATTCAGATTTGGGAGATGGGGGGAGAAGGAAAATTGGCTATGATGGAGCAGAGAAAGATGTTTCTGGTTCGGAGGATGAAGAGAGAAGGAAAATAGGTTTTGATGGTCCAGAGGAAAATGGTTCAGCTCCAAAAAAGAACTCTTGCAGAGGTGTAGTTATACAACCTAGCGCAGATGAAAATAAAAACAATTGGAGGTGAGTGCAATAATCCATATTAAAGTCTATACATGTATAGAAGGTATGTCATCTAGATTCTTCTTTGTTTTAATGTTCCAAGTAGTATTTTTAAAAATAATATTCTGATAATTCTAGACAACATATCAGCAGATATAAAAGAGCAAGATTATATTTCATCCCTATATCTGTTACATTTTCAGGGTCTGAAAATGTTGCTTCTTTCTCACTGGTCCAGGACAAGTAGGACACACTTCCCAGGTCGCATAAGCCAAAGACCAGTCTGACATGCAAATATTTACTTCAGTGTATGACATTAACCAAAGATTTTAAAAATATCAAAACAATAGAAAATTCAAAATTCTGAAAATTGCTGGTTTGTTTATTCGATCATTTAATTTTTTTACTAACTTTAACATTCTAAAAATTTACAATTTACAATCACATTATAGTATCTTCTATTGGTGTCTGAAAGTTCTCAAAAAGATATCAAACACCCAGATAAAATAAAACACATTTGTCATTCAAAGCTCATTCAGTAAAACAGATGGGAAAAACCCATAAAGTCAGTCAGAAACCCCACAAAGTAACTATTCACATGGCATAGTCAAAACTTCCTATTACTTTTCCAACTCCATTTTTAGATATTTTGACATTTTTGTTGTCATAATATCTAAAATGGGGTGGGTCAAGTCAGAGAAAAATCAGACAACCTGACAGGTTGCTTGGCCTCAGATCAGGTTTGCTTTGGCCTTTGCCCTGTATGTGTCAAGTACTGTGCTTTCCCAGAAGAAAGCAGTCAGTGTGCAATGGTTTTATCTGGACAGAAATCAACTAGTTCTGATCTCTCTGCCATAGTAAATAACTGGTTGTGCACTCAGTTTTGTAAGTTTTTAGGAAATCAAGGTCTTGTGTTTAATTTAAATATGCTATCATGGGTCAGTAATAAAACTGGATGTACCTTTGAAAAATGCGCCTAATCGATTGGCTTACTCCAGGTATGCCATAAGTGCAGAATAAAACATAAATGATCACATGTCGTCATATCAGTCCATGGACAAGCTTTATTCCAGCAATTCGGTAAAGTCAGAATATGCTTATATTATATATAAACACAGACATCAACATTTGTCTTTCTTTGAGTCCCATTCAGGATGCCAAACAAGAGGTCTCAAGTTTAAAACTTGCAGCATTGTAACTTTGTTTAACTTTTTGAATTTTTATGTTGAAACATACTCTTAAACTCACTTTCCCAATTTTTTTGAATTTTTGATTTACTTTATTTAATTGTTATTTTGAAACTTTATTTTATGACTCCCATCCTAAGATGAACAACTGAGTTAGTTTTATCATAATTTCCATCCTTTTCAGACATTGGTTTCTAAAGATCAGCAGTGCAACACATCATATAGCAAACACATTTGCTGTGGTTGGTTCTTTTCTTCCACCAGTAAATCCATGTTGATACAAAGTCATCTAGAAGATAATTCGATAATATTGATGCTTAGTTTTAGTTATGGCATAGAACAGATGAATGTTTTATTGATGATGATCAGGCTCAGACTGGTGGTCAGCAAATTACACACAAAAATTTGCAGATTTCTAGTGGCTTTTTACAACACAAGTCCATCACTTTCGTTCAACTTCCTCTTGCGTCGGTGCACTTTTATGACTCTATTTGGATTTGTTAAGAATAAAAAAACACATATTTAATTTATAGGAACAGATAAGAAATGATAAAGGTCCAACAGGCTTACATATGACTGGTCTGCAACAAGAAAATATCTCTCCCAGACTTTGGCCCGCTGTATTTTTCAGGCCCTGAATTGGACACTGTGAAGATGTAAATAGTAATGACGGTGAAAGATCATGTTGTGTCTTTAGCTTGGTAGGTTTCAGGTACAACTTATCACCTTCAACCAGTTACTGAAATTACAATGTTTATCCAATTGCAAAGAACCAGCTCTGCAATCAAATAATGCACCAGTCAGTCAATCCAGTGACAACATTCCCAATTTTGACCTTCTAGCCAGGCAAGGCCAATCAGGTTAAAATGGTTTAGAATCTGACAGGTGTGCCTTTTTCCATGTTAAACATCGACTTCTTACACAAAATTTCACTAGCCCAGTAATATTTTCTTGCGCAGACTAATCGGTTTACAAAATTGTGTTCCCCTGCTTTGTCTGCTCTCTCTTTGAGGGCCCCATATGGCCAAGTAGTCTAAAGTACTCATCCTTACTGATTGCTATCATCTCACCTTTGTCCACATTTGTCTTTGGTTGAGCCAAAAAGGGTATTTGAAAAAAATTGCCAGTAGCTTCCCATGAGTCAGTAGTTCTAACCAGAGTTTTTCCAGTTCTTCCTCCACCAGTAATACTGGCAACCATGTATAGCTTGTGCACTCAGAAATGGTGTCAGATCCAAGAAACAACTGCTCTCTCTTTCTGTGTGCATATATTTATGTACACACACACACATGCATACATACACAAAACATGCATATAAATCTAACTACAACACAGACCCTGATCTGTCAGCACGTTACAGTTTATGTTATAACAGACCTGGAATTTTACATAAATTTCTTTTTTACCACAAGGACTAGCAGATGAAGACATTTTTTTCTGAATCTTCACAGGAACTACTGAAATTATGATAAATACTGGACTACTGGTTAGACAGGAAATTCACAAGCCTCATGCTAGTGGACTACATCTAATCTGGAGCCCTTTCCAATTACAATACAACATGGACATTGATCTGCATAATGTGATGGCAGATCAGGGTCTGTGTTATTGTTCTGATTAATCATAAGAAACAAATATGACAGATATGTTAAGCTGTTTTATTAACTTCCTTAACCCATGTGAATCTCATTTTTTCAAACTAAATTCACTTAAAATTGTCAAATTTGGTTTGATTATTCCATATTCGAGCAAACCTAACAATACCAATAGAAATGTTACTTTACAAATAGTCAAAACATCCCTCCTTAATAAGATTTTGCATCAGTGTTTATTTGTACAGTAAGCCATCATTTTAATGTTGTCTGTGGATGCCAGAGTATACTGCCTTTTAATTACATCCATGATGTAATTGTAGTAACATAATGTAATGTGATCCATTACTATACTAGCCTTGTAATAGGAACTATGTTATAATGAAGGGCCGGGGCCCCGAGTGGCCGAGTGGTCTAAAGCACTCTTCGTTACGGATCACTGCCATCTCACCTCTGTCTGCGGCGGTTCGAGTCTAAGATTCAGCCAATGTGGGCATGTGAGAAAGCTTGCCAGTAGCTTCACGTGGGTCGGTGGTTCTTTCCGGGGTTTTCCGGGTTCTTCCTCCACCATTAATACTGGCCGCCATGTATAGCCTATCGTGCTGAAAAATGGCGTTAAACCCCACAACAACACAACAACAACAATAATGAAGGGCCTAACAGTGGTTGAGTACGTACGTACATATATATATATATATATATATATATTCATTTTTTTTTTCTTCCCCAGAGCAAGAAGAGATTATGACAGTGAATCAAGTGATGATGGACTTGAAGCATGTGAGCTACTTTTCAATCCTTTTATTATCTCCATGTACAATAATAATCATAATAATAATGGGAACAAAAACTGAATCAGGACCGTACCTCAAGTGACGAAGGTATGTTGATGCCTATATGAAGAGAAAGGTATATCATAATTCTGTAATGTTCCTCATCAACATTGATTTACAACAACAACAAAACTATACTTATGCTTACCATGCTACTTTTAAGGCCTTCCATTGAGATTTGAGGTCCCGATTTTCCATCCATCAATACACTTTATAACCAGCATAGCTCACCAACCCTTTGACATAATTTGGGGCCATTTTGGTATTTCTGGTACTATTCAAAAGGCATAGCCTGATGTGCAAATACAGCTTCAATGATGTAAGTCTTTTATGGGTATTACGTTTCTTGTGCTTCATTTTTGACAGAGTTATAGGCCTTGTTGATCAACTTCATTAGTTCATGTATTCACTTGGCAGTTGCTTGCATCCAGCATATCTCAATAACCATTCAAAATAAATATCCTGATGCAATTTGCAATGGTGTTGGGGAAGTTATTTTATGAGAAAAATGCACTGGTCTTGACATATTGAGAGCACTCATGTCTGTGCATTGTCCAATTTCCCTGCTCAGTTGTCCTAATATTAGAGCAGACTATTTTTAATGTGCCAGTTGTCAACAATCTTATGAATTACGTAGAAAAATAAGTTTATACACAATAACTCTGTGCTCAATAGGCATGTGAAACTCCTATGTTTGAGTACAACTATTGTCATGAAAGTGTATACATCAAACTAGTTGTCAAGAAAGTGCATAAATCAGTGAAAATGTACACATCAAACCAGTTATCACGAAAGTGTACACACATCAAACTAGTTGTAATGAAAGTGTACACATCCAGCTAGTCATGAAAGTGTACACATCCAATTAGTCATGAAAGTGTTCACATAAAATTAGTTGTCATCAAAGTGTAAACATAAAATTAGTTGTCATCAAAGTGTACACATCAAACTAGTTGTCATGAAAGTGTACACATCAAACTAGTTATGAAAGTGCACACATCAAACTTGTCATGAAAGTATACACATCAAATTTGTCATAAAAGTGTACACATCAAATTTGTCATGAAAGTGTACACATAAACTTGTCATGAAAGTATACACAACAGGCTAGTTGTCATGAAAGTGTACACATCAAACTAGTTGTCATGAAAGCATACAAATTAAGCTATTTATGAAAGTTAACACATCAAACTAGTTGTCGTGAAAGTATACACATCAGGCTAGTTGTCATGAAAGTGTACACATCAAACTAGTTGTCATGAAAGTGTAAACATCAAACTAGCTGTCATGAAGGTGTACACATCAAGATAGATGTAATAAAAATTTTCATCAAACTAGTTGAAACTGCTATGGTATGGAAATTCATTTCTTGATAGATGTTTTTTAACCTTTAGTTTTTCAGAAGATGAGAACTCATGTGCAGTCTAAGGGAGGTAACAGTGGTCACAAGAAATCAAGAAACAGGTAGACTGTCATCAAGTTACCATATTTAGCACTATTCCTCAGAATTATACTCTTGTCTTCTTTTTTACCATTTATACTGTACTTCCTTAAAGGTCAAGTCCAACTGCAAAAATACTACACAGCCAGATCTGCCATTGCATAATGTGCCAGCAGATCTGGGTCTATGCAGTTTGTTAAGCTAACATAGACCTTGATATGTTAGCGCATTATGTAACAGCAGATCAGGGTCTGTGTAGTTTGCAGTTGGATTCAACTTATAAGAAAGTATGTAAGTTACAAATTCTTAAGGAATCTTGATTTATGTAGATGTTGCTACACTATAAATATTTTGCAGCTTTCAGTCCCTGAGGTAAATTATTTTCCATGTTAAATCAATTAAGAGATTTTTTATGATTTGCCTCAAGTGAAAATCGTGGATTTTCTTAAAGAATGTTGCTAATACAAAATGTTTTGAACCATTTTAATAATTCTTATCTCTTTACCATTGTTTATTTTTTCTTTACCATTCTGAGAAGTTTTGGATTATCTTACTTTTTGTCAAAGGGTTTATCTTCCTGAATATTTTAGTTCCTTTTCTATTTTCACTGCATAGATTATGCTCAGTACTTTGTTGCCAGAATTGTATTAATAAATGTGCCATTAAACCCTATAGATACTGTCTAATCTGGCCATGTATGGGGACCTTAATCCTATAGATACAGTCTAACCTGGCCATGTAGGGGATCTAAACCTTATAGATACTGACTAATCTGGCCATGTGAGGGACCTGAACCCTATAGATATTGACTAATCTGGCCATGTGAGGGACCATAACCCTATAGATATTGTCTAATCTGGCCATGTGAGTGACCTTAACTCTATATATACTGTCTAATCTGGCCATGTGAGGGACCTTAACCTTTTAGAGCCTGTCTAATCTGGCCATGTGATGGACCTTAATCCTATAGATACTGTCTAATCTGGTCATGTGAGGGACCTGAACCTTATAGATACTGTCTAATCTGGTCATGTGATGGTCCTGAACCCTATAGATACTGTCTAATCTGGCCATGTGATGGACCTTAATCCTATAGATACTGTCTAATCTGGTCATGTGATGGTCCTGAACCCTATAGATACTGTCTAATCTGGCCATAATGGGGACCTGAACCCTATACATATTGTCTAATTGGGCTTGAATTTTGGGCTGGACTGGCCATATAGTATTAATAAAAAAAATACCATGGCAATCACTCCTGGCGATTCAGAATTCTCTGGGATCCATATAACACAGGTTGTTTACATTTCACTCCGATGTTGTAATGTTTGGAACAAAAGACATTCGAATATAAGGAATACAGTTACTTCTGTACATATCGGTTGATTTTTTTTGGTAGTTATCTATATGTATAGTAGTTCTCAATATATAAAAATAGTATTGTTCACAAAATATCAATTGAAAAGTTTGTAATAAAAATAAAGTATAAGTATATATAGAAGCAGATGTATTGAAGTCATCAGCGGATTGGATCAGAAAACTATTGATATTTATTAGATAAAATAGTATCAATTTTTGTTCCATGGTCATAAAATATTGTGCTCCGAGGTCAGAACCAAAACTTAAGTATATTTCATCATATTCAATCTGAATGAAGTAGAAAGTTATAGATTACCGGTCATTTGAGTAAATTAAGTGTTTTAAGTTGATTAACATACAAACAACTGATATACTTCAAATTGAAGGCATTTGTGGATAGCACTGAAACAAACTGTAGGTGATAGTTTCTGTGAATTTCAGAGATGGGTGTATAGCACATATGGTTGTTGTATACATGAAAGGTGATGAAATCTTTGTTAAAAAGAAAAATTGTGGCAGTTAAAAATGTCAAGACTTTTATTAGCAGATTGAAATATTTACTATGAAGACAGTCACTTCCACCCACAAATGTAACATATTTACTATGTAGACAGTCACTTCCACCCACAAGTGTAACATATTTTCAAGGCTGTATCAATGATAAAAGTTACTCAGTTTCCAAAATGAACAACTTAGCACAGATGAAACTTTTGCCAACAAATCAATAATTAAATATACATAAGGAGGGGATTGAAGAAAATAGTAGCTGATTGGTGTATAGTAAGTTAAAAGACCACAGTATTCAGAAGAATTGTTTTCTGGTGCACCCAATAATTAAATATATCAGACAAACTATTAATAAATTGTCTTTTTGTTTTGCTTTTTTGTTTGTTTGTATAAGGTATTATTTAATGCCCAAATGGTTTATTTGATTGACTATCTGAATTTTTACTGCCCCTCTTAATCCACGACCGCTTCAGTGGTCTAGTGATTAGAGCATCCATCTCGGATGGGGGTAGGTCGCAGGTTCGATCCCTGGTCGAGTCATACCCAAGACTTATAATAGTGGTACTAACAGCTGCCTTGCTTGGCACTCAGCATTAAGAGGTTAGTGTTAGGGCCTGGTCTCAAGATAATGTGACTGGGTTAGACATCATGCTACATGTCTGCAGCATGACGCCTCAGTGCTAGACATCACTATAAAATGCTACACTGCAGACATCATAGCAATATGTCTGGGAAATTTTTAAAGTTACGTTAAAAATCCAAATCACACACACAAACTCTTCAATCCACTACTTTGTTCCTCTGACCTTTTGAAAAATATTCAGGGGTAATGCTGACCTGTTGGAGAAATGTCCTAGTGAAAGCCCAGGGACAAATCCAGATTAACATTTTAGCCTGGATTAGGTTTGCTTGTGATTATTATTATTGCTGTTGTTATTGTTATTATTATTATTATTATTTTGTTGTTGTTTTTGTGGATTTAACACCATTTTTAAGCACATGATAGGCTATACATGGCAGCCTGGAGGAGGAAGAACCGGGAAAACGCCAGGAAGAACCACTGACCCTAGGGAAGCTACTAGCAAGCTTTTCCACACTGCCAAGCTCAAGAGGCGAGCGCTTTATACCACTTGGCCACATTTTTTCCACTGAACTTGGAATAAATTGAAAAATCTGATGTTTGGCAAACATCAAATCACTGATTGAGCAATCCCCTCCATTATGAAATACAACTACAAAAATGTGTTGTTTTGATTGGTCAGAATAGTTTTGAGTAAGTCAAGTTTTATTAGGGTGGGGCCAGAAGTTTGAATTTTTGGCTACTCTTTAATATGTTTAACCTTACTTTCCTATTTTTATCTCTATCCTGATGGCACTGTGGGCAAAATATTAGAAAGAAACAGAAAGTTATTAGGTCATGCACTATATATGCAGTAAAGTTTGCTTGTCAAAGATTGACTTTTTGAAATCTATATTGAAAAATGTAGCTTTGATTCTTTTGTTGAGAGTCGTACATCATTGATCTGCATACAATAGTTTCTTTTACTGTCCATAGCAATGTGCCCCAGTCAAGTTACACTTCATCTGAGTGGCATTTGCACTGTGGTTTGTTTTTCACCTAGTCAGCAATCAGTAATCAAGTAATTGATCATAAATAAATATTTCTTAGTATAGAAAAGTGTGCTAAAATGCTTTTGTACTATATATTGATGGGTTTAACATGAATGCTTGAGGGCTGTTCCAGCAAAACATACATGGGACCCAGTGAAGGCAGTTTCACTGTGGAGTAGTCATGCATAGATGAGAATTATTGTACCATTTTCATAAGACCTCTTTGAATTTTCAGAGTACCATGACACTGTTTTTGAAAAAAGTGTCTTCCTTGGGTACCATGCATGTTTAAATGGAACAGCCCTGATCAAACTTATAATAATATAGTAATATGATAACATATCTGTAATGAGGCAAAGTATGTGTAAACAGGGACGTCAGTTGGTATAAAATTCCTGTTGTCAAAATTTAATGATATCAGAGACTTATAGTTTTATTCCAACCTGCAAACAACATAGACCCTTTTAAGCCATCATATAATGTGATGGCAAATCAGCGTCTATGTTTGTCCTACTGATTAGTACTAACAATCTGCATAAACCCAGATCTGTCAGTGCATTGTGCAAAGACAAATCTGGGTATGTGCAGTTTGGAGTTTGCTTGACTTAGAAGCCCGTTTAAATGGTGGCCTAATTTTTTAAGTCTCTTTGTCAATTGGTTAAAGAAGGCCATTGTATTTAGTTCATTAGCTTGTTACTGCACATAATGTTTGTACATGTATCTTCCTTTTCTTCAGCATGAAGGAGTTTATTGTAGATGATGATGAGGAAATAAGTAGTATGTCAGATGAAGAAGATGAATTGTTTTACATCAGTACGACAAGGGCATTGGAGACACCTCATACAGAAAGGTATAGCTATAACAGTAGCTCCCCAAATACCCCAAAACCCATGAAATGGGAATTTCTTTCAAGGAAGGACCTTTCTGTCTGCCTTGAAACACTTTCTTTCCAAGTTGTAACCAGTAAATCTTGACAAATTATGAATTAATTTTGTTAGGGGTTTCAGTAATAAATAAAGTAGCAAGAAATTTTGAAGAAGTATCATGTGGGGGTGGGGAAGGAGGCCTGTCTCTCGTGTTCCGTTTATGTCATACTTGTTGATAGGCTTTGTATAAAATTCCTATTGATAAATCATATCTTGGGAATTATTTTTACCAACAATTGTTTATACTTTATTGTATTAAAAAGGAAATGAATTATCATGCAGTATCATCAGGTTAAAATCTTATCTCCATGGAGATCTGTTGAACATGTTCTGTTGACCGTTTCATTCACTAATCAAATCACAACTTAAGAAGACGATGGATTGTAGGCCTATTTTATTTTACTGTGTATGTGCTGAAAATATTAAAAATTATAAATAAATTAAAAATTTGTTGCTAAGATACATATTTTTTCTAAAAGAATTGTAGGCAGTAGATTAACTTTCAGTGTTTAATATATGTCACAAGGAGTTGTGTTCATGATGCCCTTTATGTTTATTGTGTGGTTTTATTAAAAACATTCAGGTCAAACTTAGCAAGATGTTTGACATATCATTTGTTACTTGCCTATCTTAATATGTCACTGTTTCATACCATCCCTGCTATACTGTATTATTTAAATAACTCTAATTTGTTGCAAAAAAAACATTTAGATTATTATTTTTTCAGCCAAAAGTCAAATGTGTACCGTCTTTGCTGACAAAGATCAACTGGGCATGAAAGGAAAGATTATTATTTTTGGTTCTGTCTGACATGAATTGACTCATCTGTCAAGCAAGCACTTTCACTGGAGATAAATTAGAAAACACAAGTGTCTTTTAGGCTTAGACTTATGTGTATTGAATGGAAAGAAGAACTGTCTCCAGTGTATTATGGCAGTGCATCAGAAGACATTTAAAATGAACTCTTGAAATTCTGCAGTTGTAGCAAAATATCTTTATTTCAGTTTAGGTTGTATAGTAGCCCTTTGACTGCTATTTAAAAAAAAACAATTATTTTATGTTGAGCTCATTAAATCTCATATTCATTGCTGGAGATGTGAAAGTATTTTGTTCTGAATGAGTCAATTCTATAGAAAGTTATCTTCTGGCATTGTTGTATGACTGTCACATTGTGGTGAATTGTAAGGAAAACATCAAAATTTTGGTTAGTTTTCTCATCATTGAAGAACAAAAATCAAGTGATATAAATAATAAAAATTGATTCAACTAAATCAAACCAATTCCCATATCTGTATTATCTGGAGAGTGGTATTTTATTGAGGGGTTTTATGATGAGTGACTACATTGCTTTCAAGAAAAGGGATGAAATGAAGTTCATATTAATATTAAGAGCTTCATATGTTCATTTGCTTATTGATAATACTGGTAAAAAAATATTGGCAGATTTAAACATGAAAAGAATCACAGCTTATCCAATTATAAAACATTTTTTTAATACTTTCTGAACATGATATTAAGGTAATTTTTTTATTTAATTTTTACAGAATAAAATCAACGATGACCAGTTACCCGTCAACGACATCTGATGGAAGTGATGGTGATTTTAGTTCATGTGAGTGAATGATATCAGTCAACACCATTTCTAAATGAAGGGGTCCATGATCACCCATTGAATGTGTGTGGTTTCCTCTAGTTTCCTCCATTACAAATTAATTTTCTTTCACTTGGGGTCAAGGTAACAGTCTTAGGCAAAATTGTGTTTCAGTTTTTTGCTTCCGCTTATATTTTCAAAACCCTTTGAATGTATGTCTTTTTTTCTTTTATATTGAATGAATCACTATGAAGCTAAAAACTTTATTCTACAATATGCTTTAGGGGCCCCGAGTGGTCTAAAACGCTCTCCGTTACGGATCACTGCCATCTCACCTCTGTCTGCATAGGTTTGAGTCTAGGATTCGGCTAACGTGGGTATGTGAGAAAGCTCGCCAGTAGCTTCTCGTGGGTCGGTGGTTCTTCCTGGGGTTTTCCCGGGTTCTTCCTCCACCATTAATACTGGCCGCCATGCATAGTCTATCATGTGCTGAAATATGGCGTTAAACCCAACAACAACAACAACAACAATATGCTTGCTTGTCCCTTTGACATTTTGGTCAAGGTCACATTTTACAGCAATGCTCGATGTGCATGCCCAGGCATTGTTTAAAATTTAGTCTTTAGAAAAGTTGCCTTATACATTATTATATTATATGTTAGTTTTGTATTTGCTCTGTATTCTAATTGTAAACATTTTCACTTTGTATCCTGGAATATCGTTTCACTTCACATCCTAAATTCACCATATTATATATTCTTTTATTTAATTGTTTGGTGCCTCATATGTCATGGATGCCAGTTGTTATAGATTTTGCAGTTTTTATGATTTGTCAGTGTAAATTCCACATTACAAATTACATTGTCAGATTTCCACTAAATGGTCACATTATGGAATGTAATTCTGAATGTATACAAGGATTTTTGTGGACATTGATTGGGAACAAGTACTGAAGCACTGATTCTCACAGTTGAAATACTTATGCTTTTGTGTTTCAAATTACATAGATATAGTATGTTCTAAAATGTCCAGATGAGAAGGCATCACTGCTTTAGAGCAGAAACCAGTAAATAAGAATATAGATGAAAAATGGAAACAGAAATAAAAAGGAAAGAAGAATGGAGGACAGTTGTGAAGAAAACTAATGTCGGTGATTATTTATTTGGCCTACATTGTTGAAGATGCTAAGGCATGAGTGATGGTGTAAATATGTAACCATGCTCCAGACAGTAATTTCTTTTAAAAAAGGTGGTGGGGGTAAAGACATTTCTTACTGAAAAGGCACTTTACGTGAGAAGGGTCATTTGTCTAGAGTAATGTAATAATGCTATTTATAATTTCACAGTGAAAATTTGTTTTCTTAAATTGTAGCCAAAAACGGTTGATTTGATAAGGCACCTAAAACAAATACAGCAGTGTGGACAAACATTTTTTCTTTTGAGTGAGGAATAAAGATAAAAAGAGAAAGTTGACAAATTTTGTTTAGTTGACTTCTTGCTTTACACACATTAGTGATAACATGTCAACATTATGCATGTAAACAACACTGCTTCTAAGCATTAAGACAGCTAATGAACTAGAATAATATATCAAAGTAAGGAATCTTATGTATCCTATTCAATATAATGGGAATGATAAAGTCGTTTGTAACGTTATGTTAAAATTTTGAATCTCTGAGCTGAACTTTGGTGCAAAACTGTTACACAGTGACATGTAGCCTGAAGCACTGCTTTCAGATCTTAAACAGAATGCAGGAGAAATGGGAAATGGTCATCCCTTTTATTATATATTAAGAAAGGATAAGAGCCCCTGTCTCAATACAGGTTTGGGGACTGGTTTATCAGACTACAAAAAGACAGGTTGATTTTACAGAAAATTCAGCCTTTGTTTATACAACAATATGTAATTTTGAAGGTATTTTGTCAAAATTTAAATCAAATCCTTTTGTAAATGTTTTTAAATGATGGAATTTTTAACCGAATCGTCTTAAGGAGTTTAGGTTAGTTGAAAAATCTTGTTTGAGATTTTATTGGCGTACATAAATTCATGGTTAAACATTTTTCATTACAAGAAACAATTATAATACTTTGCATTTATTGTTTTTTTTTTTCATACTGTGATAGGAAATGTTTACTTTGTATAACATGCACATATATTGCTCTAAAATTCTTTAGAATTAAAGGTTTGAAAGGAAACAAAACTATTTTATGTTCATTATGTTGTTTCCATGTAGCAACATAATGCAGGTCAGCAAAATAAAGTTTAAATTTTTATTCTGTAAGTTGAACTGGCTTTAAATGCCAATTGATAGGAATATAGTCAGACTTGTTTCATGTGATTCATTTTGTGGTTTTGTACATGATCATCTTTTTCTGACATATATTTTAGAGAGTCTTGAAAGACAAACATCTTTAGATTTGGAAAATGCATGTTTTATAATCCAAAATGTTTTTGAATTCCATTCAGTATTGGTCACATGTGAACACTGAAAAAATTAATTCATCCTGGAAAAGACCTGGAAATTTATATTTAGAAAAGTGTAGGAACCATGATCATAGTATACATGGCGGCCACTGACCCACAAAAAGCTACTGGCAAGCTTTCTCACACACCCATGCAGGGCTGAAGCTTTACATAAATTGAGACATAAAAACTGTTCAGATATACTCTAATCAGTCATGAAGATTGATAAATATGGGGGTTTGATACCAATAAATTTTTCATATGAAAAAGATATTTATTTTCTCTTACATGCAATCCAATCTCTCTGACCTATTGTCTAGCTTATTTTGATAGACTTTCTCCAGATCCTCCCATTTTGGCTCGGAGAATGGGGCTTTAAATTAAGCAATCACTTAATAAGGGATAGTTTTTCAAGTAAACACCCTAGTTTTACAGGTAAATCATTATCAGTTAAAGTACAAGATTGCAATACCATGAAACGCACCTTTTGTATAGAAATGGATAAGTCTGAAATCTTGAGAAGTACTTATACAAGTCTCAAATATACTTCCAAGTTAAGAGTCATTGTGCTGCAAATAACGTTATTTATTTACTCACCTGCCACACATTTGGTATGAAATATCTAGGTGAGACTAAAAGGGAATTTCAAGAACACCTTAGGGATATCAACCATAAGAAGAATACCCCAGTCTCTAAAACTTTAACCAACATGAGCACACCATAGACTGCATTAAGTATCAGATAATAGAAATGATGCAATCTGATTTCTAGTAGCAACATTAAATGGAATGATAGAGAATATTATTGAGAAACCAATTACATGCTCTATATTCCATAGGAATAAACATCTGTTTAAATGGAAGTCCAGGCATTTCAATTTTAAACAATAATTATAAAGTAATAATATTATTTAATATGATAATTCATATGCATAAGTAGATAACTTAATTACTGCATGTTTAAGCTGTTTTACATTCTTAAGGGGTGGGGGACCTTATACTGTTTGGTCTTCAGTGAGCATACATGTTTTGCAAACACAAATCCATATTTATCTCTTACAGCTGTTTATCCCAAGAGTGTCACAAAGCACAAAAGAAGGAATGTAACTAAAGCTTCAGAGTCAACAAAATCAGCAACCAGACAGAAGAAAACTAACTTGTCTTCTAGTAGTAATGATTCCTGTTTGGATACTGATGACTCCAAGCATTCTAGATCCACTTTGGATACTGATGACTCCAAGCATCCTAGATCCTGTTTGGATACTGATGACTCCAAGCATGCTAGATCCTCAGTGAAGTCTAGCTTTAATATGTCAGATATTGAATATTCAGATGAAAATTTCACTGAAGAAACATTCAGCAAACTAAAAGAAAACAATACAGCAGACTCAAATTCTTCCAGTATTCCAGATGCTGTCCTCAAATCCAGAGTAATTAATACCTTTGTCACTCCTAAATCAAAGCCACCCAAAACTGCAGGTGTCAAAAAATTTAAAACTCCCTCGCTTTTGACCCCAAAAGTTCTTTCATGCAGCGACTTCACAGCAAAGAAAACATCTGCAGCTGGTGGTACCCTGAATTTCCTACAGTCCCTGTCAAGTGATGCAGATGACTACAGGAGACACAGTGATGCTGTCAGGTGAGATTTTGGATCACAAGTAATGTCTTATACCAATAACTCTAGCAGGTTTGACATGTGTTGGTTTGTAACATCAGTCAGTTTCATAATACTGTGCATGAGCCAGATTAAACCATGTATTAAAAGACAGGTACCAGGTGTGAAAATAAAAGAAAATACAACTCCACCTTGTAGCAGATTTTCTAATACTGCTCTAATAAGGCGATAAATAATGTAAGAAAATTAGTGGCAAGGAGTTGACCAAAGTCAAACAATTTGTTGGAAATGGCAGTAAAGACTTTTGAACACAGGTTTAGCTTACAGTGAAAACTCTTTATGTTGTGCCAAATATATGAATGGAGCAAAGTTTGAATGATCCCGATCAAGGGTTGAAAATTCATTCACCCTACGCAGAATTGTTGTGAAAATTTAAAGCATTGGATTCTGAGCTGACCGGTTTTTATCTCTAATGAAAATGATGTTCTGTTGCAATATTAAGACTTGTTTGCTCTTACTTTTCAGTGTTGTTAAATGCTTCTCAGTGTATAATTAATTACCTTTACATTTTGCTATAATACCTGTCGGAGTACATTTTAGTCATGCTGACTAAAATTTTAATAGTAGCCCAAATGGGTGAGTGGATTTTTCAAGTTTTTCCAAACCCTGCCTGTATTTACTTAAACCATCTGTAGCATTTTGGAAAGACAAGATTGGGCTAGTGGATTTATTTTTGTGGAAATAGTATACACTGTCACTGTATTAAAATCAAATGTTTGTTAGCAAGTGCACTTGTGACTATAAATAGCCAATGGATATAAAATTAAACTACATGTACTATTTTTGTATTATTGCCTATTGTTGTAGACACAGTAGTTATACCTTTTCATAAAGATATTGCATTTAAATGAATGTACTGTATATACCCGCATATACATTGAGTTCAACTGCAAACAACATATATCCCGATCTGCTATTGCATTACAAAGTGACAGGTCAGAGTCTATTTTTCTTCTGATTTCTCCTAACAAACTCTATTCACCTAGATCTGCAGATGCATTATGCAACACCAGATTTTGGTCTGTGTAGTTTGGAGTTGAATTCTGTATATAGTTGATTATATATGTTAACAGTGAACAAATGAAATTTCAATAAATTTACATGGAATAAAATAATGCTAGTTAGCATTTTGTATGGATGAATCAATTCAGATTCATTGTCTTGTTATTTTACTAATATTGGAAAACTGCTTTGTGTGCATATTAACAAATTCTGCAAACACCATACAGATAATGACAAATTTCCCATACTTTGTACACATATTCATGGTATATTCTCTGATCTGAAGGTCTATAACATAATGCTTAATTAAGTTTTTTATTATTGTTATTATTATGCTGCTTTTATGAATTTTGATAAATTACATGCATTAGATACTGCTCAGCTATGCATTTGTGTTTGTTAATTTCGACTTCAAGCCTTGAGATTAAAATTAGAAGTTGTTTTGTAGCTTTGTTCTAAAGATAACGAATTTTCATTTACTATCTGGAGTCAGGGCATGGATGGTGGATATAGGAGTCTATTCTAGAAATAAACAAAAAAGACTTTTTTTCAATAAAGGCATAATTAAACAAAGATGTAACAGTAGGACTTGAAAACATAATGTGCATATGGTGGATTTTTCGTCATGATTTTAGATCACATGGTCAAAGGTCCAAAGAGAGCTTAAGGTATGGACTTTTGCCCATGGTCCATTGTTTGTCCATCTTTCAACACTTTCTTATGAACAAGAGGCTTCGTTTTTAATCAGATTGGCACATAAGCCTCTATCATCAATACCTCGGATGAGTTTTGATTATAAGCAACATCCCCACATGTTAATGAGATGATCTTGCCTCTGATTGGCTAAACTTGTGAACACTCCAGAGGCCATATTTCTTAACAGATTTTAAGCTGATTTAGTGTTTAAGCTTATATCATTGAGATTTTGGATTATCTGTATGTAAGCTTATAACCTCAAGATCACAGTTAGATTTTTTATTATGAGTGACATCACACATATTAGTGAGGTAATGTGACTGAGTTTCTGAATATTCTGTAGGCCATATTTCTGATCAGATTGTGATCAGATTTGGTATGTAAGTTGGCATCATCATGACCTCGAATGAGGTCAGGTATGAATGAGATCCTTACATGCTAACCAGGGTCAAGACTGATCAGAATGTGGGAATTGGACCCACAACTTTCTGGTCACATGTCCATCATCTCAAGCTTCGAGCCACCACAGCTCCTTTGCATGGGGATCTCAGCAGTTTTCAGGTTATGACTCCAGAGCAGGACCCCAAAGGGGTAAGGTCAGAACCAGTAATCCATGCTGATTGCACAAATTAACTCCTCTTGTAATACCAAGTAAGTGTAAGTACATATACTATGAATGGTTTATAAACAGTTTCTTAGTTATGAATTGGGAAGAGGGATAGATTCGGGGAAGAATGCCGGTTGTATCAATGACTTGTCTTTTTTATGTAGAGATGGTGATCCTATATCAAATATGGTCGGGGAAAAAAGATAAATGGCACCAGCATCAATAAACCATAGAGCAAGTATGTGCTCCAAAAATTTCAGCAATATCAAACCCAGTTGGGTCTCTTGTTTAGAAGTTGGGGATAATTACTACATTGGTGCATCCTTGGCCATGGTTTATGACTTGTCACAAAAACCAAAAAGGAGTATAAGTAATGAAGAGAAATGCTACTCACTGCAAATTCTAGTTTATTTGCATCCCTTGTGTGTGTCATTTGTAATGTGTATCCTTGTTTCAACTTCAGATTCATCACTTCCTTAAACAAATACAAAGAGGAGCTGTCAAGTAAGCTGTTGAGACTTTTCAATGAAACTGTCTTTGATGGTCAGGTAAGAAATGTATACATAAATTACTAATTTAAATTGTCCCTTGCAGAAATCTAACTGAAATTACCAAAAATGTGTAAATGTAAATGTCCTAACCTTTATTCATACATTACACTTTTTTCTCTAAAATTTCAAACATTTTTTTCTCTCTCAGTTCTTTTATGAATGGTAATGAAGAGTTGACTTGAGTTAGGTCTAAGTCAGTACTTTTAAAGATGATAACAGAGTTGACTTGAGTTAGGCCTGACTGCAGTACTTTTAAAGAAGATAACAGAGTTGACTTGAGTTAGGCCTGACTGCAGTACTTTTAAAGATGATAACATAGTTGACTTGTCACGGTTCATAGAAAATGGGCAAAATTTGAAAATCCCCCTTTACTTACTTTTTAGTCTGTAATGGGTGTAAGTGCATCAGATGGTTGTAAGGGTGGGGGCATATTGATATATGCTGTTGTGGTTATTATTCGTATCATGTTGATCAGCAGTATAATCATTTCCTGCATAAAATCCAACTTTCCAGCCCTTTCAGTGTAATGTTAATGAATTTAATCATGAGAAATTTGTCGTGGAAAAGTAATTGGTGGGGGTGGTGGTCAGATTTATAAGTAACTGACATGAGTTTGACCAAACTGCAGTACTTATAAAGATGGTAACATTGAGGTGACACTAATAATTTTTATAAGGAGGAGACTTGAGTCACCTATGATGGTAACATAGAGGTGAATTTTAATAATTTTTATAAGGAGGTGACTTGAGTTAAGCCAAACTACAGTAATTTTGATGTGCAACCTCTGTCTTTTTCGTGTCATGTTACATGATAAAAATCATATGGTAAGCTGATATAACATGTAGGTGCATCATCAAATTGATAAGCAGTTCTTTCCTTAAGGTTTACACATTTTACATGTACATTATAAAGAAGTTTAGAAATTTATATTGTTTTCACAATTTTAAGAGTTTTGTGCATGAAAATTAACTCAGAATAAAATTTTAACATGTTTAAAACAGTATACCATATATATTCACTTATAAGTTGGATCCAACTGCATGCAATATAGACCCTGTTCTGGTGTCACATAATACACCAGCAGATCTGGGTCTACGTTGTCATGATCAGTCCTAACAAACAGCATGGACCCAGATTGGCAGTTTACAGTTGGATTCAGCTTATATATACCTTACTTGACAAATAACTAGGCTGCAGTTTGCAGTTGGTTTCAATTTGAAAGTGAATATATACAGTACTTGACTAACAGTCAAGGCAGAGATAGCCATGTCTCATTGTCAGCATACCATTTTCTTTAAAACCAAAGGTTTTCTTTTCAAAATTTTGTCACTTTTTTCGTTGATGGTGAAAATTTTATGTAATTTTTAGTGATAGAAAATAAAGTTGTTCAACACTGAATGTATAGTGTTATATAAAACAATCAATCCAGGTGTCTAACCATCTTAACCAGACAAGCTAAGCACAGAATTAAAGATTTGGCTAGAGATCTATTGGACTTTCAAATTATTAACAGTTATCTGACTCATGGAGTTGGAGATTAATCAATTACTTTTTTTAAAGTTAAATTGTTGTTTAGCATCATAATTCTGTGTTACTGACTATATCCATGTAATTTACCTTTTCCAGTTGCCCAGTGATTTACCTGTAATCTGGAACAAGAGACTGCTGCGGACAGCAGGATACTGTGCCTATAAGTACAGTGCATCCAGCTCCCAGGCACAGAGATCAGCCAGGATTGAGCTCTCCACAAAAGTTTGTGACTCAGCAGGTACCAGATAAGTCACTGTTAATCAAAACCAAATGCCTGACAACCAGGACAAGCACAGTTCATGATCATGCTAATGAAACATTCTTAGCAGCTTGCCTGGGACATGTCAGTTTTCTGAAAATGACAGAAACCTTAAAATATCTTAATCTTATTCACAGATTGTATGTTAAATAATCTCTCACAGATGTATCATGTGATTTTGCAACTAAATTAGTAACTGTAAGAACTAGAACTTTCAGTTGAAGAAATCAGCAGGCCTATAAACAGCGAACAGCACTCAAAAGAACTGCCTAAATATGCAAAGGACAGCTCCTATAGTCTGACTCTACATCCCCATTTGTTTAAATACCCCTACCGATTTCAAAAATGAGAACGTTTAATGTGATAAAAAGTGCACAGAACTAAGTCAACTGAATCATTGATTAATAATTTCTAACCTGACTGTGACCAGATTGGCACTGATGCTGGCATCCCCTGCACCATTTCATGCTTAACAGACTTTCCATATTAACACGGCGCCATATTGTGTACACTATAGGCTAGTTTATTTTCATCAGACAACATAATGACGTAGTTCATCCAGTTCGGCAACTGCTGAATAATTGCATAAATTATATAATGTTGAGAGTTTGGAATTATATCCCTCTGCATATATGAACATAGAAATTGAACTGCTTGTTAAATCCACATGAAAAGCAAATTTGTAGTTGTCATTATTTTCTTTTGCTTGATTCAACATTGTAAATATCGGAAGCAGATGACTTATGTATGTACATCTGTAGTCATGATACACCCCTTTGATGAAAATGGACTTGTCCAGAAACTGGAAATGGGTCAGAGCTTGTCCGCCTGTTACACTGAAAACTGCTGTTAAGCATGAAACGTGCAGATGATGACTGTGTTAGGGCCACTCACAGTCAGGTTAGAAACTATAAATCAATGAACGAATTGACTAAGTTCCTTGCACTTTTTATCTCATTAGAGGTTTCCATTATTTAAATCGGTAGGGGGGTACAAACAGGTTTGACTATAGCAACAGCATCTCACACCAAGTGCTGACACTATGTTGTGTCAATTTCAGCCTCACTTGGTTCTGACGATCATAGAGGTTACTTGAATCTGTGGAAATTCCACTGATGATTTTATACCTTATTTAACAAAGTATTCTGACAGTGGAGGTTGTGATAATGGCTGTGATAATTCTACATATTACTTTGCCTGATTATACTTGTTACAAATTTGAATAGCTGTGAAAACCAAATAAGATACCAAATATTTAGGTCAAGTAAACATTGGTTTGTGCCTAAACTTGCTTACTTTAAAAAAAAGGAGTATATTAATGCATATTTCAAGCTTTGAGCAGTTAGGAAATTTTATTAGATACCTTTTCTCTTTTGGTCATGGATCAAGAGATACATTAAAATTGCATAGCTTATAAAGCAATGAAAAATACAGCATTTAGTTACAATAATACGTTACCTGCTACTATTATATTCTTCTCTTCTCTGAAATGACAAGGTCCCCATTCCAAGGTAAATATTCCTTCTCCAGTTAGTAATTAGAGGCCCAGAATTGAAAAGAACATGAACCCCATCTGATTTCGTAGTCATAGCCAATGCATGGAATACCTTCCTAGTTTTCCTTGTACTTTAGTACAAGTGTGTGCGTGCCAAGATAACTTATCACAGTTTGCCTTTGCTGTGATATTTAACCATCTTTTCTGCAAATCTAAGCCTTTTTGTGTTAAGTCTTTTTCTCTCCAGTCCTCACATTATACGAGTGTTTTTTGTGTGTTCCTTTTGCTAATTTTCTACAGTTTTTGCACCTTGCCCAGCAGACAGTGCTTCTGTTCATTGTTCACCCCTTAGCAACCTTTGGTTGGGTAAGTATTACCTACCCTTCTCTAGTTTCAGTTTATCTTGTTTGGGGTTGTTTTTTTAATAATTTTTTTTATCTTTCAGAGATTAATGTGTCTCAGAGTAAGTTTGGGTACAAGAAGCCCTTTGAAATACACACAATACCTGCTTATCATGCACTGGTTGTGCACTCACAAACAGAATATGTGTGGAGTTGGCACAAAGTACACCAGTCCCTCGATAACTCGTGCCCTGATGACTTGCGAACCCGCTTATAATGCAGGGTCAGGCATGGATCCCATTTTTTAAAACCAGAAAATACAAGAAAAACGATCTCTATTACTTAAAACGTGAAAAAAATCGCGATCAAAATTGGTAAATGAAACTTTGATATATTTCTCATTTTATAGTAAATAAAACGGTAGATAGGATCGCAAAATTTGAATCACCATTTTTAAATTTTCAACTTTTAATAAGAAGTCACATAAGTGGTTACATTTTCTTTCCAAACAACATTCTTAGTACACCGTAATTAAAGATTTTCAAGGAAATTTTGATCAATGAAAATGTCACTTACGCCTAGTGTAGGCAGTACATTAATACTTAAATACCAATTAAATAATTTTTGTTAAGTGAAATTTGTGTTTTAATTCTGTCTCTTAGTTCCTCTTACGTGTAATCATCATAAATGCAATGTGTATTTAAATGTAAAAGGTGTCAATCTACTGTAACAGCTATGTCTGCAGGCATTTCTCTAAGAACCTAATTAAGTGCCAACCATGTTTTGATAACTGACTTGCAGCAGTATTTGTTGTATTGTTGCACTGAATTAAAAGCTGGCCTCCTTTTTATTGCCACGTTAATTATGTCTTTTGAATCAAATAAAGGTGGTGGATTAAAAGAAAAGTTAAAAGGCATACAAATCCTACAAACTTAAAATCATGCAGCCAAAAAAATGTTGCTTGATTTTGAAAAAAAAGAATTCTTGTTTGATGGTGTATCCAACAGTTAGTCTAGTTCCCTGCTAAAAGACTCCCGATTTGGCAGGATACCATTAAATACCACTCCGGATACCAGACTAATCAACAAAACAAAACGCTGTGATGTAATACACAGATCTTTTCATGTACACATGATGGTTGTCGAATCAATTGGAATGCCTTTCACGTCTTAGACATTTTGAAAATAAATGTTATTTATGCAGAATAACGAACAACTTCATTAGAAAAAAGCACGTTATTAACAATTATTATCGACGTGATTGTAAAACAAGGATTCAGTCATTAAACGGTCCAGTCCCCTAACTCCCCCCTTGTGGTTTTCTCAATGATTAAGAAGATTTTTTCAGTTTTTAGAGTTCCCTCGGTAACTCACACCCTTGCTTATAGTGCAGTCAGTGTTGGTGGACCCTGTTGTACACAAGTTATCGAGGGAGATGTGTAACTGCATCTACAGAAGGAGGAGGAAAGGATCCTCTCAAATCAGTGTCCCAGTGAAAAAGGTCAGTAAATCATGCCTTCCTGAGAAGGATGAGCAGCTATCTTGATTGGATAAATCTGATCAGGGCTTTCGTTATGAGTCTTGTCACAAGTCTATTGATCAGCAGGCTTCAGACTAGTAACTGGGTTTTGATTATCAGTTTGATTCAGTACCATCCCTCCTGCAGCTTCTTTCATTCCCCAGCATCCTGGATGATGTGTGGGTCCATTCTGCTTCAAAAGATGGCTACATGCTTCATTTCAGGAACATATTCCCATGTCACAGACCCCTATCATCTTTCACAAGTCCAAACTGGCTCAATTAAGGGAAAAGGTACACATTCTGTGATGGTAGAAAACAGAACTCCAGCTTCTCTTCCTGGATCTTATTTGTGTCAACAAAACGCAGAAAGGTTTAGCTTATAAATGACCTTTTCATTAGTGGCTAAATCAAAACAGGTTTCCGATCAGAATCCCAACTCACACCCATGAACCCGACTCCTTTCTGTACACTGATACATCAGATTCAGGATGAGGTGCTAACATGGAGCGTTCCCACCTCTCAAGATTGTTCTGCAGGTACTCCACCATGTCAGGATCTCCACTGCTCAGCTCATCCTGATTACTCATCTGTGGTCCCAACAGTGACCTACTCAGTCTGTTGGTAGATGAACAAAAGAGATTACCACAGAGGAGGGACCTACTGTTGCAGCACCCAGGGTCTCTACAACAACCCACAGATCCTCTACCTCCATGCTTAGTTCATCTCAAATGATCAATCTGCCACGACCAGTTTTTAAGATTGCTAACTGCATTGTCAATGCAACAAGGTAATCTACAACTAGGGTTTGCAATGCAAAGTGGAAAATCTTCTGTGATTAGTAGTAAGAATCTACCTTTGAGCACAGTTGCAAATTTTCTTCTCTTCCTTTTCGAGGAAAGAGCGTTTGGTGTCCACTATTAAGGTTTCTAGGTTAGCCCCAACTGACTCAAATTCTCATTGGGTATCTTGCACTTCATGGACCAGTATCTCACTCACTAAGGCCTAGATGGATTGTTTAAGTGTTCTTTGGGTGTTGTGAGACCTGCTTTTAAACCTTTGAGTGAATCTTTCTTTGAAAACCATACTCTTATGACTGTTTTCCAGCTCTTCTTAGCTTCAGTAAAGAGTAACAAGCTTCATACTCTGTCAGTGGAATAGTTTATAGTTTAACAGTAATTATGATTCTTTTTTTTTTGTTTGTCAACTTGGGGTTTTTGTCTGAAGAAGCTACTGTAGTATCACTAAGTTTTGAAGGGTACCAAGTTTAAAGGATTTCTTTGTTACCCCAACATTGATTTTAAAGACACGTTAGCTATAGCTGATAAAGAGTCCCCCCTCCCTCATTTTCTCATGATGTTTTTAATCATTGAGATCAACAGAGCTATTTGATAAATAAATGTCATTTCTGAAATCTGTTCATAAATATTTGCTTTTACATGTGTTTGTTGTATTTTAATCCTTCAAATAAAGAATTATAATGCATTTTATTTTGTTTCATTGCACATGTGTCTTTACAGTCTCTGGTAGCTTTTATTTCCACTCAGTGTCTTAAATCGATATGTTGTGAGATAAAATAAGGATATAGAGATAAGTTGGGATAAAAAGAAACCAGAAAATGCATAACATATTCGAACAGTAATATTACTGAAATTGAAAATGCATAATGTATTAAAATGCTAGTTTTACTGAAAGTGAAAGAAAAAATAAGAAATGATAATATAAATACAAATTAGATTTAATACTTACTCAATCATTTCTTCATTCAAGTAAAACTGTTGTTTAAAAATGTAAGTCCTCATGAAAGAATGTATTGTTTTATCCAAGCATGCTTTATAACCAATGGACAACATAATTGTAAAATACTTAAAATATGACTTGGAAGCAAAATTACTAATAAAACACTTGGTACATAGAGTAATTAGTATAGAATACTAAAGCTCATGCTTCATTGATTTATGGGCAAAACCATTTAATTAACATTGCATCAATCAAGTCTTCTGGTACACAAATGTTTGCCAGGTACATAATCATGAGATTGTTGAATTGCACAAGTCCAGCGCTTTCAAAGCCATGGATAATTAGGTCCAATCTTTAATGCATTTTCATGTGAGTTGTCAATTATCCATTCAGCATGAATCAACTTGATTGATGAAGTTCTGTGTAATGTCTAGTGGTTGATGTTGGTTCATAAATGATGCGGGTTCAAAGAATAGAGTAATTTCATTGTTTTTCAATTAGTTATCATCTTTGTACTTTGGTAGACTCTGAACACATCAAATGTTGACACTGTTTATGGCAGTCTCACTCTATCGTGTCCATTCACCTTCTGTCTAGGCACATCAGAGTGAAGGTCCTTTTTCATTGGGCCCAGTGGTGAGGGCATAGCATGTGATCCATCCTTCTACCAGCTTACAGAAGTGAACACTTATACCATCAAAGTATTCTTTACCAGATTTGTTGAGGCCATCAGCCTTCCTCCTAACTGGCAGTAATGCAATAATAGCTATTAATATGTTACTGGTATTAAAATGTGAGGGGGTAAACTAATTTTAATAATGTAAACTTATCTGCTACTGTTGCAAAAAATCCCCCCCCCCCCACCGATGTTCTGTAGTCAGTGTCCAGGTCAAAAGAGGAGGATGTTACATATGCTGGCTGACTAATGAGTCAAACTGAGATCATGTTCTGTTCAGTTTCATCCCCCCAGTACTAATTAGATGAGGAAATTATTAGTTTTGACTGGGGACTAAAGTTTCAGAAAATTGAGTTATGCAATAGTAGCAGGTAAGTATTACATAATTAAAATTAAGTTTTACACCCCTGAAAAAAAACTCATGTTGCTACCTGCCATCTCTTCATCCATCCCAAAACTGTTTTAGCATGGGGATACAAAAACCATGAAATTTTATTCATAACAAGCTGGAGAGGTATTCTTTTTAGCAAATATAAGGTATAAGCAACACCAGTCTGATTGCAATCAAAATCTATTATTAATAATAAGAATATAACAAGCAATGAGAAAGGTTCATATTCTGGCAACTGTAAAGAATCAGATGGAGGGTTGCTTTTTATGTTAATTTTCACTTACCTAAAATGAATATGAAAGCTGTAATTTGATTAGTAAATTAAAAGGTCATCAAAATATGACCTTTTGGTGTCCATCAAATCTTGATTTTATTCAGAGTTTCAATTTCAGTTGTATAAATAATTAAAAGATTTCCTATAAGATATGTACATCATAAGACATATTTTGAAGGCAAGTTGATATTCTATAGACATTTGGTTTTTTGTTGGGAAACAGTGACCTTAATGTTTGTGATGCATTTTCATTTTATTATACTCTAAAACTTGTTTCTATATTCATTGTATCTTTTCAGAGCGAGTCCGAGACACACTGATTCATGAGATGTGCCATGCAGCAGTGTGGCTACTAAATGGTACTAAGGATGGACATGGTCCTTACTGGAAATACTGGTATGGACATTACTAAAATGAGATAACATTGATTTTTAAAATGTATTATTTTGTCTGTTGTACAGATTCTTGCAGCTATACCAAATTATCTAAATTGCTCAGTAGTTCATGTAAAATGATTTTTGAGGATAACGCAGCAAAAAATAACCTCCAAGATAACTATTAACATTCAAGGAATGACATATCCCTGCACATGTCAGAATTGGAAATTCTGTCCTAGCATGTTATGCTCACTGTTCATGCTCCAATTTTTATTACCACAAGTAATATTAACTGAATATTCTTTAGTCATTGATAAGCTGTTTGTGTGAGATTTGATCACTTGCATTATAAATTTATACATAACACTATCAGTACCACGATTTCAGCACACTTTGTATATCATCTTTGTGCAAATATATTCCATAGAAGAGCATTGCAATTTTAGGAGATCAAATCCATCTAAATACAAGACGAATACTGATGCAAAAAATGGTATCAATTATTTTTTCTACACTAGAAACTCACTTTTAAATTGTATCAGGGACAGTGGACCGCTCTGGTGGCCTAGTGGTTAGAGCGTCCTTTTTGGAAGCAGCAGGTCGTGGGTTCGAACCCCGGCCAAGTCATACCAAAGACTTACTTAAATGGTACTAATAGCTGCCTTGCTAGGCGCTCAGCATTAAGAGGTTAGTGTTAGGACTGGTCAGCCTGGTGTCAGGATAATGTGACTGCATGGGACATCATGCTACATGCCTGCGGCATGATGCCCCAGTGCTAGACATCACTATAAACTGCCACACTGCAGGCATCATAGCGATATGACTGAAATTTTTTTAAAGCTACGTTAAAAATCCTAATCATGCACACACACACATCAAGGACAGTGGTTCATGTGAACTGCATATATATCCCCTGACTCTACAGATTTAAGCTCTGACCTTTATAACTATTGCTATGGATATCAGTCATGCATTGTTTAGAAAGTAACTTCATCATGTCATTGATCTGACAATATTAGTGGAACACAAATTGTTTGAAAGAAACATGCATGGATATCTGATGAGGAAACACTCCGTTCTTCAGGATTTAGCAGAAGTGACTGATATGGGTATTTTGTACCAGATGGTTTGGTGGCATGGAGATGTAGTATGGAAATTTTGTATGGCGTTAGACAGGAAATTTAAGACTGTATTTGCCATGGTGATTTCGCCAAAATTGTACATAAATATGAACCACTCTGGAAAGAATCTGCCAGCCAGTCATGCTAGGATATGATTTACCGAGTATGACATTTCTAACACCGATTTTTTAAACTTAAGGTCTTTCCCTGATGTTGATTATTACATTTTTATGAGGGTAAACATCACTGGTTTAATCCAATTATTCCTTCCTCCAATTAATATAGGTGGGCTAGAATTGAAAAAAATATAATCTCAGTCTGACTCCTTAGTGATAGCCAACATACAAAATACCTTCCTCTTTTTTTCCTTGGACTACTTTTTTTGTAGAAATGTGCTCCAGATCACTCATCAAATTTTGCCTTCATTGTCATCTTTCAATGTCTTTTAGGCCAATCACATACCTTTTTGTTTTGACTGATTGTTTATTTCCTTAGTCCTTCCTTTATTTTAATGTTTTCTGTGTCCATTTGTTAATTTTGAAAGGGTTTTGCGTCTTGTTTAGCAAACAGTGCTGCAGTAAATTTGTAATCCCCTTCATAGTTATGGTGCTTGGGTAAATATTGTCTACCCTGTTTGGGTTCCTTGATTGGGTTGTTGTTGTTGTTGTGATTTTCTCATCTTTTAGTACCTAATATTTTGCAGCTATGGGTAAGTGTAAGCACAGGAAGACCCTGTGGGACATTCCCTTTCCAAACCCCTCCATTCCCAGGGATGGTCTGATATGATATAACTAATATGAATGAATTTTTTGTTAAGCTACATTAAAAATCCAAATCACACACACACACACACACACACACACTGACAGAAGGAGGATCTGATATGACTGAAAAATTGTTAAAGCTACATTAAAAATCCAAATCACACACAAACACATACCCTGGGAGGGTCTAGATCACTTCTCATGTCAAAGAAGTCAACTCCTCCTTTGGGGCATGAATCTCAGTTAGGAATGAGCAGCACCCTCTCAGGGTCTGTGACACAAATAAGCAAAATCAAATTCCTGAGAGGGAAGAGTAGCAATCTCACTCTGATAGATCTGGAGTGGGCACATCTGATAGATCATCATCACCAGACCAGTTTTTAGAGGTGGGTGGGGCGTTTGGATGTTTGATAAGGGGTTAAATAAAGTTTACTGCTTCCTTCCCCCCAGACTCATGTCCTAAGCCTTCTTGCATTGAGGACAAGAAGGTTCTCTAGTGTGGAGAGGCTTTCTAGGACCTCCTCTAGTCTAGGTTTTATGTTGTCATGTTTATCCCAACCTGCCCCCCCCCCCCCCAATTTAAACATAAAAAACAATGGTCTGTTGGTAGATGAACCCAGGAGATTACCACAGAGGAGGGACCTACTGTTGCAGCACCAGGGGTCTCTACAACAACCCACAGATCCTCTACCTCAAGTGATCAATCTGCCACGACCAGAAACATCATAAACAATGGTTTTATATTTCCCATTGATTTTTATATATTTCACATTTGATTGTTATTATTTGCAAATGACAATAGGCAAAAGGTTAACCTGGTTAGCTTATAATTTGTTTAGATATTTCTATTGTTTTCATGAAATGTATGCATTTGCAAAGTTTTGAAACATGATGTGGAAATGTCTGTTATGGGGGCCAGACCTCAAAAGGTAACATTCTTCATTCACCTGTATATCAGCCTTAAGAATGGAGATTATCTTCATTTTTTTTTTTGTGAAGCTAATGAGAGTGCACAAATCCACCTAGATTTGACACCAGTCCAATGCAGGTTAACCTCCATACAGATAGTTGTTTTGTACCCAGTTAAAGCTGGGTCAACCAGGGCAATCATGGTGAAGTGCCCATGTGAAGGACACAGGAATGATGATGGTTTCACCACTGAGCCATATTAGCTCTCAGAAACTTGTGGATTTGATATAACTCCTACTTATTTATCAACTCATGTCCATTTGAATGACAGAGCTGCAGTGGCTCAGTGATAAGCATGTTGGACTCATGACTGAATGGATGCAGGTTTGAATCTTAACATTGGACTAGACTGGGTCAGCTACCATGGTGTGTCCTTGGGCAAGGTACTTTACTTAAGTTGCCTCAGCACTGAGTAACCTGCTTGTGCTATTGTGCAATAAAGTACCAACCCCCAAAATCCATCTGAATGCCTTGATGCGATTGGACAGATATACACAAGCTTCTTCAGCTTGTACTGAATCACATGTGCATAATGGCTACATCATTTAAATTTATCACAATGGGATATAATGGCTGTCATGAAATTACCTGTGTATCTCATGTGGATGTACAAAGTATACAACAACATGCATGCAACTTGGTGATTACATTTTTTTAAATAAAAATTGTGACACTTCACAAATGTTTTAATGGATTGGCCCTTCCTTGATTGCACTTTTAATGTTTTTTGGGAAAATATTCTTTCCATTTAGAGATGATGAGAACAAAGATTAACAGATTTGAGAAGAAACACTTTTCAGTCTGCAAGTGAGAATGTTTGCAATTCTTTTGGGTAAATGAATGATTTTTGTATGAAAAGAGACACCAGTGGTATGGAATCATCATCAGATAATTAAATAGTTTAATGTTTGTTGGGTAACATTTTTGTGAGGTATCAAATACATTTATTGCCTTCGCATGTTTTGACTATGAATTGAAAAATTATTTATAACATTCATTATTTTCATACTGTATTTTCAGTTAGTGTATATACTGGCCTATAAGTTGGGTCCAACTAGAAACAACACTGATTCTTATCTGCTATCACATAATGGTAGAGTAGATTGGATCTGTGTTGTTTATTTTACTTACTAATCCTAACAAACTGCATAAACCCTTATCTGCCAGCACATTATGTGGTGGCAGATCTGGATCTTTGCAGTTGAATCCAACTTGTATACAAGTATATGTGGTACATGTTTTGCCTTATTGGATTTTTATTTATATTAGGGGCAACAAAAAAAGGTAAGAAGTATCAGTCAGTCTTTCATCTTTTGTTTCAAGGAATTATGGCATGAAATTTGTAACTGTTTCTTGTACACTTAATGAATTTTTATCCCAAACTGTTTATTGCATCATGCTGAAAAATGCTTGTTGGACCTATCACTTTGTATTTCAGGGCAAAGAAGGCAAACGTGGCTCATCCAGAAATCCCTGTGGTAGCTCGATGCCACAATTATAGTATCAGCACCAAGTACATTTATAGATGTACCAAGTGTGGCTACAGGTGAGTAATACTACAGCATGCAACAATTTAAAGATGAAACACACAATGGCACAAAACTTATCCAGGACGCTTTTTGTCCAAACAGTAACATAATAATTGGGCCCTTGAAGGTGATGTTTATTCAGATCCCACATTTATGTCCTACTGGTTTAGAGGAATTTGTCCCTGTCATGCCTATGGCTTGCTCTCCACTCTCAGTTACTAAGAATAGTTTGTATTTCTAATAATAATTATTTATGAAATGTTTATCCAGCTCCCATATATATGTCCTCAATACTTTTATTTCTCCTTTAAATATATTCCCTGTTCACATTACCATTAGGGAAGTAAACTCCATTAACTATCTGATCCAGTCTTCCCACAAAGACAACAGTGTTGTTTTTCCCATCTCTGAACAATAATGCCAAGGGGAAGAAACTCTTTTCATTACCACCACTATGTGGCTACCCATCAAACAGATGTTCACCAGCACTGCATGATCAATACTGCACTGTACTGCCTCACAACATCAGCAAAGTCAGCTTGAATTCGACCCATCAATCTAAAAAGTTGGTATAGGGTTAATGATTAATTTAGCTGCTACACGGTGACCCAGGTCGCCAAGTGGTCTAAAGCACTCTCCTTCGTAGATCACTAACATCTTGCCTCTGTTCACATGGGTTCAAGTCTCAGAATTGGCAAACATGGGCATGTGAGAAAGCTTGCCAGTAGCTTTCTGTGGGTAAGTGGTTCTTCCAAGGATTTTCACAAGTTCTTCTTCCACTAAATGTACTGGCTGCCATGTGCTGAAAAATGGCATTAAACCAATGTTAGCATTATTAATTTGTATTTTAATCAATAATTGTGTTAATTTTTTTCACAACTTTTGGACTTTGATCTCAGACACAACTCCAACACAGTATCATTAGTACTCTTTGATAGTTTTCTTATTTGCTGCTTTTATTTAGTACTTGTTTTTTTTTAACAAGTGCACTATGGTTATAAGGTAATACTTGAAGATTGCTATTTTCCCTTTGTTTTTGTTGTTTCTTCTTATTGAAGTTGAACAGTGACAACAGTGAAGTGCAAGAGATTTAAAGTCATGATATTGCCTTGCTTGCTTTAAGACAATTGAAGTCAGGGTGACATTTTGAATATCACCCTAAGACATTGTGAAAAATAAGCATATAGAGAGATTCCTGGATTGTTTCTCTCCCACCATTTCCTCCTTCCTTGCTCTCCCGCCCCCCCCCCCCCCCCCACTTACTCCTGATGCAGTTAGAGTCTTAGCCACCAGTGTAAAGATTTGAATAGGAAATATTGTCCCAATAACTGGCTTGAAGTTGATAGAATATTGTCCTCCCATTTTACAGCAGCCCCTTAAAATATAATACCAGTGTCATTTGTGTTTATCTCTACACTCATTAGAGACTAGCAGGTACTGTTCTGACTTATTCAGCTCTTGTGACATGGTCTGTCTTTGATTATTTAAATTTTTTATTGCTTTTGGATTGAGTTATGCATTTGTACTTTGTTCCAATGCTGGGTGATGTTGCTGTGTTAATGAATGGTACACTCCAGGATGACTTGTTTCAATTTGGCATTTGCAGTATCTGCAAAGAATAAAATGCTTCCCATTGCAGTTGTGCTTCACAAAGTCAAGCGCCATTAACCAGGAGTTCTATCATTTAGATTTGCAGGGGTTTGCTCCCTTTGCAAATGACTTGTCCTTCACAGAATCACAGCAGAGTTCTGACATTTTGCCTTGAAAAATAAATCACAGTTGTACACTATTCCTAACTTCAGTAATGATAATTTAGTGTTTTATATGGGGATTAAAATAGAGCTTCAAAGAATCGTTATCACTGATCATGACTGTGCGAATAATCTTTAATTAACACATAACTTTTAATTAACAGATGACTTAAACATTTTCATTCAAGGCAATGCTGTGTAATAACTTTTCAGTATGCAAATCTTTTATTTACCTAACTTCAAACAAATCGAGTTGTTCCACTTAGTTTATTTTACCTATGCAAATTAGCCTAATTGACCATTCCACAACAGTGTTGAAAGGACTTAAAACCTAGCTATTGTCAGCAAGTTATGTAATCTGTGAAATGGTGGTTGAACTAGTTTTACCTGAGCACTAAGAAGAACTGTTTCCTGATTCAGGCTACGGGTTACAAGCATATATCGTGAGGATGAAAAAATCTCTGGGTTTTATTATTATTATCATCATTATTATTATTATTATTATTATTATTATTATTATTGATTGTGCAAAGATCACATTGTGTCAGATATGAAGGGACTTTTTTTCTTCTTCTTTTTTTTTTTAGCCTTATCGTCTTACATTTAAACATATTGAAAATTGAGTGATTTAAGCACATTGAGTGAAATCTTGCTTTGCAATCTCTTTCAGTATTGGAAGACATTCTAAATCACTGGACACAGAGAGAAAAGTATGTGGCTATTGCCATGGTAACTTTGAGTTACTTAGCAACAAAAGTACAAGCTCCACCCCCCGTGTATTAGGAGGGACTCCTACTCCAGTTACCCCAAGAACACCAAATAAATTTGCCATTTTTGTCAAGGAAAATTACAATGAGGTCAGAAAGACTGACAAATATCTCAAGCACGGAGATGTCATGAAAATACTCAGTAAGCAGTTTGCAGAGATGAAGATGAATTTAGAGTGAATTGGAACAGTTTCTGTCTTGTATATATAACCTACTGAAACATCATTGCCAACACTGTTGAAGTGATGTGTGAAAGTTTAAGAAGGAAGGTACATGGGTTATACTGACAACATAGAGACACAACATCAGGTTCTTTGATACACTTTTTTTCCTTAATGTTTCCACAACAATAAATTATTTTTATATTTTACTTTGTCCAGTTTTATCTTGAACCTGAAAAATCTGCTTATGGTGATGTTTTTTACCTTGAATTTTGAAGTTTTCTTTGTAATACATATTCCTTTTCTATCTCAACTCAGGGCTGTTCCATTCAAACATACATGTAACCTAGGGAAGGCACATCTGTTGTGGAGTAGCTGTAATTTAGATATTTTTTTCATTTTCATATACACTGTCAGAGCAAAAAAAATGTATATTCACAGCACACATACATACATACATACATACATACATACATACATACATACATACATACATACATTTAAAAGCAACATCTGCCTGCTTTGGGTACAATGTATGTTTAAATGAAACAGTCCTTAGTGTCAGGAATGAAACTGGCACAAAGACAATCTGCAAGAGCTTTTCAACAGTTTGTGTACCAAGGTATAAGAAATGTAGTTCTTAGTGCGAAAAACCTCATTTGTTTATTGCTTCACAAATAGGTTATAACTGCAAACTCAACACATGCAAATCTTTTTTTCCAAAACCACAGTTCTTTTTGAATTATAAGAATCATGTTATGATGAAGACTAGATTCATTAAACAATAGTCTGCATTGCTGGCAGGGTTCCCACACTACCGGAAAATCGGGGGAAAAAGTCGAGAGAAATGATAAATATTTCCCGACCGTGAAAAGTCCTGGAATTTTGCAAATACTGACGAAAGTTGGGGAAAACCCAAGAATTTTCCATCACCACTTGACGCCCGCAACAATCACGTAACTGAGTCGTAACTAAACTGATCGTGAGTTACATTTATCGAGTTCTAACCAGAATATTCAGAGGGTGCAGTATATATCATTTGGGTGCTTGCAGTAAACATATATGCTGAGTCAATCCAAATGCTCAGTGGATTAGATTCGTGTTTGTAGACTTTTATTTTCAAAGTCAGCTTGATATCCATATCTTTCCTTACATGAAAGCTATGAAAACCAAACCATCACAAGAGGCAAACATCGTGTTGGCAAAGTTTAGCTGCTTACTGGATGGCCTAGCAAACTTTAAACGTTGTTAGATTGAGTGAAACATGCATGAAATGGATATGAAAATTACTTATTTTCTCAGAAATTATGAGTATTAAAATCGGAGTTGATGAAATGTGACCTGGTACTCACGATTTGCATTGCTAGTCGCATGAGTACACAAGTCTAGCAACCCACATTTTCAAATGTTGTAGAGAAAAAATAAAAAAATATTAAATGAAAGTCGTATAATGGTTGCAATCAAAACACAAAAACGAAAGAACACAAAGTTTCCTATATTTATACATTCCAAGAACAACTTCTGGAGTTTTGTTGTATCACAGGACTACCACGTTGACATGTGCTCTCTGCTTGATAAATTGGACTGGCCAGATTGCTGGGTTTTACAAAAAGTAACTGACTTTCATTTAATATAATTGAATTTCTCTACAACAACATTAAAATGGAGTTTGTTGTTGATATGACGTGACTATTGAACTTCCGGTTTTGTCGTTTGAGATTCATGAAGTGACTAGTAATGCAAATGGCGAGTACCGGGTCAGGTTTCATCAATGCCATAGTTTCGTCTAGTGTGTCAGCAGAATAAAGACATAATGATTATAATACTTGCCATTTATGAGAATAGAAATATTTTCTCTACCGATTTCATGCAGGTATAAGTCGATATAACATAAGTCTAAATTTTCTAGGCCCACTGATAAGTGACTACCATATGTCGCTACCGCAAGGTGGCTGCAAATTCCAGATTTTTGACAAGCAATTGCAATGACCTGACACCCTAACCTGAATGTCCAAATATGAAAAATGGGGTATTAATATTTGGAGGAAACCCGGATTAAAAAACAGACTGCTATTCATTTTACTCCAAATTTGTAGTCCAAATTGTTGAATCTCAGAGCTGAAATGAGAAATTTTCATCCCTTGTATTATATATCAAAAAAACTATTTGAGCCCCTGTATCAATACAGGTTTGGGGACTGGTTTAACGAATTACAAGAAGACAAGTTGATTTTACAGAAAATGTAGGCCTTGTTTATACAACAGCATATAACTTTGAAGGTCTTTTGTCAAAATTTAAATCAACCCATTTGAAAATGTTTTTTAAATTATGGATTTTTAACCAGATCTTTTTAAGAGATTAGGTTGTTTGAAAATCTTGCTCGAGATTTTATTGGCACAGATTAATTCTGGGTTAAACTGTCTTTTGTTACAAGACAAGATTTTAATTATTTGTGTTTATTGTTTTTTTTTACTGTAATAGGAAATGTTTACTTTCTATAAGATGCATATATATATATATATATATATATATATATATATATATATATATATATATATATATATATATATACTGCTA